>OX493324.1:34660323-35260323 GCA_950371115.1 Anania fuscalis | reverse complement strand
TTTTGTGTTAATACCTCATGTGCTTCTCTTTGTTCCCAGGACCGAGGCTTGAAGTCTTCTGGATAGAAATGAGCTATTACTTCTTCGACAGAAGTATGTTTCATTTCAACCATTTTCAAAAAAGCACGGAATCCAACCTTTGCTGCGATTACATCTTCATCGTGAGTGGTTTCTTCGGTAAGTACTTCAGTAATTAGAGCACCGTGTCCCTGTCTTTCTACAAGTTGTACTAGAGCCGATTGTGATTGGGGTATTCTTAGAGCAGGAAAATATTGAGAATCGTAAAGACCCTCTATTTGATCCGTTGTGATTCCACGTCTAAGCATGTAGCCAATTTTAGCTAATTCTCGCAAAGGTGACTCACCAGGGCCAAACTCTTTAGCGTTTATAACTTCAAGAAGTTCGTTTATTTCAGCAACCACTCTTGAGTCAGTGTCAACCATTTTAATTATACCTTTTTGTTTTTCGTAAGGACTGCTCTCAAGTGGTTCCGCAATTTCCTCCTTTTGTTGTTGTGATGATACTAGATAGTCTTGCGGTGTCACTATAGGCTCTATTTTTTGTGGCTTTGGTTTAGTTTTTTCTTTTTTGTCAACTTTTTTGTATGAAGCTGTATCAGTAATCTCAACGTGTTCTGCTTCACTAACTATCACCTCAGCCTTCTTTTTATCAATATGCTCGACAATAGGGATAGGCTCGTCTATTGGTTGTACTTCTGTAACACTGGCAGGTTCGTGTAAATCTTCTGTTCTTTCTACAGCCTTTACTGCTTTTACGATTTCCTCTTCGCGTCGAGTAACCTTTTCTTTTTTTATTTTTTCTTTTACTTCTTTGGCAGAATGTTTCTTAATCTTTTCACCCTTTTCGAATACTTGTAGCTTAGCCTTTGTTATAGCCATACCTATATCGCTAACAGCTTTACACATATACAATCCCTCTAATTCTTTTACAGCTGTTCGTATAGTGCACGTTGTACGGTTGTCCTTGTTTTCTATGATAAAACGTTCATCTGTTCTTATTACTTTGTCGTCTTTGTACCATAGTATTTCTGTAATAAAATATGTTTTTATTAAAACAGCTCCATAAAAAAGGATATCACAACTTCCTCTTTTTATTAAAAAAAGATAAAAATAACTAGTAAGTAATTAAATTATTATACCTGGCGTAGGATTTCCGCTGTAAACAGCTTCGAACATAACAGTCTCATTTTCATGAACACGTTCGCCCAATATGTCCTTTACAAAAGTTGGTACCGATTGTGTTGCTATAAAAAAAACATAATAATTGTGACCAAAAAGTCATTTCGGGATTGTATAGTAAAATAATACAATTATGTATTATTTTCAACATATGTTGTACCTTTTAGGGCAGCCTGCAATTCTTCCATATGCGTGACCCATTCTGGTTTCCTGTATTCTTTGGTGCCAATTATACCTAATTGAAAGATTTAAAAATTATTTATTGAAATTAAAGACAGTGTAGACAGTATATTATGTCTGGTTTGGCATAAATACAGTCGAGGAACGTTAAGCTGGTTTTTCACTCCGGGCTATATAATACATACACAAGATGTAATTGAAATAACGCAGACCTCTAAGGGGCTGATTCTGATGCTCCAATTCAACAACTTTTTTTTTTTTTTAAATAAATCAATATTATATCTTGAGAATCCGTTATTCTAAAAAAATACTTCGCCATGCTAACCGATGTTAGCTGGTCAAAGGTTAGCAAGGACAAGCGTATGTTTTTTTGCGAATTAGTTTTTTTTTTGTATTTTCGCATTACAATTCATCTCTTAGAGGTTTTGCGTTATTCCAATAACAACGTGTTATATTATACGCAGAGTTCTATCACAGTGTAAACACTTCCATTCAAAACATCGGTGAGTGCTATAAAATTATATCTCAAGAAGTTATACACCGTGAATTTTTAATTACCCGAGAAAATTAAATAACATACTCAGATATCGATATACATCGAATTTGGCGAATAAAAAAAACGGAACGGCGTACGGCGTTGGCGAACGGAAGGAATAACTATGAATGAAAAAAAAACATTCATAGTTATTCCTTCCGTACGCCAATATTACGCGACCAAATTATTTAGGATTTATTTGATAGGACTTTGGTTCCGTTAATGTTGGAATGATAATGATTACTATTTGAATTAGCAGGACTTTTATAGTGCATATTTTTTAAGGAATGTTAGGGACCTTTTAAATAAATTTCGATATCTGAGTATGTTAGTTGATTTTCTCGAACCAGCATTACCGTTAACAGACAAAGCCTACATAATTATAGACTTGAAAGTACTTTTTCTGTATTCTATAAAACATTATTATATTTTATACAGTGTGGCTGGGCGGCGAAAATTTGAGGCCCTACTTTTAATAAAACATGTTCTAGACGTCGATTTTAGTAGTGATTTTCTAAAAAATAATCATTCAGTGCTTGTTTCATATTCAAATTACAGAAGCTCCTGAATTATGGCACCCAAAATAGTAATTTTGTTATATTTTCATAAATAATCTCAAAATGTATCACATAATACAAAAATAAAGTAAATTTATGGGGCTAGTTTTATTTTGCAAGGTATACCAAAAGAATTAAATACATTTTATGGCTTTATGGCAGCCTTTTCAAGAGGGGGACAGTTAGACCCACATGGGGGATTTTTTGTCTATAAAATTTGATGATATTAAAAGCCCACAAATTGTCGCCGGTCGAAACCCGGACACACTATATTATTATTTAGTAGAGTTGGATCAAAGTGTAACATTGTCTGTGTTAATTGAAAGTTATATTAAGTGGTGGCGTGATAAAGTACGTACTGTAATTATGTTAAGGAAAGGGTTAGGATATTTTGTAGAAAAATTGTTGTTAAAAAAAGGACAATCCCATCGATGAAACCTGTTAACAATCAGGACAGACATTATAAATGTATGAGTTGTAAAGTTTACTTAATTATATTTAAACAATTGTAGTCTTTTCAAATGAAGATAAAGCTGAAAGAAACTTCATTAAAAGTAATACTAATTGCACTACGGGCCGTGAAAAGTTGGCAGCCCCACTGGCTAGTTGGCTATATTTCCGCAACGTTAAAAAACTTGTTTACAGTCGAGAGCAATCAGTTAGGATCACTTGTAAAAACATTCATGTTCTTATTATTTACTTATATGTTATAACGGGCAATAAACTCTGGTATTATTACCCGATTCCAAAAAAAAAAACATACGTACAGGGCCGTAACCATGAACTCTTAAAACAATCTCAAAGTTGTCAAATCTGTCAATTTTGGTACGTCATTTCATACAAAATTTGACAGAAATGATAATGTTTGTGATTGTTTTAACAGTTCATGGTTAGGGTCCAGGAAGGAACTAATAGACTGTGCAATTTTTTCTATAATGGAGCTTTTTTTGATACAGGTAAAGTTGATTACCCGAATTCATTGCTCTCAATTGTATTATGGATGGTAAATAAAATTTATGAAAACAACACAGGCGACTGAAATTCAATAAAATTATAATATTCTGTACTGAGTATACCAATTCTTGATTAATAAATGTCATTTTCATAAAGTGCACATAAGAAAAGTGATACAATTACCAGTAGACAGAAGAATATTTAAATTTATTTAAAAAAATATTGTTTAACCTTTAAATCTTTTAGTTTTATTCATAAATATATTAATTATTTTAATATTAATCCTAAACAAAACCAATTATTCAATAGCTGATAAACTTATATAGCTTATGACCAAAGACTATTTTTTCACGATTGAGCATTCATCATCATCATATCAGCCTGTTGCAGTCCACTGCTGGACAAAGGCCTCCCCCAAGGAGCGCCACAGCGCACGATTTCCCGCCCTTTGCATCCAGTCGCTGCCAGCTGCCTTCTTCAGGTCATCGGTCCATCTAGCCGGGGGGCGTCCTACACTACGTTTGCCTAAGCGTGGTCTCCATTCGAGAACCTCCTTGCTCCACCTCTCGTCGGTTCTGCGACAGACATGGCCAGCCCACTGCCACTTCAGCTTGCTACATTTTTGGACAATATCAGTCACCTTAGTCTTATGTCGTATGACCTCGTTCCGGATTACAGAATGCAACATTACAGAAGCTTATCAGTACAACAATTTTTACTTATTTTTTATTTTTTAGCTGCAGTATTAGCTTGCTGAGCATACGAATATTTAGAGGACGGTAGGACGGCACAATAGCCTGTCAGTGCACTGCTTGGGGGGCCTTCCTACGCCAAGTCTTACAGATCGTGGTCGCAAGTCGCAACGCGAGAACCAAGAGAGAGATGGGCTACCCATCTCGCTATTGTCTTGAGCTACTCGACTGCTGTCCTTTAAACTTTTTATTTCCCCCAAAATCTTAGGTGTTGAGCAAACTGCTGCTCCTGTCGGTCTTTACTATTTGCATCTGGCTATTCCCTATTTCTTAGTCGTAGGGGTTGGTAGCTCGATTTCTGCTGGAGATTTTTTTACCCCTTATTCTACTGTTGTCTGGTATACTACCACTAACAGGAATAGCCGTGGTGGTTCTGCGGTCATAGAAGAAGGTTTATGCTAGAATCCTCCCGTTTGGCTTCAAAATCAATCGCTGCTGCTCATTAACGGTATATCTGTCACATGACTTTCTACGCAAATCTTGTTGATGGTTACCCATTCGGTCGTTTTTCAACTGGATGCCCGCGTGCAGGTGGGGTTAGTTTGGGCTGAGAGAAGGTATTTGTTTCCTTCATCCCATGCTAAGAAACTTATGTCTGTGCGCAACTGCAAACGCATGGCACTTAACTGGTATATTTTTTTCCAGTACTAAAATAAGGCCAGGGCGGTAACCACGAACTCTTAAAACAATCTCTAATCTCTCAAACATTATCATTTCTGTCAAATTTTGTATGAAATGACGTACCAAAATTGACAGATTTGACAACTTTGAGATTGTTTTAAGAGTTCATGGTTATGGCCCTGGTTTCACACGATTTCATTATGTGCACTATATAAAAATAAATATAAACATATAATTATATATTATATAAAAATTCGCACTGCAATGCATTGACGCATATTAATATATCGTGAAATGAAATTATTGAAAAAAAATACGCATGTTTAAAAGCCACGGCCAATGACAACTCACTCTGTACGGATAAAGCAGCTATAGTTGATGTGATGCCAAGCGGGTTGTAAGCCTCGAATTTAATTTCTCCTGTATCATCCTCGTAAACTTCAGGTATAATTAAAATCGATGTTCCATCATCCATTTCTTCTATTTGATACTCTTGAGATTGTTTTATTTCTACACCTTGTTTCATCCATCGCACTTGTGGTTTAGGCACTCCTATTGCTTTAGCTTCCAACCTGAAATGTTTTTAAAAATTTATTCAGTTAACATATAAGATGTTGTTTTATGTGTATTCAGAATAGAACTCGCAGTCTTATGATTTTAACCTTTTAATTTCTAGATATACAAACCTGGTTAGTTCCCCTTCGCTAGACGCAACAACAGTTGGCAAAGCTTTTACTATGCGTGGTGAAAATTCTTCTATATCACTAGTCCTCTGCAATATATAAAAAATATATATCATAACTAAAATAAATATAATCAATGATATGATAACGAATTTGATCCTTTCACTATTTGGAATAGAATGAAAACATGGACTCTTTTCAAAATTTCTGAGCACGACTAATATCAATAGATTTTATTTACCTCGTCACTAAGTATATCCTCTTCCGAAGCGCTTGGGATGAATTCATATGCTAGAAAATAATTTAAATGATTATTTTATGGGAACACATTTTTATTAAATATTAATTTTAATTTACCACATCTTATTTTTTGTGCGTAGAGCCTCATGAATTTTAAATATGATGCTTTATTCCTACATAAGAAGCTCCTGAGGCCCAATACGACCAAACACAGAGGTATCCTAGTTTAACTATTACGAGATTAACTTTATTTGTTGAACTTACTCCTGGGTAACTTGAGTAACGTTTTTCCAACATACTTAAGTAATTCACATTATTAGTATTTTAGTTTCGTGGTTATACTGTGAATGATGAGAAATCAAAAATCCATGTAATTCATTTTCTTCTAGGATAATTGAAATACAACAACAATTCAATTTTGTGGTATAACAGAGTATTAATGGCAGATATTGACATCTTGTCAGTTTTTATATTACAAGTGTCAAAAGTCAAAAACAAAGCTTTTTTGCAAAATAAAATGTAATAGAGCAAGAGCCAGCGACGGCCAGACCTTCGTTATATCATAAAAGCTGAAAGTTTTTCTATGTGTGCCTCTAGTATAGGTAGGAACGATCCCCACCTATGATACTTGGGTAGTGGTTCCTTTGGCAGGTAACAGGTAGCAAAGGTGTATAAAATTCCATCTAATATTTATTAATCTATTAAACTTAATTTTTTTATATTTTATTCATAACAACATTTAAACTCGCGTTACTCATTGCCAGACACTTAGTACGGTTCCAACCCCCTGCCGGACACCCCTAAACTATAATATTTTTTAATTCTACTTACGTTATCTTGTAAAAGCTAAATTTTATATATGTTTTTTGGGGAACTATTAAACGATGTTTCCCTAGTAGCCAGACATTTTCGAGGGTTCTATCATCCTGACAGACACATTGAATCGGGCAGAAGTTGTGAGAGCGCGGAGCATATGCAGTTACGGGTGTGAGTGAAACAGAGCGTTCGGTTTATTGCAACTTTTTACTGCACATCAGCTGTTGTTTATTTAGAATTGTCTCGTGATCTTTTTTTAATTTATCAAGAAGTTATATTAAATAAAATTATTCCAGTCCGGATACAAAATTTTTAATTTTAATTTTTAATTTTCGTTACGAAAAGAGGTAGCGACACTGAGAAAATTGCTGATTGTTGTCAAAATGGAACTTGAATTTGATTGCTCCTTGGAACATTTGCGTAAAATAAACTTGAAAAAGAATATTATGAACGAGGAAGAACACTATACCAAGATAAAGATGAATTAGTCATTCGCACAGACGACGATAGACGCAGCGATGACAGCTTTTCTGGTTTAGAAGATGATGAGTATATGGGTGTCGAATATTTGGAATCAAATGATAGCGAGTGATTTTGCTAATAATAATTAAATATTATACTTTTGGTGGGCAAAATAAACAAACATATTTGGATTTTAGTTTATTGTTTTAATAGTAACTTCAAGTGAGGCCTATGCCCTGCAGTGGGACGCATATAGGCATACTTAACTTGTATGGATATGACATTAGGTTTTCTTCTTTACCTCAATCTCTTTTTACGTTATGACCAATTTTTAATATAAAAAGAATTGAAAGAAATCGATTTATCTATTTTACCCCTAACAGGGATCCGCAGAGATCAGTCACCTATATATATAGATTTTTAAAAATTTCAAACTATTTATTAGCCTCAATTAGGTACTTAGGTTACAAAAAATATATTACCAGTTAGCTTCTTATCGGTTTCTAACCTATTAAATGAAAGTTGCTTAAATTCTTCGGGTTGTTTATTAAATACTTATAAAATAATTATGCATTTTTATTAAACCTACTCTGGAGTAAAGGTATGATTCCGAACAATGAGTGTCGCGCAGAAGTTCTGCTACTGCTTGCTGCGTAGCTTAGAATGTAATCTCATATGAACTCGTAAATAATATATTATTATGGGGACCAGTAGTGCTGCGGTAGCACTGCTGCATTCTGCTGAGTTCGGAATCATACCTGTAACCTACTTTTAGGTCTACGATACGGCAAGTTTGCCCATAATAAGGCTAGATTGTGATTCCAAAAAAACAAAAGGAAATTTTGATACGGATTTAAAAAAACAATAAAAATCTGTAAGTATCAAAATCATTTTGGTCGCACTATACAGGGTTGCTACTTAAACAACAGTGGCGCCCTCATTTTATTTCATGACTTTTTAGACAAGCTGTAACTGCATATGCTCCGCGCTCTCACAACTTCTGCCCGATTCAATGTGTCTGTCAGGATGATAGAACCCTCGAAAATGTCTGGCTACTAGGGAAACATCGTTTAATAGTTCCCCAAAAAACATATATAAAATTTAGCTTTTACAAGATAACGTAAGTAGAATTAAAAAATATTATAGTTTAGGGGTGTCCGGCAGGGGGTTGGAACCGTACTAAGTGTCTGGCAATGAGTAACGCGAGTTTTAATGTTGTTATGAATAAAATATAAAAAAATTAAGTTTAATAGATTAATAAATATTAGATGGAATTTTATACATCTTTGCTACCTGTTACCTGCCAAAGGAACCACTACCCAAGTATCATAGGTGGGGATCGTTCCTACCTATACTAGAGGCACACATAGAAAAACTTTCAGCTTTTATGATATAACGAAGGTCTGGCCGTCGCTGGCTCTTGGACTATAAGGTAATAAGGTATTTAGTATTACAATAAGACTCTATAATATTATATTTGGCATGTGACATTAATTTACTCTCATGATAAGACGAAAAATTGGCTTCCTAAGTAGTGGTGTACTCTCGCGTAAAAACTTAGTCCAGCTTGGTCGTATCGGGCCTGAGTAATAAACAAAGTACCAACTAAAAAAAATTACTTAAAAATTATCAGTCATTGTGATTATGATTTTAATTTATTGGCTTGTTTTGTAATGTTAGTCTTTAATAAAATTTTACTGCTATATTTTTTTTATTTTGTACTCATCGAGCCAAATCTATTACGAACTTAATAGTGTGTTCCCAGGGCCCTCAGACATAAATTTTCTCATAAACCAAATATATGGGATTAAGTAGAGTAATTCCTAATTATGTAACTTGAGTGTATGCGTATCTGCTAGTTTGCACCGACACAATCAATTAATAGGTACACGGTGCTAGAGTAAAGTAAAAAAAAATATTCACATTTCTTAAAGTTGCAGCGCTGATTTTTACTTATGTTTTAGAGATTTCAGATTATGTTTTCAGTTTCAGAAAGAATTCAGTTTTAAAGCGTCTAGTATAAGTTAACGCCGAAGGCAAGTGGCTGGCAGCATTGATTATAAATTTTTAGCTAAATTCTCTAAATCATCACTAAAACTTAAAAAAATGTGAATATGTTTTTTTACCTTTTTGAACTTTTTGGAACTTTAGCACCGGGTACCTATTAATTGGCTATCGGTGCAAACTAGCAGATACGCATACATTCAAGGTACATACTGTGCTAAATCCCATATATTTGGTTTATGAGAAAATAAAATAAGTTAGGTCTGGGGGTCCTAGGATCTTGGCAAGGCTACTGATAGTGCTATATCGGTGACTGAGTTTTGGTCCTCACATATATAAAAGCCTGAGTGAGTCACACAAAGAGGAGAAGAAGTGCCCTCAAAATACTAATCATGTACAAACGTTCGGATAAATTGGAGTATCATTTATTTCACAACTAAACGAATTGTAAAAATAAATCTCATTTTATTCAAAAATCAATTCAAGTAAGCAAGCATAAATATCACATTTCAGAAACAATCTTAAAACGACAAACCGTTACATAAAAGTATTGATTCTTCAGGACTCAATATCTAATAGATCGTGCTAATTATATAGTGCAAAAGCTGTGAACGATGAGAAACTTATTGCTGTTTTATTTCTTGTGACTCTTTTACCAGACGGACAGAATGCTGCTACAATTGTGTTAGATAATTAAAGCTTTATCTAACTTAAAACGAATGCCCCTACTATTGAAACATATTTTCTCTTCAGATGCATGGCAAGTGTATGTTAAAATGTTAAAGTGTAAAAATAAAGTGCGGCGTTTACAGTGTCATACATGCAAATCATGCAATCATGAAAGTATTTTATTGAAACTGGAACCAATCTGCTACCTTCCACATTCACTATGCATTCGGTGCTACTAGTTCCAAGCGAATTTGTCGCCAGACATTTGTATTTTCCTGACATTTCTGGAAAAGCTTCTTTGATACATATTCCACATAATCCTGATTCTTGACGAGCGAACGTTATGTCTCTGGCTTTTTGAATACATCTGTCACCATGGTACCATTCAATTTTCGGCCAAGGGACACCAGTTACTTGACATGTAAGATTTATTGGTTCTCCATCCATTATGGTAGCAGACTTGAGTTGATTTATAAATTTAGGACCCTGACCTAATATTTCTTGGTAATCATTTTTTACTTCAAAGCTAATCAATGAAGCGGAACAGGAAACAGATCCGGAAAAATTTTCTGCCCTGCATGTTATAACTCCAATTAAATCTTGAGTAATGTTTTCAATACAAAGACATGATACATTTTCTATGCTTGTAACATATATGTTATTCAGTTTATTTTCTTTTGCATGAGACGTTACTTCTTTTGTATCAATAAACCATTGAAAAGAAGCACAAGGAGTAGATTTAACCTCTACTTCCATAAGTAGGATATCGCCTAAATGTACTTCTTTAGGATAAAGAGGTCGGATGAACACTGGTGGTTGTACTTGTCCTTCGTCTAAAGATTTTAATAATTTTACTGAACATGCCGATTTGATAATTTTGTCGTTGGACTCTAAAACAACTTCGTATTTTCCAATCTTTGTTTTATTTGTATTGTATACTTTTATCAATGATTTTCCTGGTTCTGTATTAATTGTGCAGTCATTGCTTTGCAGTATAAGTTGATTATTTCGATACCATGTAACCTTGCAATCATCCTCTGCTTCAAACAAAACGACGAGTTCAAAGTCTGCATTTTCCGAAACGTTCTTTGCCATTAAAGGTTTTACTATATTTGGTCCCACTTCTGCAAAACACGTACATTATTTTAAATATCTTCTCATGTTTATTATGGTAAATGTGTATTATGGTGGTCTGTTTTTTAAATATTCTTTGAAATATACAATACGTTTAAGATTCATTCAAAAATTCCATTGAAAGAATGTGCGTAATGATAACACATAATGATAATACAACATAAAATAAATATATGGTTAGACATTGAGTAGGTATTTTAGCTGTTTTTATAAGTGTAAAACAGATCATTTAGTTCATAGACGTTATTGGTGAAATACAAAACTAGTGAATTACAGATAATGTAGTTTTTACTCACTTAAAAGCAAACCACATTATAATTAAAGTGAAAAATAGGATAAGTAGTGGATCATGAAGTAACATCATGTCGATGAAAAACCTATTAGTGTTAACGTTACAATAGTATACCTACACCATACTAATATTTACAGTTAGCCGAGTTTTATATTTTGTGTCTTTATAAGTTACTTAGAAAAAGTAATAAAAAATATTTCTGTTTATACTGTAAGAAAAGATTTGTGTGAATAAAGAACTGATAGATTGTTTTGCTTTTGTGAAATTGCATTCCTTGTAATTGTCAATTAAAGTTTATACTGATGAATTATTGTTTGTTGTTGGCCATGCATCTGATTTGAAGGTTTTAATTTGTCTAAACGGTCAAACGTTTCATGTTGATATGACTTCAAAAAAATATCAAAGCTTACCTTTTTTGTCTTTCTGTGTTTTCCTTTTCACCACTTTTGTTTTCTTAGACACCATTATCACATCTTCTTTCTCCTCGGCTGGCTCTTCTGTTTCTTCTGCCTTTAAAACTATTTCTTCTTCTTTTATTTCGCGTGTAGATTTTTCTATTTTTGATTTCTTTTGCTTCTTCTGAATGGTAACTTGTTCATCAGGTTGTTTAGCTACGGGCACCAGTTCTTCAGGCTTTGACTCTTCGACCAGATGCAATGTCTCTTCTTTGTGTGCCTTTTCTTTTCTCAATAATGTTTTGCTTACTATTGTCTCTTCTTGTGTTACGAAAACTGGCTCTTCTTCTTTAACCACTTCTTCCACTTTAGTTTTAACAATTAACTTCTCTTTTCTTTCTGTACCCTGGGTTTTCATTATTGTAACTTCTTCGACAGGCGTTTCAGGCTCAAGAACGAATGTATCAGGTCTACTTTCTTCAGTGGGTTTTTCTGATTTCTCTTTCTTAATGGGTTTTGGTGACACTTCTTTAGCTTTTTGTTCTTCAGGTTCTTTTGGTTTCGGGATAGGTTTCAAAACTACTTCCTCTTTTGGCTCCTCTTCCTTAGGTCGCCTCTTTCCAGTTGGCCATTTGACCTCTTCAGTAGTAGTTTCCTCTAGTGGTTTTTGTTTTTTAATAGGTTTCAATTGAACCTCTTCAGGTTTTTGTTCCTCGGGTTCTTTTTGTTTCGGGATTGGTTTCAAAACTACTTCCTCTTTTGGCTCCTCTTCCTTTGGTCGCCTTTTGCCAGTAGGCCATTTGACTTCTTCAGGAGTAATTTCCTCAAGTGGTTTCTGTTTTTTAATAGGTTTCAATTGAACCTCTTCAGGTTTTTGTTCCTCGGGTTCTTTTTGTTTCGGAATTGGTTTCAAAACTACTTCCTCTTTTGGCTCCTCTTTATTTGGTCGCCTCTTTCCAGTAGGCCATTTGACTTCTTCAGGAGTAGTTTCCTCTAGTGGTTTCTGTTTTTTAATAGGTTTCAATTGAACCTCTTCAGGTTTTTGCTCCTCGGGTTCTTTTTGTTTCGGGATTGGTTTCAAGAATACTTCCTCTTTTGGCTCCTCTTCCTTAGGTCGCCTCTTTCCAGTAGGCCATTTGACCTCTTCAGGAGTAGTTTCTTCAAGTGGTTTCTGTTTTTTAATAGGTTTCAATTGAACCTCTTCAGGTTTTTTTTCCTCGGGTTCTTTTTGTTTCGGGATTGGTTTCAAAACTACTTCCTCTTTTGGCTCCTCTTCCTTTGGTCGCCTTTTGCCAGTTGGCCATTTGACTTCTTCAGGAGTAGTTTCCTCAAGTGGTTTCTGTTTTTTAATAGGTTTCAATTGAACCTCTTCAGGTTTTTGTTCCTCGGGTTCATTTTGTTTCGGAATTGGTTTCAAAACTACTTCCTCTTTTGGCTCCTCTTCCTTTGGTCGCCTTTTTCCAGTAGGCCATTTGACTTCTTCAGGAGTAGTTTCCTCAAGTGGTTTCTGTTTTTTAATAGGTTTCAATTGAACCTCTTCAGGTTTTTGTTCCTCGGGTTCTTTTTGTTTCGGGATTGGTTTCAAAACTACTTCCTCTTTTGGCTCCTCTTCCTTTGCTCGCCTTTTGCCAGTAGGCCATTTGACTTCTTCAGGAGTAGTTTCCTCAAGTGGTTTCTGTTTTTTAATAGGTTTCAATTGAACCTCCTCAGGTTTTTGTTCCTCAGGTTCTTTTTGTTTCGGGATTGGTTTCAAAACTACTTCCTCTTTTGGCTCCTCTTCCTTTGGTCGCCTTTTGCCAGTAGGCCATTTGACTTCTTCAGGAGTAGTTTCCTCAAGTGGTTTCTGTTTTCTAATAGGTTTCAATTGAACCTCTTCAGGTTTTTGTTCCTCGGGTTCTTTTTGTTTCGGAATTGGTTTCAAAACTACTTCCTCTTTTGGCTCCTCTTCCTTTGGTCGCCTCTTTCCAGTAGGCCATTTGACCTCTTCAGGAGTAGTTTCCTCTAGTGGTTTCTGTTTTTTAATAGGTTTCAATTGAACCTCTTCAGTTTTTTGCTCCTCGGGTTCTTTTTGTTTCGGGATTGGTTTCAAGAATACTTCCTCTTTTGGCTCCTCTTCCTTTGGTCGCCTCTTTCCAGTAGGCCATTTGACCTCTTCAGGAGTAGTTTCCTCTAATAGTTTCTGTTTTTTAATAGGTTTCAATTGAACCTCTTCAGGTTTTTGTTCCTCGGGTTCTTTTTGTTTCGGGACTGGTTTCAAGAATACTTCCTCTTTTGGCTCTTCTTCCTTAGGTCGCCTCTTTCCAGTAGGCCATTTGACTTCTTCAGGAGTAGTTTCCTCAAGTGGTTTCTGTTTTTTAATAGGTTTCAATTGAACCTCTTCAGGTTTTTGTTCCTCGGGTTCTTTTTGTTTCGGGATTGGTTTCAAAACTACTTCCTCTTTTGGCTCCTCTTCCTTTGGTCGCCTTTTGCCAGTAGGCCATTTGACTTCTTCAGGAGTAGTTTCCTCAAGTGGTTTCTGTTTTTTAATAGGTTTCAATTGAACCTCTTCTGGTTTTTGTTCCTCAGGTTCTTTTTGTTTCGGAATTGGTTTCAAAACTACTTCCTCTTTTGGCTCCTCTTCCTTTGGTCGCCTCTTTCCAGTAGGCCATTTGACCTCTTCAGGAGTAGTTTCCTCAAGTGGTTTCTGTTTTTTAATAGGTTTCAATTGAACCTCCTCAGGTTTTTGTTCCTCAGGTTCTTTTTGTTTCGGGATTGGTTTCAAAACTACTTCCTCTTTTGGCTCCTTTTCCTTTGGTCGCCTTTTGCCAGTAGGCCATTTGACTTCTTCAGGAGTAGTTTCCTCAAGTGGTTTCTGTTTTCTAATAGGTTTCAATTGAACCTCTTCAGGTTTTTGTTCCTCGGGTTCTTTTTGTTTCGGAATTGGTTTCAAAACTACTTCCTCTTTTGGCTCCTCTTCCTTTGGTCGCCTCTTTCCAGTAGGCCATTTGACCTCTTCAGGAGTAGTATCCTCAAGTGGTTTCTGTTTTTCAATAAGTTTCAATTGTACCTCTTCAGGTTTTTGTTCCGCGGTCTCTTTTTGTTTCAGAATAACTTCATCTGTTAGTTCTGGTTTTGGCTTTTGTTCCTCAGTTGCCCTTTGCCTTGGAACGGGCTTTAAGACCACTTCTTCCTTGGTCTCTTGTAGTTTAGGTTTTCTTTTACCAGTTAGCCATTTTGGTTCCTTTAAAGTAGTGTCTTCAATGACTTTTTGTTGCGTTGTAGGTTTCAGTTCAACACTTTCAGTCTTCTTTCCCTCAAGTGGCTTTTGCCTTGGAATGGGCTTAAGTACTACTTCTTCTTCCAATTCTTCTTCTTTTGGTCTTCTGCCCGTAAGCCATTGTGGTGTCTTCAAAGTACTTTCTTCAGCTGGTTTAGTGGCAGGCTGAAATTCCACAGGCTCTGTTTTATCTACTTCAGGTATAATTGACTTTTTGTCGATTACAGTTTTCACCTCCTCCTGGGTTTCTAGATTTTTCTTTATTGTTCTTCGCCACGAAGGAACTTTTTCATCACTTGTCTCATCTAAATCTGTTAGTGTTTCTGTGACTTTTTCACTATCTGATATTTTAAGTATTACTGTGTCTTCTTCATATGTCAACGATTCTTCGACAACAAGTGTACCAGTTTTCTGCACAGAATCTCTGCGGACCGGTTTCAAACTAATGTCTTCAATTTTTTCTTTAACGATTTCCCTTTTATCAACTTTTGTGGGTCGAAGACGAATGCTTTCTTCTGTCCAAGGAATACTTTCTCTGCGCTCTTGAATAGGTCGTTTTTCGTCTGTTCGCGGTCGTCGCCACTGCTGCTTAGTGGCCCCATCCTCTTCGGTAACTTGTTCAATTATTTCTGATTCGATATCATGAGTAACTTTTTCTTTTGTGTCTTGTATTCTAGGTTTTCTCCAGTGTTTGATTTCTTCCTTAGTTTCAGATTTTTCTAAATCTACTACTGTTTCAGGACGTGGTTTTCTCCAGATTGTAGTCTCCACTTTTTGCTGATTTTCTTGAATAGTGGTATCTTCTTCATGTGAAGTTTTATCCAAAAATGATGGCTTATCCTCTTTACGCGGTTTTCTCCAAGTTTTGGTTTCGAGAATTTCTTCTTTTCTTTTTTGATCTATAACTTCAACGTTTTCTTTTTGAAGTATTTTCGAATCCTCGGTATGTATAGTTTGTTCCACATGCTCCTGCTGCCTTTCTGCACGAGGTTGCCTCCAATGCTTCGGTTGCAAATTATCTTTTGTTGATGTTTTTCCTTCGATTTCGGTAATTTCTTTTCTGTCTAGCAATAACAAATTTGAATCTTCAGATGTTGATATTTGTTGAATCGATTTAGTTTCATCCTGATGTGGTCTTCTCCAGTGTCTCACTTCCAATTTTTCATCTCTGATTGATTGAATTACTTCAACTTGATCTTTTTTCCGCCACGGAACATTACTTGACACCTTTTTAGAATCTATTTCTTGTAAGTTTTGGACTTTCAGAATATTTGTTTCTTCAGTAGATTGATATAAAGCTCTACTAGTCGTAATATCTTCTCCCTCAGATGTAGCAGATCGAAGGTCGGTTTTCTCGGCATATGACTTTTGTGTGACTGTTTTTCGAGACTCTGAAATAAAAACAAAAGATAATAGTAACTAGAGGACCTTTTTTGTTGTTTCTGGTTCATCAACCTCCTTATTATCGTTTGAAATTATTCTAAATTTCTTATCATCATTTTTCATATTGATAGCCTTTTGGCTGATTGTGTTGGCTGTACAATTATGCAAAACTGTTTTATTTTATAACATTATTCTTTAGGCTAAGAATCGTCCGATAGACTTATGTCCCAAACAAAATTAAAAAACTATATTGGTGTTTTAGATGTGTATAAAAATATTGGTTAATTGATTTTCATTTATTTAAATTGTTATTTGTATTTTTAATCTCTCTCTGAGTACTTTCTTACTAAATACCCCCTTCTGGTAGTCGACTAAAAAAATATACAGGGTTATTTGAAAAAAAATCAACAACCTCGCACGTCTTGACAGCTAACATCATACACAACAACATTTGTTCTACGACTTTAGATATTTTGACATATTTTTCTTTCATACAAAAATAAATATCAATATTATTTTACGTCTGAATATCTCATCCCTGTGCGCTTCGTATCTGCCGAGGCGGGGGAGGGCGGGGCGCGAGCGTTGCCTAACATAGACTTACAAATGGTACGACAGTACAATAAAAGCTTGGAAAATAATTTTAAATTAATGTATTGAGCTATGATAAAACTCGTAGAACAAATGTTGTTGTTTATAATGTTAGCTATCTAGTCGTGCGAGGTTGTTGATTTATTTCAAATAACCCTGTATAATTAATCCGATAAACAGTAGCTGAAACTAGGTTCGATCCCATTCATGTGCGTCTACTAACAACCCTGTTCTATGTTTGTCTACAATCACACCGTCACGGTACACGAAGAACATGTCTAGGTACAACATACTAATAGCTAAGTTCCTTAATTTTTTATATATTTTAAGCTTAAAAAATAATAACCTAATATTCGTCTCTCTATTATTTCAGAAAAACCGGAGGATGAAAATTTTGAGTAAGTCAATTTTATTATTATTATAATTTTTAAGGACATTGAATTAAAAGTCTGAAAAATCGATTACAGCAAAGTTTGCTTGAATGGAACATATACTTGTAGTTAACGGCATTTAAAAATATATTGGATCTACCTTTTTCAAAGAAAATCAAAACTACATTTAAAACTCAGTCTCAATGAAAGTCATAAGTCGATAATGTGGTCATCATACTGCATTCGAGGATAAGCGGGTAAAGCTGTGGCCGTTTTCTGATTTCGGTACAGCAGCGGCGCGACATCAGCATGCTCGGTATACGCGGTACAGAAAGTATGGAATCTGTGCCGCGCCGCTCCCGCGCATACCGAGCCAATCAGGAACGCTCCATTGAAATATAGCGATCGGTAAGCTTTCTGTACCGCGAATACCGAGCATGCTGATGTCGCGCCGCTGCTGCGCCGATAAATCAGAAAACGGCCTATGTCTACCTACAGTGTCCCAATAAGTAGGTACTCGTTAATAAAAAAAAATTGGTAATGTTTTTCGGGAAATATCTTATATGTTATGAACAACGCGACTATTATATTGCACGATTAAAATGATAATATATTAAAAATTGCAATAGAGCCCGTGAAATAATATTTTTAATTTCGTTTCTAAAATTTTGTTTATCAAAACATTTTTTAAATATTTATTGGCGATTCATGGCACACAGTGCGCTAGGGCTGGTCTCTTCAAGCAAAAGCTAAAGTAAAGAAGCTAAAAAGTTCAAAACTGATGAAGTTCTTATCTTTTAGACTGATAATAGTAGAAGATCCGAACTTGAAACGACCTTCATCGAGCTGATAATAGAATGAAACATATTTTATAACAAATTTAGTATATTAAAAAATATATTAGGAGTGGGTTGCCTGAAAAAAATCCTGGATAGACTATTTAAAAAAAAATGTTGCAACATCAAGATAATAAAAAAATGTTTACTCTGACTTAAAGTATCAAACGTATAGAATGTGAAGCCGTCGGGTTGCCTATTATTTATCTGGACAAACTACTCGGTTGTCAGCCCCCTAACCATGAACTCTAAAAACAATCACAAAGTTGTCAAATCTGTCAATTTTGGTACGTCATTTCATACAAAATTTGACAGAAATGATAATGTTTGACAGATTTGTGATTGTTTTAACAGCTCATGGTTAGGGCCCAGGTATGTCGATGCCAGTTACCATGAGAGTAGTTTGTCCAGGGCGGTACCACGAACTCTTAAAACAATCACAAATCTGTCAAATATTATCAGATCTGTCAAATTTTGTATGTAATGACGTACCAAAATTGACAGATTTGACAGCTTTGAGATTGTTTTAAGAGTTCATGGTTACCCCGCAGGTAAATAATAGGCAACCGAACGGCTGCACATTCGATACGTATGATACTTTAAGTCAGTGTCAAAAATTTAAAGTCTGTCCAGGATTTATTACTCTTAACATATTTTTTAATATACTAAATATGTTATAAAATATGTTTCATTCTATTATCAGCTCGGTGAAGGTCGTTTCAAGTTCTGATGTTAGACTAAGTATTGGCAGACTGGTTGACATTAGCAGCGATTTCCTACCTGCTACTGTACTTGCTAACAAGCAACGAGCGAGCCTTGTTTGGTTAATAATTTGCTGTCATTGACTTAGTTATAATAAATCAGATTAATATTGTTTTAAAATTGTAATGAACATGTTGTTTAATAAGGGTTAAGAAATAATTTCTCAATAAGAATTTTACATTTCACTTCTCACAAACTGAAGGAAAGGTAAAGGACCTCCACTAGCCACCTGGTGGGCTACGGTGGCCAAGGACTTACCTTCGCCACCGTGGACCAAGGACTTAGGGCAAGGACCATGGACCAAGGACTTGCTAAAAGAAATATTGAAGATAAATAACACTTGAAAAAAATCATCGACCTCAGGTGGGACTCGAACCCACGTCCCATCGCAATCCGGGCGAGTGCTTTGACCACTAAGCTACCGAGGACGTCACGTGACAAGATGAAATTCCTCAAGTGTTTTTTCTCGCTGTCAAAGCCAGCGTATTCTGATCAATGTTGTAGCTATATGTATAGCTGAGTAGTATACTACCGTCAACACCCTATAGAAATATTTTTACAAATATTTGACTATTTGTTAAGATCAGAAATGCTTAAACATTGTATTTTTTTTTGTTTTTAGCAATTCCATGCAAGGTTTAATTGAAGATAAATAAAACTCGAGTCCCACCTGAGGTCGATGATTTTTTCAAGTGTTATTTATCTTCAATTAAACCTTGCATGGAATTGCTAAAAACAAAAAAATTACAAAAGAAATATTTATAAAACCCAGGACAGACTGTCCTGGCGCCGCAGAACGAGGAGAGCTGACCCCAATTAATGGGAAATGGCTAGGATAAAGAAGAAGAGACTTCTCACAAACTGAGAAAAAACTGAACTGAGAACTATAAGTCAAAGTTAAAGTCATTTCTTTCTGTAAATTGGCCATCAAAGGCACTTTTACATGTCCCAATATTTCTTTCCCTATCACCGCTTCGGGACTACGCCATATCGGCTGGTGATGGGAAGAAGCAACGCAACAAACTCAGTCACCTTTGTCAGCCTGATTTTATTACAGTAAATACAATTATAAAATAAACGATAAATGATCACAAAAACGAATATGCGTAATGTTGACCAGTAAATACGAAACTTTTGTCACTGACCTATTACATAAGACTACCTATGTGGTTTGGTCGACTACTATGATGAAGGCGATCACTTGCTATGGACATGCGGTTTTGTAACTTTAGTCAATTTTTTTCGGATGTGGAACTTTAGTTTTTTTTTTTAACAAAGGAAATTACTGAATTTATTGATATCCTTGGGTAGTTTATACTGCGTTTCTTCGTATGATATACTTTTCACTTCTCATGCTCGTTAAGTTCATCTTTAGGCTAGGTATAGGTGGCATAAAATCGCTTTTGATGCCTATGTCTCAGACTCAAAGACAAAGGTCGTCTAAGGTAACCAGACAAAGACAAAGTAAAGACAGCCACACACGCAATTAAACTTCGTTAAATAAAGTTGATTATTCGTTCTGTTTTTTAGGGTTCCGTACCCAAAGGGTAAAACGGACCCTATTACTGAGGCTCCGCTGTCCGTCTGTCTGTCTGTCTGTCCGTCTGTCCGCCTGTCTGTCCGTCTGTCACCAGGCTGTATCTTATAAACCGTGATATTTAGACAGTTGAAATTTTCACAAATGTTGTATTTCTGTTGCCGCTATAACAACAAATAATAAAAACTAGAATAAAATAAATATTTAAGGGGGCTCCTATAGAACCAACGTGATTTCTTTGTTCGTTTTTATAAATAATGGTGCGGGGGACCCTTCGTGCGCGAGTCCGACTTGCACTTGGCCGGTTTTTCATCTGTATACATTATCCATGTTACATGCTAAATTAATAAAATTAAACAATATTAATGAGTTTTCTAGGAAATAAGTATTTCAAGAGCATTGTGGCCCTATCATGCAGTGCCACTGCCACGTATAAAAATAAGTATATTGGCAAGAAGTCCTTGTATTTCCTTTGTGTTGCAGTTTGATATTGTTCTATATTTTTTCTGCAATATTGCTGTCTTATTTCCACACAATCGAAGTGAAAAGCAGAGTGTATAACTCGTACATAAAACCTATTTTACCCTCGACTTGACTATGACTTAGCCACAGAACTCCTTAACGGTTATGAGTTGTTAGGGCATGTTGAGATAGAAGCTTTGCTCTTCACGAGATCAGCGGGGTAACAATGAACAAGTTCGTTGCTACCCCCCACTCTTAAAACAATCTCAAATCTGTCAAATCTGTCAATTTTGGTACGTCATTTCATACAAAATTTGACAGAAATGATAATGGTTGACAGATTTGTGATTGTTTTAACAGTTCATGGTTAGGGCCCTGTTAACTTTTTGACAGCTCGAGTCTTAGACTCTCGTCTTGGCAACATTTTACATAAAAATGTTTTCGGAGGGATTTATAATTCTAGAATATTGTCATTAGTTTAGTTTCATTATACAGTTTTTCAGTTGGTGTAACATATTCATAATAGAAAAGCACCTTAATTAGTTTTTTAAGTGAAGTTTGTACCATTTTAAGCTTCTTTTTATTTGCCGCCGTGCTTAAAACAATCTTGAATCTGTCAATTTTGTACGACTTTCCGTGCGTCATTACGTACGAAATTGACAGATTTAAGATTGTTTTATGAGTTCATGGTTACCCCGCAGGTGAGGTCTTACCGTAAAGTAAAGTTTAAGTATAAAGACATTTATTTTCATAAAGACATAGGTAGACTCCACATACATGAGAAAATAAAAAAAGAAGAAATAAATAACTTAGTCGTAGGTACCTACATTTAGATAGCGAACCGAACGAGGAAGACACCACCGAGTTATATTGTTTAAAATATCATTTATTGTATTTTTTTGAGGAATCACTTTAGCAGAACTCAGCTTATCATTTTATTTTCCGCTTATTTTATTCAAGTTTCTAATGCCAGTACTTCTGAGATATAAAAATGTAAACCAGAGTTTTCATTTGAAACTACAATGATTACATAATGAAAATTATCTAGAAGACCTGGTTCAGCAGCTTTTACTGATTACGCATCTGAGTCAGAATGCGATGTCTGCCTACCGTCATGCCTTACCTCATTCAGATAAATAGCAGTGATAAACTGCCAGTAAAATTGTTTCAGGGCGGTAACCACGAACTCTTAAAACAATCTCAAATCTGTCAAACATTATCATTTCTGTCAAATTTTGTATGAAATGACGTACCAAAATTGACAGATTTGACAACTTTGAGATTGTTTTAAGAGTTCATGGTTACCCCGCAGAAAAGCTAGAAAAGGCTTTTTGCTCTTGCCCAAGCAAGGTCGAATGCCGTTGTCAGCATTCGTCATGTTTTTATGTATACAATCATAAAATATAGTGTTGTAAATTTTTGTTTTTAGCAATTCCATGCAAGGTTTAATTGAAGATAAATAACACTTGAAAAAAATCATCGACCTCAGGTAGGACTCGAACCCACGTCCCATCGCAAACCGGGCGAGTGCTTTACCAACTAAGCTACCGATTTTTTTTTAAGTGTTATTTATCTTAAAAATATAGTGTGATAAGATTGCAGATTTCAAAATAAAACAACTAACAATAAAAACCGCCAAGTAAGTAAGGCTCGTGCTGAAGATCTAAACAGTACGGTAAAATCACTGCAATAGTCGACTAGTATTTCGCCGGTTTTTAGAACTTATTTTCATGAATCAAGTGAAGTTTTCCATGAGAAATAATGCTATTTAACAGACAAAGAAAAAAACAGAAAAAAGATGAAGATCTTAATTCGTCTGTATACAAAATCAGTTTTTGAGACGAGAGTGGATAGCCAAATTTGTAACAAAGAGATATACAATTAATGAAAAAACGAATGCATTTTCATCGGACGGATTTTCGCAAAATATATTATGGACCACCCGTAGTGTAGCTAATAATTTTCTTTTCCTCCTGATAAAATGTCGTGTGTTAATTAAGTGGCAAGCTTATTTTATTTCTTGTGGTTGAGATCTCTGAATGTGTGAAAAACTGAAATAAGAGACGATTTTTATTTATCAAATTTTGATATTCGGTCAATGTTCCAATTAAGCTATGTATGAAAAAGGTTAAAAAATAGTAGCAGACCGAAAAAGACGTAAAGGAAGAGATTCTTAATTCGTCGGAATCCTAATTAACCGACTTCCAAAAAAAAGGAGGAGGTTCTCAATTCGTCTGAATGTTGTTTTTTTTTTGTATGTTTGTTACGCGATTACTACGTCAATTATGGACCGATTTCAAAATTATTTTTTTAGTTTGAAAGGGTACACTCCCGAGGTGGTCCCATTTACATCAAGTCAGATTCTGATGATGGGATCCCTGGGAAATCGAGGGCAACCCTCAATTTTTATAGGCACCCATAATGTTTTGCATATATTTTTTGATTCAATGCTGATTTTTGGGTCTGGTAATCATCATGTCATGTTGCTGACCTGATGATGGAAGCCACAGAACTCCTTAACGGATAGGAGTTAGAAGATAATACTGCAATTTGTCGACAGAACGTATTTCGCAGTGTGTTGAGCAGACGTGGAGCTTATGAAGTACCAGACTGCCAATTTTTATTTACTGGGGGCGTACCCGCACACCCAGTAACGAAAAAAAATTTAAAAGTTCCTTTCTTAATTTGACTTGTTATTTAACGCAAGACCTTATCTAATGGTTTCGACACCAAAATAGCCGCCGTTCTGGTTGGAGTGTAGGTAAACCCTTTTCTTAACTTAAAAGTTTTCGTCGAAAAATTGACCCTATACCTATAACACCTTATTTTTATCATACCATTGGATGGTGGGTCCATAGAGGACAAATATTAGTTAAGGTTACTTTGCTGTAAAGTCATTTTTGGCGAAGTTAAGAGGGAAAAAATAGAGGACTTAACACTTAAAATTGTAAAATAAAAAAAGTTTAATAAAAAACTAAAAACCGACTTCAAAATCTAACTAAAAAGTGAAAAATAATATTGACTAAAACATACCTAATATTTTCAGCGATAACATTTACCACGTCTACTGATTTCGATGGGTGTTTTCTCATTCCTAAAGAGGTACCTCGGTAGGAGTTCTTTATAAGTTTGGTTGAGATGAAATCTATAAGCAAATTACCTAACATCGCATCAACTCTTTACCACCTAAATGCGTTGTCAAAAGACTTCATAAAGGAGGAGACGCTCAATTAGTTTAAACTTTTTTTGTATATGTGCGAAATGTGAACCCTTTTATACTTTTTTTTGGGTTCCGTGGTAAAACAAGAAAGCCATGTATCGTATCGCCATGTACTCTCTTCCTGTTGTTCGTGGTTTAACTCTTTAATTAAAAATCTGTTCTTTGGCACGTATCTTTAAAAAGGAGGAGGTTCTATGTTCGAAGGTATTTTTTTATATGTTATTAGATATATCCGCCAATTTAGGGATTTATTTTTAAAATATTTTTTTAAACAAAATTGTATTGTTCCATGTTGGTCCCCCATTATCACCAAGTCAGAATCTGATAATGGGATCCCTAGAAAATTGTGGGCTAGCTACTCTCAATTTTTATAGGCCCACATAATGTTTTTCATATATTTTCCAACGCAATGCAGATATTTGTGTCTAGTAATCATCATCTCATGTTGCTAAGCTGACGATGAAAGCCACAAAACTCTTTAACGGTTAGGAGTTAGAAGATAATACAGCGGATTGTCGACAGAACGTATTTCGTAGTATTGGGCAGACGTGGCGCTTACGAGGTACCTGACAGCTATTTTATTACTGGGGACGTAAATCAGCACTCCCAGAAACGAGAAAAATTACAAAAGCTCGTTACTTAAATTTACTTAGGTATTGAACGTATTGATTCCTAATTGGATTCAAATGATTAACAATTAAAATTGTAAAATAAAATTAAGTTTTGTAAAAAACTAAAAACCGACTTGAAACATAAACTCAAAATAATATAATAGTAAAACATCAGTTATTTTTGAATCAGTGCAAATGAACGTATTTTAAATCGCCATGGCTGGCACCGACTCAAAATATATCTGATTAAGTATGTTTTAATAAATACTATTTTTTGTTTTTAAGTTTACGATTGAAATCCGTTTTTAGTTGTTTTGCAAAACTTTATTTTAATTACAAAGTAATAATTATTAACAATACTCACAAGTCTCGCCCTAATAATTATGATATATCTAAGTGTTGTGAAGCTTGCATAAAATTAAGTCGTTATATCCAAATTACTGTCCGAACTTGGTAATTTTGATTTTTTGTTAGCTCCCCTGGATAAAATAAACACAAAAAAAGTGTCAATTTTTTCATAAATTGCAAATTTACTCTCAAACGGCTCAACCTATTTCGTTGTGGAAATATACATGTTTTGAATAGAGTGTTTTATTTAAATATTATTTTAACTGGCATTAATTACATTTAAAAAACAAGTTTTTCCGATTCACATGCTTAATTGTATGACCGCGTCGCGTCAAGGTCATCAAGCTTGTTAAAGCCTTAACGTGTCTATAAAAAAATAAATTTTAAGTATTGTCAAAAACTGCCCAGACATTAATCAATAAAATAAGGCCAAAAAGAGAGAGTAGAGTTGTTGTTAACTAGGGTTTTTTTTCTATAACTGACCTTTAAAGTTAATTGAGCCATTTTTAGGGGATAAAATAATATTATATATCATCATCATCATCATCATATCAGCCTGTTGCAGTCCACTGCTGGACATAGGCCTCCCCCAAGGAGCGCCACAGCGCACGATCTCCCGCCCTTTGCATCCAGTCGCTGCCAGCTGCCTTCTTCAGGTCGTCGGTCCATCTAGCCGGGGGGCGTCCTACACTACGTTTGCCTAAGCGTGGTCTCCATTCGAGAACCTTCCTGCTCCACCTCTCGTCTGTTCTGCGACAGACATGGCCAGCCCACTGCCACTTCAGCTTGCTACATTTTTGGACAATATCAGTCACCTTAGTCTTATGTCGTATGACCTCGTTCCGGATCTTATCCCTTAATGAGATCCCTAACATAGACATTTCCATAGCACGCTGAGTAACGTGTAGTCGGTGGGCCAACTTGACTGTCATGTTCCACGTTTCGGCTCCGTATGTTAAAACTGGTAGGACGCATTGGTTAAACACCCGGCTTTTTAGGCACTGCGGCAGTGTCGACGTGAAGATATGACGCAATTTCCCAAATGCTGCCCAGCCAAGCTGCACTCTTCTGGTGATTTCCCGCTCGATGTTGTCTCTACCGAGCTGTAGTACTTGTCCAAGGTAGACGTACTCTTGGACAACCTCGAGCGTAGTGCCCTCGACGGAAATTGGTTACGGGATAACATGTTCGTTGAACATTACCTTTGTCTTGTCCAAATTCATTCCAAGCCCCACACGTCTCGAGGCAGCATTAAGACTGTGCAGCATTTTTTGCAAATCCTGCAGCGATTCTGCCATAATAACTACGTCATCGGCAAAGCGAAGATGCGTAAGATATTCGCCATTTACATTGATGCCCAGTCCGTTCCAATCCAGCGTCTTGAACACATCCTCCAGTGCGTTGGTGAACAGTTTCGGAGATATAACATCTCCCTGTCTAACACCTCGGAACAGCTGGATGGGTTTTGTTCGGTGGTTTTGTACTTGGACGAAAAATGGAAATTTAAAGTTTTTTTCTTAAATTGACTTGTTATTTAACGCAAGACCTTATCCTATGGTAAAGCTACCAAAATATATTATTGCAATTCTTATTTTTCTTCCAATTATAATGTTTTTGTTCATCTTTTTTTACTTTAATATCAAAAACGCGGGCAAAATAAAATAAGTTTAATAAAAAACTAAAAACCGACTTCAAAATTAAACCAAAAAGCGAAAAATTATATTGACTAAAACATACCTAATCAGTTCTTTTTGGAGTCGGTGCCAGCTAACGAGAGTTAAAATGATCATTCACACCGACTCCAAAAAGAACTGATTACGTATGTTTTAGTCAACTTTATTTTTCGCTTTTTAGTTTCATTTTTAAGTCGGTTATTAGTTTTTTATTAAACTTATTTTATTTCACAATCTTAAGTGTTAAGTCCTCTATTTTTCCCCTTCTAACTCCGCCAAAAATGACTCTACAGCAAAGTGACCTAGGCAAGTGTTGGGCTTCTGTGGACCACCCACCCAATGGTATAATAAAAATAGGGTGCTATTAATGATAAATTTTTCGACGAAATTTATTTTAAGTCCCAGATGCCTTTGAAATAAGCTTCAGTTTTCACCTTCCAACTTCGCCAAAAATGACTTTACAGCAAAGTAACCTTAACTAATGTTGGTCCTCTATGGACCCCCCATCCAATGGTATGATGAAAATAAGGTGTTATATAGGGTCAATTTTTCGACGAAAATTTTTAAGTCTTAAGGCAATGGTTTTCCTACACTCCAACTAGAACGGCGGCTATTTTGGTATCTTAACCATACATTAAATAAAGTCTTGCGTTAAATAAAAAGTCAATTTAAGAAAGAAACTTAAAAAAAAAATCCGTTACTGGGTACGCCCCCAGTAAATAAAAATTGGCGGTCTGGTACCTCGTTAGCTCCACGTCTGCTCAACACACTGCGAAATACGTATTGTCGACAAATTGCAGTATTATCTTCTAACTCCTATCCGTTAAGGAGTTCTGTGGCTTCTATCATCAGGTCAGCAACATGACATGATGATTACCAGACCCAAAAATCAGCATTGAGTCAGAAAATATATGCAAAACATTATGGGTGCCTATAAAAATTGAGGGTTGCCCTCGATTTCCCAGGGATCCCATCATCAGAATCTGTCTTCGTGTAAATGGGACCACTTCGGGAGTATACCCTTTCAAACTAAAAAATAAAATTTTGAAATCGGTCCATAATTGACGGCGTGATCGCGTAACAAACATTAAAAAAACAACATTCAGTCGAATTGAGAACCTCCTCCTTTTTTGAAGTCGGTTAAAAATTAAAATGGGGACCTTGAGGATTTTAAGTATTGTCAAAAACTGCCTAAGACATTAATCAATAAAATAAGGCCAAATAAAGCTGTTGTTAACTATGGTTTATTTTCTATAACTGACCTTTAAAGTTCATTGAACCGTTTTTTTTTTCAATAATATTATATTTTATTGCAATTCTTATTTATGTTCATCTTTATTTACTTTAATATCAAAGACACAGGTAAAAAAAATATCCGGTCTCTCTCTTACTCGCTTAACTTTGAATAACTTATTTAGATGTTTACGTCTGGGAGTCATCTTCATACTTCTGAGCTGATGATGAAAGCCACAGAACCCTTTAAAGGCTAACCTTTAAAACTCTAACTCCTAAAAGTTAGTACATAATACTGCGATTTACAAACAGAACACATTTTTATTTGTAGAGTATTGGGCAGTCGTGTATGTACGAGGTACCAGGCAGTAATTTTATTTACTGTGGGCGTAAGTCAGCACACCCAGATACGAGAAAAATAATAAAGTTTGATTCTCTAATTGACTTAGGTATTGAACGCAAGACTACGCCATTGTTAAATAAATAAATTCTTTCTGATAAATGCTTCTTTAATTAACTGATTTATTAGAACGACTTCTATAATGATAAATTCGTAGTAATGTCGTAATTTAAGGAATCGCCACTATTTTTTTGAGATATAATAAAGTTTTTATTTAAAAAAAAACGACAAAAAATAAACTCAAAAGCGAAAAATAGTATTTATGTACTAAATTAGTTTTTTTTTTGTATTCGGTGTGAAACTGTGAATGAACACATTATAATTCTTAAATGACTGGCATCGACCTCCAAAAATAACTGATTAGGTATGATTTAGTGTAATTATTATTATGTGCTTTTGAGTTTATTTTTGAAGCCAGTTTTTTTTTATTAAAACTTTATTTTATTTTACCGCTAAAGATCTTGATAAGGTTTTTTTTTATTTATAGGGGAAAACGTGGCTGCACTGAAGTTAACGCAAAATTAATTATTAAAATCAGTTCTGGAGCAAAATAGTCATGCCTTTAAAAATAGGTAAATAAAAATATTTTATACCAAATAGACAAATTAAGCATTTCATTCTATATACTTAATATGAATTACATTAAACTTAATTAACACATCTAATTTAAGGCCAAGGAGCGTTAGACTGCTTCAATTAGCACCGATTTTATTTTAATTTTATTTTATTTATTAAGGACACACAACAGGTAACAGCTAAGAAGGTAGCACAATGTTTATATAAAATTTCGTAAATAATGAAATGTTTATCGTAAAAATTATCTTTTACGATTTTTTTTTTAATTTTGGTACTAAACTACCTATTACCTGCCTACTATTAGTTTTCGTATTTACTCATATGTGAATTTTTGTGGATACAACTAGAGTGAAATTTCCCAAAATAAGTATACGAGTACTACCCAGTATCAGATTGTTTGCTTATTTTTTACCTTGTTTCCAAAAAAAATACATCTTAGTTATTTGTGTGAAGTGTGGGTACTATACTTTGTAAAGTACGATTCTTTACGGCCATGTAGCGTGACCCAAAGGTCTTCCAAAATGACAATACTATAACAGTAGATTATTAGTAGACAGCAGTCACGGAACCAAACCAAGTTTCACACTATTTGAATATTGCAATTATACGTTTTTTAATGTCCTTACCATTTTTTATACTTACTGCATTGAATTTCTTGATTCCAATTCCTTCGGGTCCTTTTCTTGACGTTTGTTGGCCGATAATAGTTTTTGCCACAATTTTATGTAATAATTTAAAAAAAAAAATTCACAACTCAAAAATTGAAATTGATAATTATGCTATCAGCAAAAACCATTATCGTGCAAATTCACGTTTGACTATGAAGAGACTACCAATTTGCACCCTCTCGCTTTGTTTATAGGCAATCACAATCGTGTCAAATCAGTTCTAATCATTCATGTTTGTGTAAGAAGGTTCATCAGACATAAATAAAAACAGTAAAATGTTTAATAGCTTCATGTGTAATCTCTAATATTTCTATGGGAACTCAAAAACATTGGAATCAAACTGACTCGATTAAACAAATAACATGTAAATTGTACGAGTTCACTTGGTCACAATTGCCCAGCTCGCTTTCAAAAGCAATCAAGTCAGCTAGATCACCAATTAAACTGAATCATTCTCATTATTAGTTAACATCCATTCATTGGTTTAATTAGAGATATTAGATAGAAGCTAATCAACTGTTTAGTTACAACAGTAGCAAGAAAATGTGATATTATATCACGGTTCAAATTCATATGATATGAAGGAAATAGAAGTAAAGAAAGAGTGTGTGTGTCAGCCAATGAATCAAAGCAAACGAGACCTTGCTATCCATCATCAACTTAAGATGACCCTTCAGACTCAAGGGCTCAAGGGTCATCAGCAACTGCAGCTACGGCCTTGCCCAGCAGACGGTTATGGGTAACCATTGCCACTGAGGTGTTCCAAAAGAGGTGCGACGGTTTGGGTGTCGGCCGCATGACGGATAGCAAGCCGTGTCAGTGCGTGTTGTTGATGTCAGACATGGTCCGGTTCCAGCTAACAAGATTGTTTTGTCTACTCGGGAGCCCTTCGTTATTGTCTTTTCGTGTGTAGAATAATGCGAAATTGTAATTAATTTAATAGCGTTTATTAAACAGTTTTAACATAAAGGTAACATACAAAAATTATTTCATAAATATATTATTAAATATGGATAGGCACTAAAAATATTTAGTGATCAAATATTGCCACGCCTAATAACTTAATACAATTAGGTGAAACATACAACACAATTTAATTTAACAATATCGTGCACTTAAAAAAAAACTAAGTTAAAAAATCACTGTAACGTTAAACTATAAAATCTCATTCAATTCGGATTTGTACTTGCAGAAAACATTAGGTCATAAACATCGGCAGTGTTTTCAAAACATAGAAACTGGCAAGGCAAGTAGTGCGTGCGTACTTTGAGAGTAGTGGTCAGTTTTTTGTTTCTTTGTCACCGAACAGTTGACAGCGGCGCGGGCCGAGGGGGGGCGGGGGCGTGCGGGCGCGGGCGGGGCGGCCCGCCCGCGCGTCCGGTCGCGGACGCGAGGGACGGCGTGACAATGGGAGTTAGTCGGAGCTGTTAGGTGACATAGACTAGACGGCCTGCGTGCAGCGGGTTAGGTCAACGGGACTCGACGGAACTCCAATCTAAACTGGACAATACAAACATTACTCATGCTCAAGGACAAAGCTGAAGCGACTCTTTCGTTGTCGACGTTTATTGGGCTATATGTACACAGAAAGCGAACTCGAACACGAGTAGGTACTGATCGCAGACCGCTGAAGCCAACGCAAGTCCCAGTTTCGGCGATCACTTAACTAATTTCGTTCAGTGAATTGGAAACGTTCTTACAAGAAGAAAGACTGAGATCATTTGCATAAGTTTCACAGGTCAGATCTCAACACAAAAGCGTAGTGACTCAACAACTCTTAGGTTAATAAGGCCAAATAAATCATTAACTAGCGCAGGCTTAAAATATTTTAATAGAGTATTGGGTGAAAAATACATTTTACAGTTCGTCGAAAGACGCATCTCGTAACGCTATGTGTCTCTATTTCATGATTTAAACGATCATAATTACATGATTTAGTAAACATCGTAGCGGTAAAGCAAAACAAAACAGTCGTAGAATGTTTTGTGTCGTGTTAATCACATGTTACGTGTGTCCTTATCGGAAGCTGCGGCTCGGCGCTCGGTGTCCTGCCGCCGTCTGCTCGTGGGCGTGGTATGTACGGCTAGGACTATTTACACAAAAAGCTTATATGTACAGCGTTGTTAGATGCGGAAATTCGCTCAAATAATGCTACTGAGTTAAGTCGTCTATCTTTTTCGGTTGCAAGTAGGTAATGTTAGAGTGCGCCCAGTATTGAATGTTCGCGCGGTCGAGGAGGGTCGTCGAAGCGGACCGGGTCGTCCGCGACCGTGTGCCATAACACCACGACCGGACCGCGCGCGCGGGTGTGTCAAGCGGGCGAGAATCATTGCTGCGGTAACCGCTACGATTGTGTGAAGCAATCTAAAGTGTATTCGCTTGTCAACTTTCGAATTTCATAAATAGTAGTTTTCACCCGATCTCATAGAGGTATAGTGATGAAACAAAGAAACACTACATTAATGGATTAAAGTGCGCGACGCGAGCTCGCTGCCTGTATCTATGTCTTACTTTTGACGACTAGCTTTGCCGAGGTCTCGGCCTGGCCGGCGGCGGTGGTGGCGCGGCAGGTGAACGTGCCGGTGTCCTCCTCGTACGTGTTGCCGATCAGCAGCACCACGTTGCTGCCCTCGTGGATCATCTGCGACACAAACAATACACTGTAAGCCTCGAATTCGCTAAATGCGTTTGCACTTTGCAGCAAACTATACAAATATACTACAGTTTCAACGCTAATATTTATAGTTATACCTGGAAATCGGGCGTTTCAGGAATCAAGGCTCCTTCACGCAGCCACTGTATCGTTGGCTTCACTTTGCTGGTAATGTGCGTCTTAAATTGAGCTGGTTGACCTTCAAAGACGACGATATCGCGAAGAGGTGTCAGGGTTGGAAGGCTGTCAGCCTGATCTGGTTGAGTGACCTTTAGTTTAGCCGCGACGGTTACTCTGCCCGCAGAGTTGTAAGCCACGCATTTGTAGTCACCCTCATCTTCAGGGAATGCCTCCGAAATGCGCAGAGTGTACTCATCCGCAGTTCTCGACATTTGGAAGTATTTTGATGGCTTTATCAATTTATCTCCTTTATACCATTGGACCGTAGGCGTCGGTTTACCCACTATTTTGCAGCTGAACTCGATGGCCTGACCTTCAGTAACGACTTTATCTTTAAGAGCTTCGATTATTTCGGGAGGAGCATTGGCAGCCTTAGCTTGAGGCTTTGGCTTTTCTTTGGTAGCAGGTGCGCTCACTATGCACTCAGCGTCACATCTCGCTTCACCAGCGCTGTTGATGGCTACGCACTCATATTTTCCCGAGTCTTGCGGGTATGCCTCTAGAATAAGAAGAGTGTAAGTACCATCTTCTTCTAGTATCTTATTTCTGATGTCAGGTTGAACCTTTTTTCCGTTTTTCAACCAATACACGTCAATAGGTTTTGTTCCAGTTACCTTGGTGTCAAATCTTACTAGTTGGCCAGCAGCTACGTTTACATTTTGGGCTGTCAATGTGAAGCTTGGTGGTGTGACACCTCCTCTACCTTGGCGTCTACGCTCTTCTACTACCAAGTTAGCACTACACTTTGCAGTGCCTCCTCTATTCTCAGCGACAGCTGCAAACACTGCAGAATCTTCGACGAATACTTGTCTTATAATAAGAACAGATTTTGTGCTAAAAGTATGAATTTGGAAGTCAGGGGAGTTTTTGATCGGGAAATTTTCACGATACCATTTAATTGTAGGCAATGGCTCGCCATCGAATTCTACTTCAAATCTGGCTTGTTCTTGTTCAAATGCGCGACAAGGTTGCATTTTCTTAGTGAATACTGGAGGCTTACTTGGCTTTACTGGGCCTTCGACAACTCTTTCGTGTGTTTGAGCTTTGTGCTCCACCTCGGTGGTCTCAGTGGACGTTATCTTCCGTGTAATCTCAGTATCACCTACAACTTCTTTTTGGATTTGCTTTTGCTTGGCTACATGCACTTCTTTTCCATGCACGGTAGATTCAGAAGGATCAGGAATCCTTGGTTTTTTAACGATCTTTGACTGGACTTGTTGTTCGACCACTTCTTCAGTTTGTTCTCTGGAATAAAAAGTTTATTTTAAAAAAGCAAGTTGTGACTCTTAATCATGAATAATGACACTTTAAAAAATCGAAGAAAACTTACAAGTTATCCTGGTATTTTTGAGCCATTCCCTTAGCTAGAGAACTACTTGTGATTTTTTCTCCAGGAATAGCATACTGACGTGATGACTCCCTCAATCTGCTTTCTTTGATAACTTGTTCGTTTTCTAATTCCTGAAGTTTGTTGTAGTATTCTTCGCTCTTCTTCTTCTTTACGGTTTGTTGCCATTCAGTTTCTGGCTCCTTAATAACTTTAGGTTTCAATTCAGGCCTGTGGTCAATGACACCCTGGCGTTGTAGGGTTTGTCTTTCTTCGAAGGTTTTTTCTAGTTCAGTTTCAGAGCGTTGATGTTGTGTTGTTTCATCATACCAAGCTGTACATAATCAAGACACAAGTTAGATAATTGAAAACTGTATCGTCTTAGTAATTACCTGAAGACATACCTCCGTAAGGTCCGATGCTAAGCCGGTAGAAGCAGGTGATTAGCTGCAGATTTCTTTTGGGTATAGGGGTAGGGCAATAGGAAAGCAAAAGTTTATTTGTGCTTAAGCGGTCTGTTGGTGTGTGCGTGATATTGCTGAAGTGTGTTAGAGCAGCAGTGTTGATAAGCAAACTTATGATTACATTATAGGTAACAGTTTTTATAATATGCCAAACTGTGCATGTCCATGTAGCGTGGTAGTAAGTGGTCATATACTTCAATATCAAGTGAATTTTATGTATATTTGTACAAAACACTTACGTCTAGGCGCGTTTTTCAGAACACCTCTATAATCGTCGTGTCTCGGAATAACTTTAAGTTCGGTCGTAGCCAAAGCCTCGCCGACGGAACTCCTGGCGATAACCTCAATCTTGCCAGTATCGTATTGCCTGGTTTTAGGTATGTCGAAGTGATACATTCCGTCGTACGTCAGTTTATATCTAGAACCCTAAAAAAAACGTCAACTTAGAAAAAATCTTTCATTAGAGTTTCAAAAGAGCGTTTAACAGTTATTTTAATTAACATACGTTCACAATGGTGTTTCCATTCAGCAACCACATGACACGTGGCTTAGGGTGACCTGTGACGCGGCATTGGAAGCGGGCCCATTCGCCCTCTTCGACTGTTACTGGTTCCGGCCGGCTCACGAACACGGGAGCTGACCGTGCCTTAGTTTCATCAGGCATCGGCTCTGGTACCCTAAAAAAGTAACACGTTTAATATGATGTCGTTTTGACTTGAATTTAACTAACTGGAAATCAAGAACATGTAATGACCACTTACGTTTGCCACGCCGCTTCCATCTCACGAATCTTCTCGATACTCTTCATGTGCTTAGGCAGTTGAGAATCGTAGACAATACCAGGTTTACCAGCTGTTTTGATGATAGCTCTAGTCTCGTCCATGCCGTAAAGGTTTGTTGCGCGGCACACGTATTCGCCGCTGTCTTCAGGGTATACCCACCCGAAGTTCATTGCAACGTAGCCAAAATCGTAAATCGGAGTAAAACGATTCTCTGTGAATGCAACAATAACAATTAATATGTATGCAATGAAAAGAGATTTTAGGAGAGGAAAAAATAAGGTTATATAGTGTTACTCACTATGCAGCAATGGTTTGCCATTGAAGAACCATTCCACTTTCATGTTAGGATCTCCGACAGGTGCCAATTGGCACTCGAACTTAGTTGACTCCATTTCAACAAGTGTGGTTTGACTTTGGATTTGGGTGACGAATCGAGGTGGCTGCTTTTTGTCAACATCGTATAAATCGTCTTCGGTCAAGTATATTTCTGAAGTATATTTCTTTATTGTTGCCTCCATTTGGGTTAAGGCTTCTGATCTCTTCATGCCACGAGGTACTTGATTTTGTAAGATGATATCTGGCAATTCTGTAAATATTTTTGAAACTCAAATGACTAACTTTAGTAAGTCAAATCGATCGAAAATCTATTCAATATAATGCAGACTCTTTAGTTTGAAAAAGAAGTGTGATATGAAGTTGCTAAAATAGCTTAAATATCCCCTAATATAATAAATAGTCCCTTATGGTTCCAGAACCCCACAAAGACAACTACACAAGTGTCGTGGTACCCACAAGAATGTTATACTCGTCATTACAATTTCACTATGTTCATTTAAAGCAACAATTTTAATTAAAAACCGGGTGCTTCAAATTATGTGTACTACTATTGTTGTACATACAAACCTAACTAACTATATAAATAAAATGCTACTTACGTTTACAGGAAATAGTTCCCTTGGTAAAATCTTCACCGAAGTCATTAATTGCTCTGCATACATATTCGCCGGAGTCCTCGGCGTACACATACAAAATGTCCAATGAAACAAAGCCCATATCGTAAACAGTACGATATCTGTGTCCCGATGGCAACAGCTTTCCGTTGCGGTACCACTCTACGCGGAGCTTTGGATCTTCCTTGGGTTCCACGCGGCATTCGAACCGAACGCCCTCAGATTCCTCGACAGTGTGTGACTGAATCTGTGTGATGAATTTAGGCGGTGTGCTAACAACTGGTTCTTCTTTAGGAGCATCGACGACACGTCCCCTTTCAAGCTCTTTAATTTTTTCACCGCTCATGCCTTGTGGTAGCTGCGATTCCAGTACAATGTCACGTTTTGCACTGCAAGTGATTTTGGCGGTCGTAGTCGCCGAGCCCCATTTGTTTGTAGCACGGCAAGTATATTCACCGGCATCGCGAGCGTAAATGTAATCGATGTCTAAGGCGATAAAACCGAAATCATTGAGCATGTGCACACGAGATCCTGTAGCGAATGCCCTACCATTGTAGAACCAATCAATCCTCATTGATGGATCGCCGACTGGCTCGACGCGACAGTCGAAGTGGATCGGGCCTCCTTCTGGGACGTCTAGATTGTCTTTAATTTCAACTGTAAATCTTGGTGGATTTGGTTTTTCATCCTCAATTTGGATTTCCTCTCGTTTGTGTAAAGTTTCTTCCAACTTTTGAATACTTTCAGTTCCTGATTTGAAGTGAGATGGTAGCTGAGGCTCTAGGATAATACCTTGTCTGCCTTTTACTTGCAATTTACAAGAAACTGTAGCTTCACCATGGCGGTTAGTGGCCTTGCAGGTATACAATCCAGCGTCACGCTGATAAACACCGCCTACTTCTAATATGACAAAACCAAAATCGTTAATAGTCTTGACTCTAGATCCCGTTAGAAGTGGCTTGCCGTTGTGGTACCACTCGACTCGCATGCTAGAGTCATTAACAGGAACTAAGCGACACTCAAAGTGTGCTGAAGAATTCTCAGACAATACTAGATCAGAAGGAGTTGTTATAAATTCTGGTGGGTTTCCGCTTTCGGCTTCGGGTGTCATCGAATCGACTGTACCGGTGTAGCCTTCCAGAGCAGCAATTTTATCGATTGTGCCTTCCATGCCTTTTGGTAGTTGAGATTCTAGGATAATATTCCGTTTTCCTTGTACCTTCATGGTGGCTGTGGTTACAGCTTCACCATAATTATTGTATGCCCGGCACAAGTATTCTCCCGAGTCTTCGGGGTAGGTTGGGGAAATTTCTAAAATAACAAAACCGAAATCGCAGAACGTCCTAAATCTAGACCCAGCCTTCAGTGACTTGCCGTTCCAATACCACTCCACCTAGAACAATCGGGAGGTAATTAAGAATAACTATTATTTTCACTATTTCATACTACTATATATGTATGTATGTTCATTATACTATCCAATATTATCACGATTCATTCGTAAGTGTATACTTAAATACATATAAATACAAACCCTATTAACATGAATGAATCATGGATACAGCAGAAAATTAAAGTGAAAGGAGATAGGTTTTAAGTCTACTTTTAAAACTCTTAAGTTATTCAGACTGATGAATAAACATCGGCAAGAAGTTACAAAGCTGTATTTACCTATAATATTTTTTTATACCTAACCTTAAACCATTAAATGTAACAGGTGTAATCACATTTTGGTAAATCAATTAATAATTTGACTATTATATCAATAGAAATAATAATATGAAGTTTCGGTGCAGGTCTACTTACCTTTAGGTTGGGGTCATCTGTTGGTGTGAGACGTGCCTCAAAGTGAGCATTTTCACCTTCTCTGAGGTTGTCTATGTTCGACAGAGGAACTGTGAAAACAGGAGCTTTACCCCTTTCTTCCTCGATAGTGGTATCTTTTCTGCGAATCATTGAGTCTTCCAAGGTTTGGAGTTTCTCCAAACCACCTTCCATGCCCTATAAATAATATAAATTAATATCGACATGTTAAATAACAACTTATTACAAAATACATGTAACATTAATGACACTTACCCGCGGGAGTTGCGAGTCCAAGATCAAATTTTCTTTCGATGTGCATTTAAGCGTAGCCTTTGTTGAGTCCCTTCCTAGTTTGTTCGTTGCAACACATTCGTAAACACCTGAATTTTCTTCGTAGCAGTATAATATATCCAAAATGACTATTCCAAAGTCATGGAAAGTTCTGTACCGATGTCCATGTGGTAGTTTCTTGCCGTTGTAGAACCATTCTACCTTGAGATCTGGGTCATCGACTGGTACCAATCTAGCTTCAAAGTGCGCGCTTTGACCCTCTACTAATTTCGTTACATCTTGTATTTGAGTTAAGAATTTCGGTGGTTCAGCCGATGCAACTGCCGGCGCCTGTTGCTGTGCGCCGTGCAAGCTTTCTAACTCCCTTATCTTAGCCAGAGAGTCAGGTTGCAAGCTGTCCAAGTAAACTCCACTTCTGCCATAGCAGTTAATCGTAGCCTTAGTGAAGTCTTCTCCATATTTGTTGTAAGCTCGGCAAACATATTCTCCAGTATCATGGTTTTGCGTGTAAGCAATATCCATCACAACAAAACCGAAATCAGATACGGTTTTTATTCTTGTCGAGTGACGAAGTGGTTTGCCATTGTGGTACCATTCGATCTTCATATCTGGATCATCCACAGGTATTACTGTACATTCAAAGTGAGCAGATTGACCATCCTTAAGACCGTCAACATTCTGTATGTGCGTAGTAAACTTAGGTTTTTGTCCTTTGCTCTTATCGACACACTCTAGTTTTACACTTATTTCAGCTTGACCCCACCTGTTTGTGGCTCTGCACGAATATATTCCTGAATCAGTGGTCTTAGTTCCTAGTATTTCAAGAACAACCATACCGAAAGCGTATACTGTACGGATGCGATGACTAGCTTCGATCGTTTTGCCGTTGTAAAACCATTCGATCACCATACTTTGATCACCGGTTGGTATAAGTGATGCTTCATAATGAGCAATTTGTCCCTCGCTAATATCAACAATATCTTTGAAGACGGTCGTAAACTCAGGAGCTCTGCCAGTATCATCGTCAGGCTTCTGACCAGGCTCACGACGCAGGGAATCTTCAAGATTTTGAATCTTTTCTAACCCTTCCGTTCCTTTAGGATGTTGAGTTCTTTCAATGAGATTTTCCTTGCTAGTGCAGTAAATAGTAGAAGAAGTAAAGGCTTCACCTCTTTTGTTATAAGCTTTGCAAGTGTAAATTCCACTGTCTCTTTCATAGACGTCAGTTACATCTAATGTTACAAACCCAAAGTCGCTGGTAAGCTTAAATCTCGATCCTTGTTCGAGTATTTTCCCATTGAAGTACCATTCAATCTTCAAGTCAGGATCGTTCTTAGGCTCCACTTGACCCTCAAGATGTAGAGCTTGACCTTCAATCAATTGGTGTTCTGCTGAAATTGGCACAACCCATTCTGGCTTGGGATATTCACTGTCAGGCACAGATGCTCTTCGGCCTTTAGAAAGTCTTGCCTCTTCAGCTTGTTCGACAGCTTCTAAACCAGCTTTTCCTTGTGGATGCTGGGTATCGAAGTAAATGTGCTTGTCCCCAGTGCATCTAAGGGAACCTGAAGTGGTAGCTGAACCTTTGCTGTTTGTAGCTTTGCAGGTGTAAATACCAGAACCTTCCTCATACGTATGAGTAATATCCAGAGATACGTAACTGAAGTCATGTGTGCTCTTGTACCTAGTTCCTGAAGGTAGAGGCTTATTGTTGAAGAACCATTCGATCTTTAGGGTTGGGTCCCTGGACGGTTCCACGTTACATTCAAAGTGAATGTTTTCACCTTCTTTGCACAGAATGTTATTTAAGTGAGATATGAACACAGGTAATTCATACAATGGTTCGGGTGATTCGGGTTTCGTAGGTTTAGGCTGCTCAAGGGCACCAATTCTGTCTAGAGATTCAGGGTGTAGTGATTCACCAAGAAGCCAGTGACGATCTTCAATCTTAATCGATGCCGTAGATACAGCTTCACCCATCAAATTAGTTGCTTTGCATGTGTATATGCCCGAGTCATCGATTCTCAAACCATTGATGGAAAGAGTAACTAATCCAAAATCGAAAGTACTTTTCAATCTCGATCCTGTAGTAAGAGATACGCTATTCTTGAACCACTCAATCCTTAGGTTTGGATCAGTTCTTGGTTCTACCTGAGCTTCGAGATACACATGCTGGCCTTCAACTAGTTTGTCGAAGCTCTTCAAGTGCGTTGTAAAGATAGGCGCTTGCTGGACATCCGTGTCGACGAACATTTCTGGTACTCGATTCATCGCAGCTTCTTTTAGCTGAATCTGTTCCCATGACTCAGGTCGCATTGCTTGATCGACTATAGTCGACTTAGTCTTAACCTTCAAAGCAGTAGAAGATACTGTACTACCTGCTCTATTAATGGCTTTGCACATATACAATCCAGCATCGTTTGCGACGACCGAGTTTATATCTAACGTAACGAAACCGAAATCATGGGTCGTTCGGAATCTTGATCCTAAAACAAAAAAATATATATTTAAAATAATTTCGCATAGAAGTTATTAACACAAATATTAACTAATTAATGTTATTAAAAATTATAATACAGTATGATTACAATACATACCCATTTTCAGTTCTACGCCATTGATGTACCACTCAAATCGGAGACTTGGGTCCCCAACAGGTACAACGCGCGCTTCGTAATGGGCGTGTTGTCCTTCCCATAATTCTGATGGTCCAGTCAAAACTTGAGTAAAGATAGGCTTCTCAAACTCTCGGTCCGGCTCGTCTGCCCGCCTCGGGTGTGGCTGTTCCAATTGTTGGATCTTCTTCATGCCCTCTGGATGCTGCGTGTCCAGTTGTATAGCTGCTTTTGCTGTTATTGAAATATATGATTTAGTACATTAAATTGGTTTTATTTGTCTGTTTATAATATTATGATTGTGATAGTGGCAACAAATAGACTTTAAATAAACTATTCCAAGAGTAGCAAAAAAATATATTTGAAATTACCATTAAAAATAAACATTTAACTTACTTCTAATTCGCATAGCAGCCGTTGTGACTGCTTCACCTAGTAAGTTAGATGCTCTGCACATGTAGACGCCTTCATCTTCATCGCGTACGTGTGATATCGTCATAGACACGTAACCGAAGTCGTGAGTCTTCGTGATTCTAGAACTGTCTTCAATAAGTTTCTCATTCCTGAACCATTCCACTTTAAGTGTAGGGTCACCTACAGGAATAAGTCTGCAGTCAAAGTGTGCTGTCTGTCCTTCTTGAATGTTGTCAATGTTTTGTAGAGGCTGTGTGAAAACAGGCCTCTGCCTTGTAACTGGTTCTGGAATATCTGGACGTTTAAATGGTTCCGCTGATTCTAGCTCTCGGATCTTCTCTAAGCCTTCAGGACGTTGAGATTCCGATATTATACTGCCTTTTGCGGTTACTGTCATGGATATCGAGGAAGAACACTGTCCAAGAGCGTTGATAGCCTTCACTGAGTATTCACCAGCATCTTCAGGGACACAGTGCTGAATATCCAATGACACGTAACCAAAATCAAAAGTGATATGGAACCGTGCGGCAGATTGCAGGGCTTTGCCATTGTGGTAAAATTCGATACGCAAATTAGGATCATGTACAGGTTCAACCTGGCATTCGAAGTGTGCTGTTTTCCCCTCGAAAACATGCGTTGTTCCTCTGAGTTCAGTAACAAATCGTGGTGGGCTAATCTTAGGCTCTTCAACTTCCAATCTAGTGTGATGCCCTTGCGCTTCAAGCTGCCTAATTTTTTCGAGACCATTTGGATGTTGCGTGTCCAAAATAATGCTTCTGTGCCCTAAAATAACATAAAAAAGGATTAGTTTTACTACATACAAATTAATATAATATATCTTACAACAATAAACATCTCTATTTAGCCTAATGGTCGACTGGTAGATACCTCATGTGCATTAAATTTTAGATAAATAAAATAATGAAAAATCGAAAAATTTACTTGTAGTACCATATTTGTATGTGACATAAAGATAAATAATCGAAAATCCTACCTGCAACCTTCAACGTGCATGTGTTGACTGCTTCACCGAGTTTGTTTGTTGCTTTACACATGTAAGTTCCAGAATCTTCAGAATAAGTGTACAGAATATCTAACGCGACATAACCAAAGTCATGTGTCGTTCTGTACCTGTGACCCGCTCGTATCTTTTTCCCGTTGAGGAACCATTCTAATTTCAAGTCAGGGTCGTTAATAGGTTCGACTCTACATTCAAAGTGAGCGTGATCACCTTCCTTTAAATTCTCAAGACTAGTAAGAGCTGTCAAGAATACAGGTTTTTGACCAGGTTTCTCTTCTTCAACAGCTTTAGGCCTTTCATACCTTTCTAGTTCTTGAATCTTCTTTAATCGCTGTTCATCAAGTGTATCGAGGTAAAGGCCGGATTTGGCTGAAAAAAATTAAAACCATAAATAAACGTGAAGTCGTACAATTGTGCCTAGCTCGTAAGTAATTTGATTTTATCTTACCGTCTACTTTCACAGAGCTAGTAGTGACAGCTTCGCCAACGGCATTAGTAGCCTTGCACATATAGGTGCCAGTATCTTCGCCATAAGCGTACAAGATATCTAAAGCAACGTAACCGAAGTCATAAGTTGTCTTGAATCGATGACCTTGTTGTACAGGCCTGCCGTTGCAGTACCACTCAACACGCATAGTGGGGTCATTGACTGGTGTTAAGGTGGCTTCCAGGTGTACAGGGTGGCCCTCAGCTACTTGCGCGTTTTTAAGGGGCTTGCCAAACTGCGGCTTCTCGGCAATGAAACTCTCATCGCGAACTACTCGTTTGTATCTGCTGTCATCCTCAAGGTACTGTATTTTCTCGAGAGCGCTCTCATGTTGAGTGTCTCTGATGATAGATTCCTTGGCTGAAAACGTAAAATAAATTATGTTATTGTATATAAAAAATGGAGCAAGCCGCAAAGAATCTAATTTAGTATAGTTGTTGTTAAGCGCAGCCATCAAAACAACTAAACGTAACTCCCGGTCCTTTAATTGGAAGAACTGTCTCTTAATATTTCTTTCAATACCTAAGGTATTACCTACATAGTTGTGTAATGTACGGACAACAGCACGTCGGCCTACCACAAAATGTCAAATTTTCTCATTTGAAAATGAACTCCATATGTCAGGTTTAAAGTTGAAAATCTATTGGAGAATTTTTGACTTTTGGGGTAGGTCGACGTGCTGTTGACTGTACAACTGTAATTAATATCATGTTTATACAAATTATCTGTTCCATAATTTTTATTTGTGATTCCTTAATTAAGTCTATACTATAATATAATATTATAAAGAGGAAAGATTTGTACTTATTTTTGTATGTTTGTAATGAATAGGCTCAAAAAGTACTGGGCCGATTTAAAAAATTCTTTCACCTCATACCTTACATTTCATTTTGAAAAAAATTAGGGATCCTTGGTAAAATTTGAACAATGTAACCGAAGGTGTAGAAAAATGAGTTTTAAAATGTCTTTCGTCGAATGCGCTGCCGAAACTATTAGCGATAATTGTCTACCCCGTGCGAAGCCGGGACGGGCTGCTAGTCGATAATAAATTCATAAATCTTTTTATCTATCTTGTATATTTTAAAACAGTATTATATTTTATTAAATTTTGTAATTCATAATTGTTTATTAAATAAATAAATAGCAAACCACTTACATTGAACTGTTAGTTTGATTGAAGACGTTGCCTGGCCCAAGTTGTTAATGACCTTGCATGAGTATTCGCCAGAATCTTCGCCGTATACTGTAAGAATATCAAGAGCAGCAAATCCGAAATCGTAAGCGGTGCGGTAACGATGTCCACTCTGCAGGACCTTTCCGTTAAAGTACCACTCGACGCGCATGTTTGGGTCGGGGTAAGGCTCGATACGACATTCGTAGTGAGCACTCTGTCCCTCAACAAGTCTAGATGGTCCATTCAGTTGGGTTATAAATCTTGGTGCCTGGTTGACCGCTATTTCGACGTCTTCTCTACGCTGGTGGCGCGAAGAGTCTTCCAGCTGTTGAATTTTCTCTAGGGCACTCTCATGCTGTGACTCCAACTGGAGTGATGCTTTAGCTGTGTAAGAGAATAAAAGATTGATAAAGTTCATTGTCCAACGCTATCCATAAACTAAAGGTGTGCTTAACTTACACTGTACAAATAATGTAGACGATGTTACAGCTTCCCCGAGCTCATTGATAGCGCGGCACGTGTAGGTGCCTGAGTCCTCGGGATTGACGTACTTCATGTTAAGCGCGACATATCCAAAGTCGTGCATGGTGGTCAATCGGTTTGCTAAAAATAAGTTAATGTTAAGAATTTTAATATTTTCGGTTATCATAATGACTACGTACATTTATGTATTTCTGATGATGTTATACTTACATGCTTCAATAGGTACGCCATTGCGCAGCCACTCTACCCGCAATTTCGGGTCCCCGACTGGAATAAGTCTAGCTTCAAAGTGGGCCGCCTGGTTTTCGGCCACCCTAATATCCTTCATTGGCATAGTGAATACTGGGGCCTGGGTAGTGAACTCTTCTTGCGCGCTGTGGCGTTGATATCTTGTAGTGTCTTCTAGTTGGTTCAATCTAGGCAGGGCTCCTTCGTGGTGCGATTCTAAGTAAATGGACTTCTTGGAATGAACAATAGCGATTCCAGAAGTGACTGCTTCACCTAAAGCGTTGATAGCTCTACAAGTGTAGGTGCCAGAGTCATCAGGGAGACAAGACATTATATCCAGGGCTACGAAACCGAAGTTATTGGTTTCAGTGAATCTTGAACCGCTCTTGAGGGGTTTGTTATTGTGGTACCATTCCACTTTCATTGTGGGATCTGATACAGGTATCAATCTACACTCAAAGTGAGCGCGCTGGCCTTCTTTGATTTCGACGTTTTTCAACGAAGTTGTGAAAATTGGTGCTTGTTTTGTGATTTCATCGGTTACATCAGATCTGTGGTATCGCGACCGATCTTCGAGAACCTGAATTTGTTCTAGGCCGGCTTCATTTTGAGTAGCTCTTATAATATCTGCAGTTCCACGGCAAGTCAACCTGCAGCTAACTTCATCACTGCCAACAAGATTAACAGCTCTGCACGTATATATTCCGGAATCTTCTGCAATAAGATCAATAATATCTAACGCGACATAGCCAAAGTCATGAATGGGTCTAAACCTGTGTCCGATAGTCACTGGTTGACCATTTTTGAACCACTCTACTTTTAGGTTTGAGTCTGTTACTGGTTCAAGCTTACACTCGAAATGTACATGGTGTCCTTCGACGACATTCTCAATAGACTTTGGTTTTGTTACGAAGTGAGGTTTGATGTTTATTGATTCATCAATGACCTCCGTTTTCTTGTAACGTGAAGTATCTTCTAGGTATTGAATCTTTTCAAGACCCGATGGGTGTTGCGATTCAAATATCAAATCTTTTTTAGCAATCACTCGTAGCGCACATGATGTAACAGCTTCACCTAGTTGGTTTGTAGCTTGACACGTGTAAACACCGGAATCCTCTGGGTATACGCTTAGGAGATCGAGTGCTACATAATCAAATTCATAGGCTGGCCTAAACCTATGACCAGTCTTTATTGGTCTGCCGTTGCAGAACCATTCGACTCGCATAGTTTGGTCGCCCACGGGTTGCAATCTGCATTCCAAATGTACGTTAGTACCTTCGACTGTTTCGATGTTATGCAACGCTCTTGAAAATTGAGGCGCCTGCATCACTGTAATATCTTCTTGTACTTGCCGGGTTCGCCGTGCGGCATCTTCAAGCATTTGAATTTGTTCGACGGCTTGTTCGTTTTGTGTATCGGTCACGATGTCAGATCTTTCAATGACACGCACCATAGCAGAAGTGTGAGCAGAACCAAGATGGTTCACTGCCCTTACGGTGTATTCTCCGGTATCCACGGATGTAGCATGGATAATGTCTAATGCTACGAATCCAAAATCGTAGTATGTTCTAAATCGGGAGCCAACGGTTACAGCCCGGCCATTGTGGAACCATTCTACTCTCATTGTAGGATCACCCATGGGTTCAAGTCTGCACTCAAGGTGAATATTTTTACCCTCCGATACTGGTTTAGGATCCGACAAAGGTTGTACAAATACTGGTTTAGATTTTGATATTTCTTCAATCACGTACATTGGCTCCACGAATTTAGATTCTTCAATCTGCCTAGTTTTCTCGTATAAACCTCTATGAATACTGGAAGTGTCGATGCTTGAGCGGGCTGAAATAAAAAAGAAGAATGAGTTTTACAGAAATGAGATGTCAACACTAAGAATTTATTATTTTGTAGTTAAATACTTACTTTCAACCGTCATAGAGGCGCTGAGTTGCGCTTCTCCTGCTGCGTTACGGGCAACTACAGTATAGACGCCGGAGTCTTCTGCGCGGACGCTGGAGATGTCTAATGCGACGTATCCAAAGTCGTGGTATGTTTGGATACGGTTTGCCGATTTAATTTGTTTGCCATTGAAATACCATTCAATAGTCATTGTTAAGTCACTCTGTGGCTCTACTCTGGCCTCAAAGTGGGCACCCTGGCCTTCAACTATCTTGTTTGTTCCCTTCAATGGTCCCAAGAAACGAGGCTTCTGAGTAACTCTTACTTCTTCCTCAGATCGTTTCATATATCTACTCGAGTCTTCTAAGTGCTGAATCTTCTCAAGGCCGCCAGGGTGTTGTGACTCGGCAATAATATCTTTCTTTGTGACAATCGTTAGCTTAGCGCTCGTAGTCGCTTGTCCAAGAGCATTGTAAGCCCGGCAAGTGTAGTTTCCGACATCGTGTACGGTCACTGATTTAATGGTTAATGCCACATATCCGAAATTAAAGAATGTAGTTATTCTAGAACTCGCCTCTACAGGGCGTCCATCTTTCAGCCATTCTACCTTCAGAGTAGAATCTCCGACAGGTTCAAGACGAGCTTCGAAGTGCGCGAAGCCTCCTTCTTTGACGTTAATTTGATCCCTAATAGGCGTCTTGAATTCTGGTTTTTGGGTACTTTCAGGAATTTCCTGATAGTATTTTTGGTGTTGTTGCTGTTGGTATGCTTCTAACTGCTCAGTCTTTTCGATGTATCGTCGCTGTTCAGGTATTCCGAGGTCAGCAGTTACAGTACTTCTAGCTGCTACTCTGATCGACGCGGTACTGACGGCTTCGCCTAATTTGTTAACAGCCCTCACTGTGTACGAACCTGCATCTTCAGCCCGTAGGTGCATGATGTTAAGGGAGACGTAACCGAAGTTGAAGATTGACGTGATTCGCGAGCTGGCTGTAATTGGCCTGCCGTCCTTGTACCACTCGACTCTCATTGTAGGGTCACTCACCGGAGTAAGTTGGCCTTCAAAATGTGCGTTCCTTCCTTCTTGAAGTTCGCCGAGATCTTGCAAGGGCCTAATAAATTGTGGCCTCTGTGAAATTTGTTCCTCGATCGACTCTTGGTGCTGGTACTTAGAGTAGTCCTCCAGCTGTTGAATGTACTGCAAGCTCTCTGGGTGTTGGCTAGTCCTTTCGATCGTAGCGCGCGGTGTCACTTGTAAGAAAGCTTTGGTCTCGGCAACACCGGTTGCGCTGATAGCACGACATGTGTACTCGCCGCTATCTTGAATGTTGAGACTGAGCATGTCGAGAGAAATGTAACCAAATCGGAATATTGACGTAAACCTTGAACCTAAAACAAAAAAAAAAGAGATTTAGTATGAATTAACCTTGTTATATTAACAAAACACCCAAGATGAACATGCAGTAAGACTTACTGGCTTCGATACTCTGTCCATTCTTCAACCATTCTATCTTCATCGTTGGATCGCCGACGGGCTCTATCCTCGTTTCAAAGTGAATTTTGCCACCCTCCATCTGCGTAACGCTCTTGAGTGGCACAATAAACTGTGGCGGAGGATAAACGCGATCCTCCTCGCCCGGAGGAATGTAAGGTCTTGCTCTTTCCACGTGCCTTAAGTATATGATTTCTGGTCCAGGAGCAGGCCTGCAATACAGTGAATATTTATTTAATGCCTGTATAATTCTCGGTATACTTAAATTCGTAATACGACATATTACGCTCACAAATATGGATATATTAATGGATATTAATGTAAATGATTTTAAAATAAATAAATAAATATTAAACAACATAACATACATTGCTCTGATCCTAAAGTAAGTTATAGAAATCAGAAACAACGATGGTACCACAACACCCAGAACCGAGACAAAATAGAAATGTTCGTTTTCTACATTGACCCGACCGGAGATCGAACTCGGAACCTCAGAGTTAGTTGTAAAATGCACAATTATTAAGTATATTTTTAGCACAATACGTTTTCTTGTTTTTTAAAGGATTTGATGTAACTTTATGCAAGTAGAGAGTTTTAACATGTAATCGATATGATTGTTAGTTTTAAACGTCTGTATTTGTTGGAAAAATGTTACTCACTCTGGCTCGATGATTTTGGTAGGCCGCGGTAAGTGAAGACGCTTCTGTTCAGGCGGAGGCTCTTTCGGCATTTCGACGTAGAGCCTCGCCCGAGTGGCGGTGGAGCCTGCGACGTTCTGGGCGGTGCACTGGTACCATGCCGCATCCGACGCCTTGGCTCGCGGGATGTCCAGCGTCGAGGCCCCACCTTCGGTGTTGATTCGTAATTCTGGATTGGGTATAATCGGAACGCCGTCCTTCTGCCATGTGATCCGTGGCGTAGGGGTGCCGACTGCGCGCGCTCTAAGCATAACGGGCTCGCCTTCCCGTAAATTCAGCGTGCTGAAGCGCTCCACGAACTGTGGAGCCACTACTTGCTCTTTCTCAATGACGTTCAGCCGACATTGGAAAGACGTTTCCCCACTCTTGTTGCGCGCAATGCACGTCACTACGCCACTGTCACTGAGATCGACGTTTGTAATCATAAGCGCATGATTACCAGATTCGTTTACTAATATCTTATGATTATAATCGTCTCGAATTTGTTTATCGTTAATGAACCACGTGACTTCTGGGTAAGGTCTGCCAGTGACGCGGCAATCGAATCGCGTCATCTTGCCTTCCGTGACATCACGGTCCTGGCAAACTCTTACGAATTGCGGAGCGAGAGCTTTTTCACAAATTTCTACTCTTTCTTCTATTCCTGTCTGCTGGCTATCCATAATATATTGTGATTTGTGATCTTGTACGTATGTTTCTTGAGGGGATTCTACAGCTAGATACGCGGAAGTGACAACGCATCCATTGGGGTTTTCGGCCAATAATGTGTAGTGGCCAGAGTCAGACTTTTGTGTATTTCTTACCCTAAGTGTCGTATGATTCTGTGTCGTTACGATTTCGTGCTTGTTCGAGTTGACTATCCTCTGTCCATTTTTGAACCAAGATACCCGCGGCCTGGGATTGCCAGATAACTGCACTTGGAACTGAGCGTCCGCCCCTTCCTGCAATTTGGAATTTCTAGGTTTCTGCGCAATCTTTGGCGGAGCAGCACCACCGAGAGATTTGTCAATTTCTGTACTAATGTGAATGTCTGTTTCTCCTACGTATCTCTTTGTGATCGTTTCTCTGTAGGAAACCTCCCTCAAGAGCCTGTATTCGAATGTGTCTACTTTGAAGTCCTCGGCAGAGGAGTAGTCTGAGCCGTTGGTGTAGGCTACTTTTTGCGTTTGTCGAGTCTGTTCGGAGGTGTAGCCCTGGGTGCCGTAGGATTTGTGTTCGACACTCTCGCTGACATGGCGATAGCTCTGTTGCTGCTGGGAGGTCTGGTGCGCAGGCACGGGCACGCCCTCTGGCTGGATGTACACGGAGCAGATTGCCTCTCCGTATTGGTTGCGCGCCGTGCAGGTGTACTCGCCCTCGTCGCCAGGCCCGATCTGCTTGATGAGCAGCGACACGTCGCCGGTCTGCTCGTTGTAGCTCATGCTGTACTTGTTGCATTCCACCAGCGGGGCCTTCTTTCTGGTCCAGGACACGACAGGCGTGGGGTTGCCGCGCAATTTCCCCTCAAACTTAGCGTTGCCGCCTTGCGCAAACCTCGCATTCTTGAAGATTTGCTCGAATATCGGCGGTGAGGGATCGCCGGGCCTGCCCGATGAGATAGCCAGACGCTCGGTACCGGTGCTTTCCACTACAACAAAAGAAAAACTTGACATTAGGAAATATCACTTTGCTTGCACAAAATTAGCTAAATGATAATAGTAAATTATTATGATTCCGATTTATGATTTTGCTTAGCAGCTCGCTTTTATTACTTATAAAAATCTTCGCTTAAAGACTGGGCCGGTAATTTATATATCGTAATTTACAAATACAACAAAGTTTTATTCGTTCCTTAATGCTCTCGCACCAAAAAACTTTAAAGAAATGACACGGGTGAAAGAATATGGCTGAAATATATGCAAGTGTGTTCTAATTATAACAATTTTGTAATACACGCGAGCGATGAAATGCATGAGTGAATCATAGATGTAACGTGCGGCTGCGGACGCTTTGCTTCTCAGTATAAATAGTCACAGCAGACTCACTCCACAAGCACATACGTCGGCGTCGGCACGCCTACTTAAGCAGTGCATTCTGGCAGTTTCACATCCAAGATAAGTCGATTATGTAATTGTCAAACGTCACTAGATGACATGGCCCCAAAGATTACTTGAAGGCCAAATCAATAGAACCTCCAGAAGTTCGCTACTCCTTGACTTTGAAACCTGACTGGTTTGGTTTCAGGTTGTAACTTGTAACCTACGATGGGCACATTTGTGTGCTTATCTTAAACATGTAATAAACGTATTAAAGCTGAATCATAGAATACAATTTAAATACGATCTGCTATTAGTTCCGACTCATTCATCCCACTATTGTACAAGAACTAACGATCTCCGCCTTGTCACACCAGAGGATGCCAAAAGGAGCGAAATCGAGGCAATAAATGTATTAGTTCTTTGGATTGTTTATATTTTTTAGATAGGTATAATTATTTTTTAACAAATTTTTGCATATTCTTAGTTTTTTTAAGTATTGGAATATAATACAAAGCGGTCCTTCTGTAGCGCGGTGTGTGCCGGCGCGGCGCCCGCGCAGCGCTCCAGGCTGAGTCACGCGCGGGATCCTCGCGGCTATTTCCGAGCGCGCACGCTGGATCTTGTTACGATCGCCTTTTTCGTTTACTAGCTAGGTTTATTGCAGTAAACAAGATACTCAATCTTGTTAATGTTAACGAAGGTCATGAAATCGTTATGACTTACGATCTCATTCAAGATTAATTTCATTTAAAAACGTTAAATTTAATTTACTGATTTCATGCCTTATTAATGAATATTTAAAGAACCTATTTTAAATACTTTAATATTATTAAATTATACAAGGAGTATTATTTATATTATTTCTATTGATTCCAGTCTCATTTGTTAAAATAAAATTAAGGCGGTTTTTTTTTTATGTCTGACTAGAAATAAATCCGCATAAAACGGCAGTTAGATCATGTTATACATTTCGATAACCCTCTTTTTACCTACCTTTTTATATACGAAACAGCATAATAATGTCCTAAGTATATTTTTAATGTTCTTCAATAAACATTAGTGTACAGAATAACCTAGGTGCAGCAGAGTATCAGGGGCGCAGGAGTCGCACTCACGACTTGGGAACGGCCTCACAGCCACTAGGTGTGTATTTAAACTAGTTTTGTAGCCACAAGTTTCCCTTTATGGGCATCCAAACATCTGGTTTCTCTAGTGCACTTTTTTAAATGCGACGTAATCATGCATCTTCTTCAAAGTTTTACAGCTTGAAAACTACCAGGAAGAAATTATTCTCTATCGTTTTATTGTATTTTTTTTATCTAGTTTTTTCTATTTCGATACGCCATGCAAAAGCATTATTCTTTATAAATGTGTGTAAAAAAACTATTACTTACGAAATAATTTTGTTCATATCCTACCTTCACCAAGTTTTAATGTCAGAAATAAGATTATAGTGAAGTTGAAAAATTTAAACCAGCAGGGGGGTAACCATGAACTCTAAAAATAATCTGAAAGCTGTCAAATCTGTTAATTCTGTTACGTCATTCTCATTACATACAAAATTTGTCATATTTGATAATGTTTGACAGATTTGAGATTGTTTTAATATAAATAACACTTGAAAAATACCATCGACTTCAATTAAACCTTGCATGGAATTGCTAAAACAAAATTTTGCAATTGTTTTAAGAGTTCGTGGTTACCGCCCTGTTACTTAAATGCAATATTCGTTCCATTCTTATTTTCTTAATCCTATCTTTAAGCTTGTTACATCCTGGGCTAACCTCATTAATTAAACGCCTTTGTCTTGATGACGTAGATAAAAGATATGTAGGTACTTAAGCCCGACACTCACGGGGCCCCAAGTCTGCTAATTTAAAAGTGGCATAATTGAATGTCAATTGTATCTCGTTGTAATTTTTTGACGCATTTGGTATTCTGCTACCAACTTAATTCTTAAATGTAAGTCTTAAATTAGTAGCAGAATACCAAATGTGTAATTGTTTGATACATTTGGTATTCTGCAACTTATTTTAGTCTTAAATTTAAGTTAGCTAATTAGTAGCAGTATAATATACTAGCAGCCCGTCCCGGCTTCGCACGGGGTAGACAATTATCGCTAATAGTTTCGGCAGCGCATTCGACGAAAGACATTTTAAGACTCATTTTTCTACACCTTCGGTTACATTGTTCAAATTTTACCAAGGATCCCTAATTATTTTCAAAATGAAATGTAGCCTATGTCAAATTGGAAGCATGTAGCATTCTATTGGTGAAAGAATTTTTAAAATCGGCCCAGTACTTTTTGAGCCTATTCATTACAAACATACAAAAATAGGTACAAATCTTTCCTCTTTATAATATTAGTATAGATATAGATATAGATGTGTCAAGCAATTACAATGAGATCCAATTAAAATTCAATTATGCCACTTTAAATTAGCAGACTTGGGACCCAGGTAGGTGGATGAGCTAGGTAGTAAGGTAGCATAAATAAATAAACCCAATTTCAAGGTCGTAATCAATGTCATCCATTGACTCGCCAACAATCCCAAGGTTTCGAGTTTTTGGGTCAAGGTCATTACAAATGATCAAAAATTTCACGAGCATGATCCGACATAAATGAATAATAGCGGTAAAGCAAAACATTTTGCTGCTTGATGAATAAATAGTAACATTTTAAAGTTCACATCAAATCATTCATCATCATCATCATCATCATTTTAGCCATAGGACGTCTACTGCTGAACATAGGCCTCCCCCAATGACTTCCATATTGGCCGGTTAGAAGCGGCCTGCATCCAGTGGCTTCCTGCTGGGTAACCATGAACTCTTAAAACAATCTCATATCTGTCAAATCTGTCAATTTCGTACGTAATGACGTACGAAATTTGACAGATATGAGATTGTTTAAAGAGTTCATGGTTACCCCGCTGCAACCTATACCTTTATCATTCATACCCAAAGTAAATAAAGTATTTAGCGCTCCTTTAGCAATTATTGTAAGTTCAATAAGAGACAATAGTTTTAACGATCGACTGCTTATAGAAAAATGTACTTACACATGATCAGATATTAGTAATGCGAGAATAAAATGAATCATTATTATTTATTTACAAAGACATTAAGTAATACTTTTCTCGTTAAATATAGGCTATACTTCATCATTATCATATCAGCCTGTTGCAGTCCACTGCTGGACATAGGCCTCCCCCAAGGAGCGCCACAGCGCACGATCTCCCGCCCTTTGCATCCAGTCGCTGCCAGCTGCCTTCTTCAGGTCATCGGTCCATCTAGCCGGGGGGCGTCCTACACTACGTTTGCCTAAGCCTGGTCTCCATTCGAGAACCTTCCTGCTATACTTAGCACTATACGATTTAGGGATCATCTTTAGAACTTGAGAGTTTATCCCAATTTCCGAGATTTTCAACCCGCCGGGCAAAGAATCTAGATGTAGTTACGAACTGAATGCGGTGGTGTAAAACCGCAAATTGCATTATGCCTCCTATATTGATTGCCTGGCTGACCCCTCCCGTTTGGGCGAAACCCAATACTTCATCTGAGCCTGACTGTCGGGTTTCAATTACCAAATTTATTATTAACTAGCAGCCCGTCCCGGCTTCGCACGGGGTAGACAATTATCGCTAATAGTTTCGGCAACGCATTCGACGAAAGACATTTTAAGACTCATTTTTCTACACCTTCGGTTACATTGTTCAAATTTTACCAAGGATCCCTAATTTTTTTCAAAATGAAATGTAGCCTATGTCAAATTGGAAGAATGTAGCATTCTATTGGTGAAAGAATTTTTTAAATCGGCCCAGTACTTTTTGAGCCTATTCATTACAAACATACAAAAGTAGGTACAAATCTTTCCTCTTTATAATATTAGTATTAATTAAAGCGAACCCACAATAGTTCAAATCTATTTGTACAGTAAAGAACTTTGACTTGTGGTACCGTCGTTGTTTCTGATTTCTATAACACGAGTGCTTTTGCTACTTACCTTAGGATCAGAGCAATGTATGTGATGTTGTCCAATATTTATATTTATATTTACAAATTGTGACTTAAAGAAACTTAGCAGAAACAAAAAGGGGAAAATAAACATAACGACTGCTAGAGAGATTGAATAAATTATCTTATCTTATATATAAAATTCTCGTGTCACAATGTTCGTTCCCGTACTCCTCCGAAACGGCTTGACCGATTCTCATGAAATTTTGTGAGCATATTGAGTAGGTCTGAGAATCGGCTAACATCTATTTTTCATACCCCTTAGTGATAAGGGTTGTCCACCCTTAACATTTTAAAAATTATTTATATGGCAAAACAACGTTTGCCGGGTCAGCTAGTAATCTAAATGCCGTCGATCCAATCGCAGTCACAAAACACCACTACATAGCATCGTATTGTCAGAACTTTAAAATAATTATGTGAATTCCTTATTAGGCTTTTTTCTGCTTTTTAAGAGGAATGACATAAATGGTTATGATATAGGAACTGTAACCTCCACAGAACCGTACAATATTACACGGACCGAACATTGTAAATACCGCGCACAGCAGGCTAGTTTGTTGTTAGAAACCGGCCAATTATGTAGTATAGTACCATTATTAGACATGGGCGTTTTCGATATTTTACAGTAACCGATATGTAACCGATATGGAGTTTCAATATCGGATATGATATCCGATATCAAATATCGATACGATATACTGTTTATTCAGTTATGATGGTTATACGGTTTATTCAGTTACCGTTCGGATTGGTATTGCCTAGTTATAGTCGGTTTGCTAACTAAGAGCAGATATACGATACGGTTATTCAGTTACGGCAAAGTAACAAATTTGCTTGCGAATAGAAAAACGCTGAGAAATATCTTCAAAACATAATCGATACAAGATAAATTGACTCTTATTGCTAGCAAATAAGAGCGGCAATCGCCTGCTCGTCACGCCACAATATCTGAATAACCGCATAATCTCTTTTACTCCATTGTAAGCATACCGACTTAGAAAGAGACGAAGCGAACATCAACTGAACAAGAATATCGATCGATAGTACGTTCGGTTATGAATAGTTTCGGCGATATGAGTTTTGTTGTTTCGTTGCAGTTTTTCGATATACAGTTTTGAGTTTTGGTTGATATTATAGTTTTTGAAATATCAGTTACGTAAAATTGTATATCGATACGATATGATATTGAACTGATAGCCGATATAAGATACGTTTTGATATATCAGGCTCATGTCTAACCATTATGTATAAAAACGGCAAAAATCACGTTTGATTTTTTTTTATTTTTTTTATTTATTTTTTATTTTAGGTACAACAAACAATTACACTTACAATTTACTTTACACTTACACAATAACTTATTACTAAAAGTGTAATCAGCCCCGTTGTCCACATATTAAATAGTATCACAGACATTGAAACGGGCAGTAATGCAAGATAACAACTAACAATGTCCGAAAAATAAGAAAGGAAACAATTGTGTTTTATAACAAGGTTTCACCCTTGATTATTTGATTGATTGTTCTCTTAAACGACGCAGGCGAGCTTGCAAAGAGTTCGACACCCGAGAAGTAACAATTAAACATTTTTGTAATTCTGTGCAGCGGCGCACGCTCACCTGCTTTCGTTTTACATGAAGTGTGTGCGAAAAGTTGTGGTGTTTTCAGTTTTTTATTAGTATTTGTTGTTATAGCGGCAACAGAAATACATCATCTGTGAAAATTTTAACTCTCTAACTATCACGGTTCATGAGATACAGCCTGGTGACAGACGGACAGCGGAGCCTTAGTAATAGGGTCCCGTTTTACCCTTTGGGTACGGAACCCTAAAAAAGTATAACGCCAGTGCTACTTCATCGAGAGTTGATATCCAATGGCAAAAATGTTGAGCAAATAGCTGAGATAGTATTGGATACTAAATATTGTTACTCGCTAATAGACTCGCATCGACACTTATCGTGACACATTGTCTTCCATCACGCTAAATTAGTAATATTAGTATGACTAAAAAACCGTCTGGTGTAGTGGTTCGCGCTCCGGACTACAATGCCTGGCGGTTGCGGGTACGAATCCCGCGAGGGGCAAATGTTAGTGTGATGAGCACGAGCATTTGCACCTAAGTCATGGATGTTTATAAACGTATTTAAGTATGTTTACCCGTTATCTAGTCGCCATAGCACAAGCTTTGCTTAGTTTGGGGCTAGATAATTGGTGTGATTGTGGAAACAATTGATTATTATGGAATGTTTGAGTGCAAGCGCGCAAGCAGAACCTTTTTGGGCAGAATGTGATTAGTCCATCGTCCAGAAATACCAGTTTTAAAAAAACTTTAATTTATATTTTATTTAGGAAACAGATGGTTAAAACATTACAATTTTTTTTGTAATGTAATACATTAACCATCTGTAATAATGAATTTAAGACATTTCCGTTATCTAGTCTCTATACTTATTACACGTGCTTGGAAGAACCCTGAATAAATTACTATTTAACTCTTTGAAGCTTGACTTTGGTTTGGCTTTTATGAGTATTTATTTACTTAGACTGGGCTTGTTAGAAGCACTAAATAACCCAGTGAGAAGGAATGCATCGGCCTGGGCAATAATCAGTTGACCCGCATTTTATTATGTTCGTTTTAATAGTCGATAAAAATCGCAACGCTAGTATGGCGGTTGTGCATGCGTATGTCAGGGCTGTCTCTATCGATTATTATATTTTATAACATAACCTCCATTAAAAGTTTTATGCAAATTCTCCAATGTGCAATGTAAGTGCTTGAATTCTGAAATAAGTAGCTAAAGCACTTGCGTTATAGAAATCGGAAACTACGACTGTACCACAACACCCAGAACCGAGATAATATTAAAAAAAATCGTTTTTACCAATGTAAAAACGATAATATACCCAATACCCGAGCGGGGATCGAAATCGGAACCTCAGAGATGGCGACGCGACGCCATATAGTACAGCGTGCTCGCCTCTCGGCTAAGGAGGTCGTCGAATTAGTACTTGATTTTTAATTGACGACAGTTTTTTTTAAACACACCAATTACAATAAATACTTAATAGATTGTAAGTATATATTGATTTAAAACAACATTTTTCTCAGCCCTGTGCTTGAGCCGTACGCCATATGGCCACCGGCCTCACAGAATCACACCTTTTATGTGAACTATCGCTCGGCCACCCGCACCTGCGCTCGCGCAACCGTCTCGGTAATGCATCACTCATTGTTATACCTTATCTTAATAAACTATGTAGGTATTACCCATGTGAACTCTTAATATAATTATCATTGGACGTGCCAAACACTCGGTTTTGAAAGTTTGATCAAATTCTAGGGTCTTGTATATGGTATGGTTAGATTGTCTCAGAAGAAAGTGAACATCTTTGAAAGGATGAAGTAAAAATAAGGTTTAATTGAAGATAAATAACACTTGAAAAAAAAACATCGACCTCAGGTGGGACTCGAACCCACGTCCCATCGCATGCCGGGCGAGTGCTTTACCAACTAAGCTACCGAGGAAGTCACGTGACAAGATAGCGAGCAAAAACACTTGAGGAATTTCATCTTGTCACTAGCCATAGGCAATGCTAGAAAGGGAAATCTGATTGGGTGGGTTAAATCAATCCGGTAGATTTGTGCTACATAGGTATTGGACTGGCTGTACCGAGTGTGTATGCCGTTACAGAGAAAAACCAGGGTGATAATTCGGCTGCATTATATTGAAATAATAATATTAAATCTCTTAATCCGCAGAATACCAGTGGTCGCGACGTGCTCTCTGCTGTCACGATCTTATACTGAGCGGATACCATTTTGGTTTTTGACTCTATACAGTTAAGCAACTTATTTTATAAGTTTTATGATAAGATTTTTATATACTAATATATGTGTGTCTTGTCCCAAATAAATTATTCTATTCTATTTATATTTTATTTCTAACTAGTGACCCGCCCCGGCTTCGCACGGGTGCAATGCTGATACAAAATACAATGGTGTTTTATACATTATACATATACCTTCCTCTTCAATCACTCTATCTATTAAAAAAACAGCATCAAAATCCGTTGCGTAGTTTTAAAGATTTAAGCATACATAGGGACAGAGAAAGTGACTTTGTTTTATACTATGAAGTGATGATAAGTAATTATTCGTTGCAATCAATGAAGTGTAAAATTTTTATTTGTTTTATAATAAACGATTTCCAAAACATTTTCTATGATTTTTTTTAAATTAAATAATTCTCAGTCACAAATATTTTTGACTAACATTCTTGCCTAAAACCACTTTTGACCGTTACAATTTAGTGAAAATAACTTTTGCCCATTATTTGTGAAGTCAAAAGTGGTTTTGACCAACGTCCTTAGTCAATACTACTATTGACTGATTTTTGCAGTCAAAAGTGGTTTTGACCAGTTATGAGTTTTGACTGTAACATATACACTGTACACCCAAAAATGGCAACGTCACATCACTATCCCGAACAAACGTCAATATACAAACGAGGCGTTTTGATTTAAACCTTCAAAAATCAACAATTTAATTCGATACGGGTTCGTTTAGTCGGTCGTCATCGAACTATCCAATCAGCTTTACAAAAAGGCTTTCTAGCGGCATGAATTATTGTTGCCGACTATCGAACACAGTTAAACTAGTGATGGCCTATCGTATTGCTATATCGATAGTTCATAATCTAAAGGCATCAATACCACCAATATTATTGATAGTATTGCTATCTGCGAGTAATGTATCGATTCTAGCAATCGATATTATTCATATTACAATGAACGAATGAATGAATAATACGTGTGTAAATGGCATATAAGGGCATCAGCGTAGTGTGTCTGTGTGTCACCTGTTGCTGGCTCAATTATGGAATCGGCCTTCTGTATTATGTGTGCTTCATAATATTGACTAAACAGAAATTCACCGGCGACACGCGGACGAATTTTATTAATAAATCTGCAATATCCGTAATAGATTTAGTTAATTGACTTCACCTAAAATAGGAAGCTTCGAAAATGTCTCGTTATAATTAATCACATTCTTGGCAGTTATTGAGTATGCTAACGGTCAATCTGATATTGATTTTACCGATCGGTCATAATATTGTCCGGACCATTTGTACTGATTAGATTTTACGTGGCCGCTAAAATAGGAAGCTAGATTAGACATACGTATAATTTTGATTAATTACTCGGCTGGTATTTTGATCATAAGAAGTTAGACTACTGATATCGATTATTAATTTCTCTAATCGATCATAGTAGCGACCGATTTAATATTTGATTACTATGACGTGCTCTACATCAGTTTATCGTGGCGTGATCCGCCGGGAACCGGTCTTGCCGTCACGTACAAAGCTTTTTTAGTACTTAAATAACCTTATATTGTTTTAAACTTTCATGGTCACTAACATTAGAATAGTTTGTTACGGGATTGCTACCATGTACCTTATTTTTGAGTTCCCGATATTTCGGCACTGTTGCAAGCGCCATGATCACGGAGTAACTGAAGATCTTGCGGGTAAGTTGTTAAGGGCAAACATATCGGTCTACCCTCTTTCGCTGTCTTTTATTGCACGCGTCGGTACCATTGTCTACAAACTCACTATTTTCTCGCACCTGTTCTCGACACACAACACTAACAGTATCTGACCGCGAAACAGCAGTTTGTTGTTTTTTCCGGTTTTTGCACATACGAATCACTGGATTCCAGACACTTGACAATTTAAACCCATCCTCGCGATTGAAATTACAAAGTACAAAAATTTCAATCGCGAGGATGGGTTTAAATTGTCAAGTGTCTGGAATCCAGTGATTCGTATGTGCAAAAACCGGAAAAAACAACAAACTGCTGTTTCGCGGTCAGATACTGTTAGTGTTGTGTGTCGAGAACAGGTGCGAGAAAATAGTGAGTTTGTAGACAATGGTACCGACGCGTGCAATAAAAGACAGCGAAAGAGGGTAGACCGATATGTTTGCCCTTAACAACTTACCCGCAAGATCTTCAGTTACTCCGTGATCATGGCGCTTGCAACAGTGCCGAAATATCGGGAACTCAAAAATAAGGTACATGGTAGCAATCCCGTAACAAACTATTAAATAACCTTTTTAAATTGCATATCTTTCGCGCTATCCGAGAAAAGATCGATGTTATTAGTACCGATATAATTGGCCATCGATAGGGTTGTTACTACTGGTATTGTACCTATTGTTTTTACGAACCATTGTTTACTTCACAACGAGTAAAAAAAAATGTTTTATTGAAGTTACTGATTCTGCTCAGGAAATATAAAAAAATGCTTTATTTGAATACAAAACATATTCATTCAAATAAAAAAATTGTTACACTAAGATTAACAGTTATCCTCGCTCTATGTTACATCCTGCCTGTATCACTTAGCCGTGGTTGGTTAAGAAAATATTATTTATTTTATATTAACGTTAAGCAAGGATTTTGATATAATTTCATATTAAAGTTAATATTTTAGGGCAGCAACAGTAGAATAACCCCTCAAAATTTCGTTATTATTTTGAAAACTCTGAGCAAGAGACACTTTACACAACCTTTCGAGCTCTGTCGTGGCAGACCATCCTTTTTAAAAATAATTATTATTTCTCCATATGGGGACAAAACACATGCACTATGGTGTATATGTAAGCCTTTTTTAAATTCAACAGCAAGACCTATGGCCAATGACACAACGAACGGCTCGTAGGCCGTTTGCGTCCAGGTTTATTCGATTCTGATTTTTTAATAATATGTCATCAAAACTAGTTTTTTTTAAGTTGAAAGTACTCGCTGCCAACCCTACGCAGCGCCGGCCAACCGAGCCGCCCGCAAAAGAAATGGGAACCGTTCTACCATCGCAATTAATTTAGTTATTTTCGTCCGCCATGTTTGCCAAGCTAGTAACAACACAGCAAACAGAACCATCACACACGCCCCACACCGAATTTAAAGACCACGAGAATTATACACCGAAATCATACCTACACCTGTTAGGTACTTAATTATCTATTTACAAATTATACGTTGCTATACAGTTTCGAGGTTCGAAACAGTAAATGTAAATATACATAGCGGTCCAACTATTAAATTACTATTTCCACTCGCAATGCGAACTCGTTACGCATCGTTTTCAAACTAATACGAGCAGGGGGGTAACCATGAACTCCTAAAACAATCTCAAATCTGTCAAATTTCGTACGTAATGACGAATGCCAATTTCGTGGCAGAATTGACAGAGTTGAGATTGTTTTAAGAGTTCATAGTTACCCCGCAGCACAGCAAATAGTTCGGAGTAGTCGTAAGTAGTCGTGTTAATGCTCAGTAAATGATGGTGGTCAAGGGAAACATAAAGTCGAGGGACAAGCAAGGTAATGGTTTGAAAATAAATCGGAAGTCATCATCATCATCATTTCAGCCACAGGACGTCCCCTGCTGAACATAGCCTCCCCCAGTGACTTCCAGATCGGCCGGTTGCGCGCGTCCTGCGGGTCTAAAACGGCCGCATTGGATGTTTCATTTTTAATCTGATTCATTTAGTGAAATGTAGCGAAAATGATTTGCAAACCCTAAAACGGCAACATTAATAAATGAATCATATGCAATTCATTTCATCAAATGGATCATATTTGATGACGTTAAAAAAATATAGTGACGCGTCTAATCTTACTACCGTAAGTTTTTGTGAAAATGAATGTTTTTAACAACACAAAGGAACAAAATGTTTCAAAATACTCAAGTTTGTTGTGTTCTACAAATATTAACAAATAATAAACAAAATCATAATAAAAATAACATTAAAATGGTGGTTCACCAATTTGACATTTAATATGAATTACTCTTTTCATAATAAGTGGACCATATTACGAATTTCCATACAAAACTGTCAAATTAGATGAACTGCAAATATGAAATGTTCGAGGCTCATTTTATGATTCATGAAATAACATTTTATGATTTGCTAAATGAAACATATTGTTAACGGAATATGAAACATCCAATGCGGCCGTTTTAGACCCGCTGCATCCAGCGTCGTCCTGCAACCTTTACCAGGTAGTCTGCCCACCTTGTGGTAATCGGAAGTATCTTATATAATATAATATAAATAAAGGAACCTATATTTTAGCTGACTTTCTGACCAACGTCGACTATACCCATACTAAATATTACAGTAACTTACTAGTCTGTTACATAGATGTACAGGAAATTTGTTAATTTTTTACTAGAATATTTTAGTGATGCACTAGCTTAATATCTTCGTGTCGTTTTATATGTCTACAATGTAATTCTTATATGATGGAAAAATAGATGTTGTCTCCGCTCCGCTTAACTAATTTGGGACTGTGCCGTTACACAAAAAAAACAAAGACTACAAATGTTTGTTATATTTGTAAAATTAATTACCTTATTGTATTTTTTTTGTTTTTAGCAATTCCATGCAAGGTTTAATTGAAGATAAATAACACTTGAAAAAAATCATCGACCTCAGGTGGGACTCGAACCCACGTCCCATCGCAAGCCGGGCGAGTGCTTTACCAACTAAGCTACCGAGGACGTCACGTGACAAGATGAAATTCCTCAAGTGTTTTTTCTCGCTGTCTTCAATTACCTTATGTTAAACTTATGTTATCCCATATAGTACAAGCTCTCAGACACCTTTTGTGCACGTGTATTTTTACTGCATCCCCCTCCCCTTCATCCCTCAAAATCTAAATTATTTATTTCTGTAAATTGGCCATTCAAGGCACATTGACATGCCCCAATTATATTTTATTAAAATAAATATTATTACAAGATTTAATGCGAGCTTTGCAGATTTAAATCTACACATTTTTATCATTTAAATTTAAATTCATTCATTCTCCCGCAAATCCGTCTGACCGCTTTCAAATATACCTACTACTATTAATTATACCTACAAGTTAATAAGATTTGTTGGAATATCCGTCGACGACCTCCGTAGCCGAGAGGCGAGCACGCCGGACTTTAAATGGCGTCGCCATCTCTGAGGTTCCGGGTTCGATCCCCGGTCGGGTCAATGTGGAAAACGAACTTTTCTATATTGTCTCGGGTCTGGGTGTTCTGGTACCGTCGTTGTTTCTGATTTCTATAACACAAGTGCTTTAGCAACTTACCTTACGATCAGAGCAATGGATGTGATGTTGTCCAATATTAAAAAAAAAAAAAAAAAATTACGACACATTCGGTGTTACACATCCTATTTAAAATGCGAGTTCTCATCGCTACAGTCAAATGCGTTATCAGCAATAAAAACTCAGTCCGACTTTCTAATTTTCACATTGTTTTAAAATTCACACAACGACACATGTTACTTAAGAAACAATTGATAAGCTGCTGAGTTATAAATAACTTAATTAAATCTGGGAAAGTATTTTGTTAAAAAAACTTTTGTAGTTGAAGCCTGCAATTTGATTTATTTACTTGATAATAAACAAAAACCGGCCAAGTGCGAGTCGGACTCGCGCATGAAGGGTTCTGTACCATTATCTATAAAAAGGCAAAAAAAACACGTTTGTTGTATGGGAACCCCCATAAATATTTAATTATACTAGTTTTTAGTATTTTTTGTTAAAGCGGCAACAAAAATACATCATCTGTGAAAATTTGGCTCTCTAACTATCACGGTTCATGAGATACAGCCTGGTGACAGACGGACGGGAGCCTCAGTAATAGGGTCCAGTTTTACCCTTTGGGTACGGAACCCTAAAAACGACGTGTTTTATTTTATCTGTGTAATCGCACATTGAATTCCACATGAAATTGAAGATAAATAACACTTGAAAAAAACATCGACCTCAGGTGGGACTCGAACCCACGTCCCATCGCATGCCGGGCGATTGCTTTACAAATACCTGCCCCCTAACCATGAACTCTTAAAACAATCTCAAAGTTGTCAAACATTATCATTTCTGTCAAAATTTTTATGAAATGACGTACCATAATTGACAGATTTGACAACTTTGAGATTGTTTTAAGAGTTCATGGTTAGGGGGCAGGTATTTGATTGTGTCAATAGGTGATGATTAAATGTAAAAAATCAACTTTCATGTTATATACATATAGCTACAACATTGATCAGAGATACGCTGGCTTTAACAGCGAGAAAAAACACTTGAGGAATTTCATCTTGTCACGTGACGTCCTCGGTAGCTTAGTTGGTAAAGCAATCGCCCGGCATGCGATGGGACGTGGGTTCGAGTCCCACCTGAGGTCGATGTTTTTTTCAAGTGTTATTTATCTTCAATTTCATGTGGAATTCAATGTGCGATTACACAGATAAAATAAAACACGTCGTTTTTAGGGTTCCGTACCCAAAGGGTAAAACTGGACCCAATTACTGAGGCTCCGCTGTCCGTCTGTCACCAGGCTGTATCTCATGAACCGTGATAGTCAGAGAGTTGAAATTTTCACAGATGATGTATTTTTGTTGCCGCTATAACAAAAAATACTAAAAACTAGAATAAATTAAATATTTAAGGGGGCTCCTATACAACAAACGTGATTTTTTTTGCCTTTTTCATAGATAATGTGTACCATTAATTGTTAACCCTTCATGCGCGAGTCCGACTCGCACTTGGCCGGTTTTTGTTTATTATTAAGTAAATAAATCAAATTGCTAAAGACTTCAACTACAAAAGTTTTTTTAACAAAATACTTTCTCAGATTTAATTAAGTTATTTATAACTTAGCAGCTTATCAATTGTTTCTTAAGTAACATGTGTCGTTGTGTGAATTTTAAAACAATGTGAAAATTAGAAAGTCGGACTGAGTTTTTATTGCTGATAACGCATTTGACTGTAGCGATGAGAACTCGCATTTTAAATAGGATGTGTAACACCGAATGTCTCGTATACCAATATTTATTTTTGTTTTTTTTTATATTGGACAACATCACATCCATTGCTCTGATCCTAAGGTAAGTTGCTAAAGCACTTGTGTTATAGAAATCAGAAACAACGACGGTACCAGAACACCCAGACCCGAGACAATATAGAAAAGTTCGTTTTCTACATTGACCCGACCGGGGATCGAACCCGGAACCTCAGAGATGGCGACGCCATTTAAAGTCCGGCGTGCTCGCCTCTCGGCTACGGAGGTCGTCGACGGATATTCCAACAAATCTTATTAACTTGTAGGTATAATTAATAGTAGTAGGTATATTTGAAAGCGGTCAGACGGATTTGTTAGGGCCCTGGGCGGTAACCACGAACTCTTAAAACAATCTCAAATCTGTCAAATTTTGTATGAAATGACGTACCAAAATTGGAAGATATGACAACTTTGAGATTGTTTTAAGAGTTCATGGTTATGGCCCTGAACATTTTAGGTTATTTTTAACTGGGACTATTGTAACCAACTTTAGTTCTAAAACATTGGACATGATTCAAGTGTATAATACGAGTTTGCTTTTCACTGAGGCCACAACGTATAAGTATCTAGGTACCGAGATATGGTAATGCTGTTTGTACAAGTGTGAAATAATATTAGTTCCCGTTAGCGGTGGCTCTTCAAATTAGCAGCAACGTTCAAGGTAGAGAAAATAAATACATACATTGTTATGATCCTAATGTAAGTAGCTAAAGCACTTACGTTATAGAAATCAGAAACAACAACGGTACCACAACACCTAGACCCGAGACAGTATAAAAACGTTTTCCACATTCTACCGTTGACACTACACGTCCCGCGACCTGCGGGGTCTCCGCTGAAAACCAGCGTCGTTATGGCTCTGGCTGTAACCAAAAAGGTTACACACTTTTTATGTTTATTTCTGATTCTGTTTGTAATTGTGCTTATGCGTCAAATAAATGTTTTCTATTCTATTCTATTCTACATTGACCCGACCGGGAATCGAACCCGGAACCTCGGAGATGGCGACGCCTAGTTCGGCATGCTACGGAGGCAATTTTAATTTCGACCGGGCTAGCGCGCCACAAGCAATTCGTGCGTCGTTGATTTAATTACAATTTAATTTCGCTTGGCATGCGAAATGCGCTCACGCACTCGGGATAATGCGTAAGATGGCTCCACGCATCATCTTGCAACTTGCAACACTATGCTTGTGATAAGTTGCAACTGTTGCAAGATCGCGAACCACTGCACTAGACGACCGTCTGGTGTAGTGGTTCGCGATCCGGCCTACAATGCCTTGCGGTTGCGGGTTCGAATCCCGCGAGGGGCAAACGTTAGTGTGATAAACACGAGTATTTGTACCTAAGTCATGGATGTTTATAAACGTATTTAATTATGTTTATCCGTTATCTAGTCGCCATAGTACAAGCTTTGCTTAGTTTGGGGCTAGCTAATTGGTGTAATTGGAAATAATTTATTTATTGTGGATGTAAAAAGAATCAGAGAGAATCGGAACGAACATAAACAAGTCTTTTCTCATCTCTACTACTATTTATATGCTCTTAATTCTGTCTGTCCAGTCAGTTCTTCGCTTTCTTTATTAATGTCTGTTCAATTTGTATTTTATTTTCACAAAGTTTTAAGACCTCCCTGGCAAAATAACTCAGAAATTACCGATTTTGGTGCTATTAAAGAGGAGAAACAAGTTTTTGATTTTATTAAATTATTCCTAGTTAAGATTTTTTTTAGATTTGTATGTCCTTTATCGCACCGCCCACAAAGAATGCCTCATGACGTTATGTCCACATATTGTATCATATTTTTTTTAAATCTGTGGAATAAATTTTATACATATAAATACATTATTACTGTTTCTATTGAGAAAACATTCAAACACATCTATTTTGTGTGAAACTTCTGTACTTTTTTCTGTTGTTCTACATTGATAGCATTAAAAGATTCTAAATCTAAATCGATTAAATAGGTATATGTTGCATGTATCCCCATGTTGTATGTTCAATACTAATATAATAATGTAGTGTTAATATACCACATAATTGTTGTTAATAAAATATGTAGACGTCATAATCATTTGACAATTTTTTTTTTAATTGTTTCCACAATCACGCCAATTATCCAGCCCCAAACTAAGCAAAGCTTGTGCTATGGCGACTAGATAACGGATAAACATACTTAAATACGTCTATAAACATCCATGACTTAGGTGCAAATGCTCGTGCTCATCACACTAACATTTGCCCCTCGCGGGATTCGAACCCGCAACCGCCAGGCATTGTAGTCCGGAGCGCGAACCACTACACCAGACGGTCGTCATCGATTAGAAAACATCGATACGGTTTATAATAATGGCAGTGGCATGATTAAAACCTTCGATTTTAAAAATAATCGGATCTTTATGACAACCAACTGACACCTACAAGTAATGTTATTCAGGATTGCACAATAAAAACCAGGGCCATAACCATGAACTCTTAAAACAATCTCAAAGTTGTCAAATCTGTCAATTTTGGTACTTCATTTCATACAAAATTTGACAGAAATGATAATGTTTGACAGATTTGAGATTGTTTTAAGAGTTCGTGGTTACCGCCCAGGTTACTTCATCACTCGCGTTAGTTAGTAAGTCAGTGAAAAGAGTAATAACCATTTGTTTTTAATACAAAAATAGGACAAATATTTTTCTTAAGAAAACGGGAGAATTTTAAATGTGAAAAAAGACCAAAAAGTGATGCTGTTCGCCAACAAATGTTTTGGCACTCTTGTGAAGATTTGATTGAAGATAAATAACACTTGAAAAAAATCATCGACCTCAGGTGGGACCTCAGGTCGATGATTTTTTTCAAGTGTTATTTATCTTCAATTTAACCTTGCATGGAATTGCTAAAAACAAAAATTTACACTCTTGTGAAGACTTTAAAAATAGAGGATGTCCTGAATTTTATTGGAATTCAGTAGACCAATAAAGAAATGAAACATACTTTCAAATTATTCGCTTCACTTCGCTTCTAGACAGGTATGGGGATAAATGTGACAGTCCATTTCATATCTCAGTCTTTAAGAATACACTTCCCCACCGCCAACAGGAGGCGTGTCGTAAGAGGCGACTAAATCCTGCACGAGACGGGGAGCGGCGTATGCGTGCGAAATAATAAAAAAACTGCGCTCGCACACCCCCCCCCCCGGACAAGCGTGGCGAGTATGGCAAAAACCCCCCGATGACAAGTCACTGGGGGAGGCCTATGTTCAGCAGTGGACGTCCTGTGGCTAAAACGAATGATATGTTTGTTGGTCCGCGTCGGGGATAGTGATCTAAGTTTGCCGAACTTCTGTCTGTAAACTTACTCTGGGAATGTATTCAATTTTCTAGTTTAATATGTAAGAGTATAATGCAATGTAAGTATATTAATAACGTATGTATATTTAAGTATAATGCGATGTAGCTTTCTCCCCATCAGATGTGCGCGGGCAAGATCATCAGCTATGTCGATGTTTACGTGAAGCTATACATGTGTTATTCATGACTCGTGTGGGCCCATGTTCTGGGCCAAAAATAACTCCTTAATTGCAATTTAACCTGATACATCTTATTAAAAATGGTATTATGTGTTCATATACAAAAATCTGTATTAATGGAACTTAATGCTTCGCACTTTAGTTATTTTGTTTTTAAACACGTTTTATTCCTTATTTGAAAGTAGTTGTTTTAAATTACGGTTTTAAATTAGTCCGAAATTGTTCCTATACAATGGTAGGGTAAAAAAAATGTGACGTAAAAGCGCTTAGTTTAAGACTATTTTAAGAAATAATTTTGGTTTTAATTTTTCGAGGACATAATACCTACCTCAGCCTCGAAATTACTCATTTAAAGAACAAGATTAGATAAAAATATTTAGAATTATTTGATTCTTTTTTATATTATTCTCTGCTAGTTTCGCATCTCTAGTGTTGTCATTGGTACGCGTCTTACGCACTCTAATTGCTATAGGCCTCAATCACGCATGATTTCATCCGGGGCTAATTACCGTGTTCGACTCGGACAGTCGGCGTAATGCGAGGTTACTGCGCTTTCTGGAGAAAGTCGCACCGCAGATAGGAGGGTCCAGAGAATCCACTTATCTGAAAAGTTCCATTCAGACTTCGTTTATTGCCTTATTAAAGATAAGTTTCCCATTTAAACCATTGAGGTATAAAGTACTAGCGTACTAGAGAACACATCTCGAACTAAATGTTTCAGCCAAGAATTGCAGTCCAGTGAACTACAAAGCTTCAGTCAGTGTCAATAATTGAAGTTGTCAAAACTGCTTCTTGATTGTTCAATACTACAATGCTTGGCTGAAACATTTAGTTCGAGATGTGTTCTCCAGTACGCTAGTACATGATACCTCAATGATTTAAACCTACTCCAATCAACCCGGAAGTAAGCAAATGTACTATTTCGCCGGATAGAGGACAGATGACCTTGAAAACTTATACTTACAAAACTGATGTATAAATACACCTATGCTCGACGCACAAATATGTATCCCTGGATTTGAACACACAAATCCGACGTTGCACCAGGGGTTGCAGGGGTTCGTCACCCCCATAGTACATGAGAGTATATGGACATGTAAGGACATGCAGTTGTGTTGACAACAAAGGGGTGGGTCCGTCTTTGTGCTCTGTCTGATTACTTTACACGGCTGGCTGCACTGATAAGGTTAAAGTAAGCATTTCTCAATAAAGTGGAGCTTTAAGATTACGTTAAACAGTACGTAAGCAGTGTTGCTTTTACGTCTAAATTTTATAGAAAAACGAAACGAGGTTGAAGTAATGCTGCTATAAGAAAACAATATTAGACTTCTGAACCGATTTGAGTCAGTTTATAATTAAATAGTTTTACATAATACAACGTAAACGAGTTAACTCAGACTAGATGGAGTGACGATCTTCGCAAGGTTGCTGGCAGGAGCTGGATGAGAGTAGCCGTGGATCGTGCAGAGTGGCGTGCAATTGGAGAGGCCTATGTCCAGCAGTGGACTAGTGTGGGCTGATGATGATGATGATGATGAAACGAGTTAATGAAATGGTTCCAAAGACAAAATTGTTAGACTTAATTCACATGATAGAGTATGAAACAAAACATAGAGACAACCAACACCTTCGCACAATGAAACTTCGTATCACAACAAATCCCATTTCGAAAGATATAAAAATATAATTAGAGCTGCATATTTTTATTAAATCGTTTATAATCTAGAATTGCTTACTATCGGCCTGGCTGGCTGTTAAAAATAAAAACAACAGGGCGGTAACCACGAACTCTTAAAACAATCTCAAATCTGTCCATCATTATCATTTCTGTCAAATTTTGTATGAAATGACGTACCAAAATTGACAGATTTGACAACTTTGAGATTGTTTTAAGTGTTCATGGTCATGGCCCTGAAGCATGGTATGCGGACATTGTTTTATTTTGGTGTTTAAAGGCACGACTATAGTAAACAATTTGGTACATTTACACAAAATTATAAACTAGGCTTTATGTTAAATGATAATATTTACTCGTAATCAATGGTTTTGGTTGCGCCTATCCCTATTTTATTTCTTAGTTCAATATTGACTTCCAAATTTGACTGCATTGATTATTTTGTTGCAATATGACTGTCGCTATACTTGTTGATTAGCTCTAGGATTAACAGGAAGCTTATGTCCTTAAATAAAAACTTCTTGTATTCCTGGCCACCGAACCATAAATTAAAAAAAGTTAAAGAAAAAAATAAAATTCTCTTATTTGATCAGGGCCATAACCATGAACTCTTAAAACAATCTCAAAGTTGTCAAATCTGTCAATTTTGGTAAGTCATTTCATACAAAATTTGACAGAAATGATAATGTTTGACAGATTTGTGATTGTTTTAACAGTTCATGGTTAAGGCTCAGTGGTCTTCACCCGTAACAACGTGCCGCAAAACGCTATTTTATTTTTTCTCTTGCTTTAATATAAAACCGCTTGTTCCTCGAAGAATTCCAAGATTGGCTTCCGAACTGAATGATCGTGTAATAATAGGCACGAGGACCTGCCGAAGGCGACCCCCTGGACTGATCTGCAGGTCAATTGTCTTTACACTAAATAATTAGTTAAGTTAGAAGTCAATATTGCTATAAATAATTCTTCCATAAATTTCCTTCCTTTCATGGTGGAGCTATATATAAATAGCAAATTATAGGTCCTCCAAGTTTCAAATAAAGGTACGTTTTAAAAAAATGGATTGGACTTCTTAAAGACCCCTATTAAGTGATCAAACGTCTAAATATAAATTAAACAGCTAATTTAACTACAGCCGTATTTGACAAACAATAACAGTGCTAAACGGCTCTCAGCGGGCGCTTTAAATAATTAAGAACGGCAATTAACCGCGTCATGCCGAGTCCGGCACATCTCAGGTCTGCCTGGGAACGGCGAAAGTGGTAATACTTGTGGTTCCGATCGCCGGTTTGGAGATAACAGGTAAAAGTGAATTCTGCTGGTTGCCGGGACTGCTGGTGATGTACTTTCTAAAGCAGCCAAAAAGGTACATTTTTAGGGTTCCGTACCTATAGGGTAAAACGCGACCCTGTCTGACTTTTCGTCTGTCACCAGGCTGTATCTCATGAACCATGATAGTTATACAGTTGAAATTTTCACAGATGATGTATTTCTGTTGCCGCTATAACAACAAATACTAAAAAACAGAATAAAATAAATATTTAAGGTTATTTCCATACAACGAACGTGACTTTCTTGCCGTTTTTATAGATAATGGTACGGAACCCTTCGTGCGCAAGTTCGACTAGCACTTGGCCGGTTTTGGATCTCAATTAAATGATATCTAACGATCTTTCTACGGTACGCTCTACATGTTGTATTTTTAAAGTTAAAGCTGTTATGTTTTTAGTAAATGAATGTCGCAAAATCACAATATGTCCAAAGTAAATAATAAATTGTTTTTACAATCACACCAATAAGCTAGTCCCAAACTAAGCAAAGCTTGTGCTATGGCGACTAGATAACGGATAAACATACTTAAATAAGTGTATAAAGATCCATGACTAAGGTACAAATGCTCTTGCTCATCACTAAGTGTGACATTTGCCCCTTGCGGGATTCGAACCCGCAACCGCCAGGTCGACGGTCGTCATCGAAAGTTGTTATGAATTGTTTCTTTGTGTGTATTTGGTTCGGCAACGTATTGTTTTTATTTAAATTTGTCAAACAAATATGCAGCTGCGCTGCGCCATAGAGTGTGTTAACCTATAATAATTTAAATCTCATTTTAAGTTAACTAGGCAATATGTATCATAAATTAAGTTGGTAATATGTAAACTAAAAAACAGAATACAATTAATATTTATGGGGCCTTCTATACAACAAACGTAATTTTATGCCGTTTTCATAGGTAATGGTACGGAACCCTTCGTGCGCGTATCCGACTCGCAAATGGTCGGTTTTTTTTCACTTGAACATTCGAGCGTCGCGTTCGTGACATGCCGCACGTCTCATACAAATCGATTAATTCAGAGATCATTTGTACTTACTGAGTAGTGAGGCTCAGAAGGCTTTAAAAACAGGTAAATATGATAGACATTTGAAAGTTGGTTTTTACAATTGCTTTTCACCTTTATAGTAACAGGTTAACAGGATGAACACTAATAAAATTGGACCTTATATTTCATCAAGATACAGAAACTACATGTGCCATCCTGACGTTCACCAAGCTTTTTAGACCGGTTCGCTTGCACTTTCGATCGGAACTCAATTCGGGGCTCGCGTACAACTCATCGGTCATACGGAACGGTTGGACGGTGCCACCCGTGTGACCCCCATGCCATTGTTTAAGCCTGTACACAAACCGAATGCTTTCGTTTTTATGTTTTGGTCTGACATCGTCTACACCGTCTGGTGTAGTGGTTCCCGCTCCGGACTACAATGCCTTGCGGTTGCGGGTTCGAATCCCGTAAGGGACAAATGTTCGTGTGATGAACACGAGCATTTGTACCTGTCCGTTATCGTAGTCGCCATAATTCAAGTTTGGGGCAAGATAATTGTTGTGATTATTTATTTATTTACTACACAGTGGAAGCCAAAAATCTGCTAACCGATTACTCCCAGTCAGAGTCAAGTCAAGTGTTTACAAGACACGATTTTAAAAAATCCTTTTATAGACTGTCGATGTGGGATGAAGTGTATCAGGTAATTGACTTTAAAGCCATCGAATTTGTTCGAAGACGATTGTGTAAAAAACAGTGTACTTAAGCAAACTTAATGTTTTTAGCTTATTTAAGCTTTGCTGTCTGGACTCGCAGGACCGCAAACAATAACATTTCTATTGTAACGTGTTGCCGGGCTGAAGGGTTAATTACCAAAATGGTCGTCGGTCCTTACAAGAAAAAGCGAAATAATATATTTTTTTGCCGAAAGAGGGTTAAACAAGATCACTTCTGGAATTTTACATGACCGATATGAATCATGTTCTATTAAAATAGCTAGTTCATTTACTGTTTTCTATTGAATTATACGCCAATTCGCATGACTGTATTTTTAAATGAATCCGTGAATCAGTATCTCTCGTTGTCAACTAAGTAAGTTAGTGTCAACGTAGAAAATGTCTCGAACAGTTAAACGTGTGACGGCTTCGATGCCTCAGCTCGCGGTATGTCAGTCAGTAAGCGCACCGAGATTGGGGACGCGTGCGCAGATTAGCTCACTATACACGGGTATACAGTGGGCTCTCTCCATTACCAATAAAACCAAATTTATTTCTGCAAATAGGCTTAAGATATGCTCATTTATATAGGGTGTACAAGATAATAGGACACTTCTTAAAACCACGTGATCAGCTAGTCATATACAACAACTTTTTCTATGGGAGCAAAATCGAAATCGATAATTTTTTTTCAGCTTCTCCATACAAACTTACTCGCATACCTCGATGATAAGGTATGGAGCACCTGAAAATAAAATCACGATTTCGATGTTGCTCCCATAGGAAAAGTTGTTGTATATGACCAGCTGATAACGTGGTTTTAAAGTGTGTCCCATTCTTTTGTACATCCTGTATGTCGCAATATTCTTTCACACTACAATGACTTCGGGACAACAACATTTGTGGTTAGGGCCGCTTAAGTGCGACCGTAGCGACTATTTGACATGGTTGTGAGGTATGTGTGTCGCATAAATTGTGTAGTTAATAAGCTAAAGATGCTACATGCTTCGGTTTAGGAGACCAGGGCCCTAACCATGAACTGTTAAAACAATCACAAATCTGTCAAACATTATCATTTCTGTCACATTTTGTATGAAATGACGTACCAAAATTGACAGATGTGACAACTTTGTGATTGTTTTAACAGTTCATGGTTAGGGCCCTGGGCGGTAACCACGAACTCTTAAAACAATCTCAAATCTGTCAAACATTATCATTTCTGTCAAATTTTGTATGAAATGAAAAATTTACAGATTTGACAACTTTGAGATTGTTTTAAGAGTTCATGGTTATGGCCCTGTAAGAGTCCTTTGTTATTCTCAGTTTCATTGTTCTAATTAGCAGATAGCTGTAATTATATAGGATTTTATTTCTTTAAAACGCTTGACATGATAGATATCTATTAACCAATAGAAATTGTTAGAAGTGACGTTTGACAAATTAGATATAATTTTTGAAACTAACATTTAGTGTTAGTTGCGAGAATACCGCTAAAGCTCTGTATACTACGGCTAACTTCCAGCAGTTGACTGCTATAGGTTGAGACGAATCTAAATTCCACAATGTTTTACAGTTCCTATGTGCTCAAAAAGCAGAAGGTTCATAAAGAATGGTTGTTAAGCTGATGATGATGGCTGTATACTTTAGACAATTCGACGTTAGAGGGCAGTGACTGCAGTGAGCCTACTGGAGCTGTCTCGGCTGCGATTAGGTCGCCCGAGATGAGGGCAGGCACCGCAACGCGCTACAGTTAAGGTGTTACGTTATAATGAGTGCGCACGCGCAGGCCGCTATGCGCGCGACCGTTGCCCGACTCAACAACTTAATGTTCCAATTAAACTTATACATGACGTCTGTATTTCAGTCATCAACCGTTGAACAACTTAACCCTTACATCTTAATTTAGTAACACGAACCACAACATGGGGGCATGGGTGACCCCGGAATGTAAATTGAGTTTTGTTTTAACAGATGACTAAACAATTTCAGTAATTTTTCAAATTTTATTGTTTGTAAAATAACGTTTTCGCTCGAAATATTGCATTGGTCACACAATGACCCAAAAAATTGCAAGTATAAATAAATGCATTTAAAATAATTAAAACGTGTGGGTTCTAAAAGACTCCGTGTTATGGTAAAGGGTTAATTATCATTCGCTGAGCACAAGGGGGATTCGCATCGCAAAATACAGTTATTAATGATGAATGACATTACGTTTACTCGGCTGAGTGGGCTCGACAAAAAGCGAGCGTGATTGCAATAGTGCCATGTTTCCAGAGAGTGAAAACACAGCGGCGGAGGCGTTTTTCGCGGTGTAATGCGCCATTATGCTTAGTTCTCAGTCGTACATAGAAATAGAAAACGGTTAATTAACCCACCGAAGCAAAAACGCGGCGAACAACCGCGGGGCCGTCTCTACGCACCGATTGTGTTCTATGGGCATGTTATATTTCTCTGTATTTAACTGGGCGGTAACCACGAACTCTTAAAACAATCTCAAATCTGTCAAACGTTATCATTTCTGTCAAATTTTGTATGAAATGACGTACCAAAATTGACAGATTTGACAACTTTGAGATTGTTTTAAGAGTTCATGGTTATGGCCCTGATCTATTCATTTTTTATCTTTAATTTCTAAAGATGTAAAAATGTATGTTAATGATAGCTATGATTGTTTATTGTGACCGTTCTACTTCTTGTAATGGAATAGGCTACAACAACTTAATTGAGTTACAATATTAAGCTCCTTAAGTGGCAACTTTTCTTTCGTTGTTGATATTCCTTCAAGTTAATGAATGTTCATAAACATGTGTAAACATTAATCAGTTGGAGTCATTTGGTTAATGAGAGGCGTGTATGTAAATCACGCTGCATCTCTTAACGTTTGGACTAATTCGATTACCGGCGCGCCGGCGCATGACTCACGCGAGCTGTCAAACGACACCTCTGTTTGTTCTTCAATTTGCACGAAGCGGCCGTTTGAACAAGTGTCCCTGCCGCCCGGCTGCTGGTGCTGCCAGAATATAAAAACTCTACCTCACAATATTTTAAAATACCTAAGGAGGTTTGTTAGCTCATCATAATGTTTCGATTGACATGAGAAAGCAACTTATCATGTTTGGACGGATCTCAACAATTAGCTGAATCACGATCGTCATTTCCGAAAGCAGAATTGATCAATGGTCATTTCTAAATTCAACAAAGGCCGAGCGGGCCGCGGGCTCGTGCGCCGAGTACATTCCTCGATGCGATCGTTTTCTCCCGTGTTTATGTTGTTTTTATGCAATCAGCGATTTGCGACGCGACACGCAACAATGCAAGATACACCGCGACTCGATTTCATATTTTCATTTGTTTTTTCATCCTCATTTCGCATCCATGTCGCGGTGATGCGCAGGAGACAATCGATAAACTTAGTCGACTCGACTTCGCCAGAACGAGTTTCAGTTCTCAGCTACGATAACAGTCGGCCTAGTTTCGCAAACCGAGCTTTTTATGTCGAGTAAAAAGAATAATCCTTGAATGATAACATTATTCGTCCAGCTTCCATGTATGGACTTGAATTTGTAATTTTGTGCCATAAAAGTAAACAAGTTCTCGATGCGTGAGTTCGCGCAGCGACCTTAGTGGAGGAACGGGTGAACTCGCCGGGCGCGCCATTTAAGATTTAACTGTTGCATAAAAGCGGTCCGGCCAGAGTTCACGTTCCCGTTGTCGATGCATTCGCCGGCGAGCGAGCGGAGACAGTGAGATCATTCCTCGGATGTAATAAGAAAAGCGAGCGTGAAAAGTATGCGGGCGTCCCGGCCGCTCCCGCCGCCGCCCACGCGGCCCCAGAATAGTCGCACTATCTCGCTCAGTGGAAAAGCGCTATGCACAAATAAAGTTACGCATCAGGAAACCAAATACACTCGCGGGCGGAGAGCCGCGCGCGACGCCCGCGCCGCCTCCGCACAGGCTCGCTCAGCTGAAGGGTTAGTTCGGATGAGGTTCAGTTAGGCAGGTACTCACCCTGGTGCTGGGTCATCATCTGGCGCGTGTAGTGGTGCTCGGTGCGCTGCACGCGCTCCTGCTGCTGCACACGCCGCTCCGAATGCTGGAGCTGCTGCTCCGTCGACCACCGTGACTGCTTCTCCATCACGCCGCCGCGCAGCACAACGCACAAAAAAAACTCTCACTCGACGCTACTTGTCCTTGCGGAACTGTCGATAATACGCCACTTATAACTTATAATAGTCCACGGGTTCATTTAGCAGAAGTCAAGTCATTATAACCCAAGTCCTACAACCAAGACGTCGGTCGATTGCGAATAGTTAGCGGATAGTGTGGAGCGCGCGCTGCGCGGGCGCCGCGAGGGTGAGGCGGGGGGCCGCGACCGAAATACGACGGGTTATTTCGAGACCAGCGCACTCCCGCGCCGCTCCGCCCCTCCTGCCCCGTCCCCGCGAACCCCGCAAATTTCGCATACCACCATCCAGGATCCTCTGACATAAACCTTCCCGATATAGTCGCCCTGGACAACTTCGTAATTATCCTCCTACAATAAAATCCAAAAAATTTACACTGTTTGCACAGATGTAAAAATGTAAACAAGTGTGCTAACTGTGTTAATTTTTAGCAAGCAAATCGCACTACTGTTGTGAGTTATTCAGGCGGAGGCATAACTTCGGCTCAGTTATGATGAGATCAACACACTTCAGTGGTCTAACGCATTGGATACTATAGCCAATCTGTAAATGTTCACACCTTTGCCATAACTACAATCTGCTAAAGAATTTAATATTCCAATTAAGTTTTAAATAGTACTTACCTTTATAAAGTGACTTATCTGATTGTTTTCTGATTATGTATGACGTGATATTACATAAAATTGCAATGAGATAATTACTTTCGCATTTTAAAACGAAATTGAGATAAGAAGATCTTGGAAATTTGGAATGCCAACATCAGGCTGCTGCGTATCTGAGTCAATGAGGGTTAAGAGGCTGACAAAGAGGATTTATCAGCAGTAATTAGTCATCATAACACATTACGGGGTGATTAGCGAGCCGCGCCGAGACCAAACAAACCGTTACGCTGCCGTGCGGTGCGCCTGCGCCGCTGAGCGCACGCTACATCTTACTAAAAAGTGCAGCAACTAACTTAACCTACTTCTAACATCATATGGGTACTTATTTTGTTTTCTTTATTAAGTTTGACACAATAAATCTTGTTTAACAAATAACTGTTCTTAGGATGATTTTTTGACTACTTAAATTTTACAGGACTTAGGTACAGACAATAGCTTAATAATAGTTTTATGAATTAATAATACACAAGTTTAGTGAGTTCATAAAGGTAATTTCAAAGATAAAGACAAAGACAACTATTACGCACTTTACTCTTTTTTACTAAAAAAATGCAAGAGGCAGATGTTTTGACTGTGATGATATTTATAAACTGTTAACAGTTTAACATTCTGCGATCGTATCACTTGATCTGCGATTAATGATTTGTAATAATATTGTCCCTATATAAAATAATAACGAAATTGAAATACTTTATTGAGGATTTGGTGACCTTTTTGTTTTGTTTGTTTTAGAGGCCAATGAAAAATTTAACTTATTTTTTTACTACTAACTTATAAATTATAGCAGCCCGTCCCGGCTTCGCACGGGGTAGACAATTATCGCTAATAGTTTCGGCAGCGCATTCGACGAAAGACATTTTAAGACTCATTTTTCTACACCTTCGGTTACATTGTTCAAATTTTACCAAGGATCCCTAATTTTTTTCAAAATGAAATATAGCCTATGTCAAATTGGAAGAATGTAGCATTCTATTGGTGAAAGAATTTTTTAAATCGGCCCAGTACTTTTTGAGCCTATTCATTACAAACATACAAAAATAGGTACAAATCTTTCCTCTTTATAATATTTATAATATTAGTATAGATATAGATAAATCTGACTACTTAAGAGATTGAATGAATGATGCGATTGCAATATAATTCCGCGGTTAAATATATTGTTAGAATGTGCAACACCCACACTCATTTGAAAAAGATATTAAAACTGTCAAATAGAGATGTACCCTTAATCTTTGATTATAAACATGTCTAGATAGAGTGTGGTGCTGCAATTGTCACCAAAAGAACAGGGCCATAACCATGAACTCTTAAAACAATCTCAAAGTTGTCAAATCTGTCAATTTTGGTACGTCATTTCATACAGAATTTGACAGAAATGATAATGTTTGACAGATTTGTGATTGTTTTAACAGTTCATGGTTAGGGCCCTGGCCAGATTTCTATGGTAACAATTATGGGTTGCTATGGTAACAAGCGCGCCACTGAGCGGGCGAAACAAACTTTGGCGCCAACTGTTGGCTTATATATTTTTGACGTTTATGACACTCGAACAGGGAATCTAGACATGTATATAATGAAAGCCGTTAATTCACATTGCACAAACACAAACACGCATCATTTAAATCTTTGTAGGAACTAATTGCAAACTAATGAATCGAGGTATTTAATACATTGAGGTATAATGTACTAGCGTACTAGAGAACACATCTCGAACTAAATGTTTCAGCCAAGCATTGTAGTATTTAACAATCAAGAAGCAGTTTTGACGACTTCAATTATTGACACTGACTGAAGCTTTGTAGTCAACTGGACTACAATTCTTGGCTGAAAATTTAAGTTCGAAACGTGTTCTCTAGTACGCTAGTACATTATACCTCAATGATTTAATAAGAATAAGAGAGATACCCATCATTTTAGGTGTTAAGAAATAACCATTATTTCGGGTGTTGAAAGAGTGGAAAACTTGATTTTGGCATGCGAAGAAATTATTATAATTTTTCAAGTATTAGACCTATATTGCATTAGCTTCTTTAATATTTTTTTGTTTACTTAAACCTGGTTTTAAATATCTCTACGTATTAGTCAGTTGGTTAAAAAATGCATCACAGATTAAGGCTTAATACTCAACGCTTTATTTAAAAGAGTGCAAATGGCTTTCAATCAAAACAAAAGCTGAACTAAGTACTTAATTTATTTGAAACAATTGAATTTGCAGGCTTTCCCCTGCAGCGCTGTTGATACACGTTTTAATTAAAATAAAACTGCGGCGAGTTAGTTGTCGTCACAAATAAAACCCTCAGCGTCGGGAGCGGCCGGCTAGATAGACATGATTTTTCATGCCTTCATTCTGCTCGCTTTGCTGTATTTCTTTCTGATCCGAATGTTACTAGCAAGGAACTCGTTTAGTATTTTAATAAATAACAATTTTCAACAGACTTTGAAAAATAGGAGTCGTAATTTTCCCTTTTTAAGTTGGTTAGGTGCACGATATTATTTTTACCTTATGTAAAGCGATTTTGTTTATTCTATTTTGTCAATAATATACTTTAAAGGACAAAAAGGAAAATAAAACGGTACAGAGCAAATACGAATGGATAAATTCTACGGAAACAAAAATCTTAGGTATTAAAGTAATAGGTAGGCCTGAGAGAAGCTGCTCTCGACAAGAACACTGCACAGAATCGTGCACAGTGGAAAAAGAGGACAAGGAAGGCCAACCCCTAGTAAATGGAACACACGGACGAGGGGTAGAGATATAATAGGTTGGGGAAAAAGTTTCTTCGCATTTTTTAAGAAAATTAAAAAATATGTATATAGTTTATTTACATTTAACTAAAGTAATGTAGGAACATGATCCCATTGCTATAGAAACTTTGGGGCTTCTGATCAAAATACCGCGACAAGTGGTTTTGGCAGTCCTCTCGTGATGTTAACCTGACACTGCCTAGAGAATTCTGAAGAGAGCGAAACAGGTGGAAATCTGAAGGTGCAAGGTCAGGACTATACGGCAGATGCATTAACACCTCCCAGCCAAACTCGCTTAATTTTTGCTGAGTGGCTAAAGATGTGTGAGGTCTAGCGTTATCATGATGAAAAACCACACCCCTTCTGTTGATTAATTCCGGCCGCTTTCTCTCAACTTCTTGCTTCAATCTCATCAGTTGTTCGCAGTAGAGTTCAGAACCGACGGTCCTGCCTGGTGGTAACAGCTCATAATGAATAATGCCCTTCCAATCCCACCACACCCACAGCATCACCTTGTTGCGAGTTAACCCGGGTTTCGCCACAGTCTGTGAAGCCTGACCGGCCTTTGACCATGACCTTTTTCGCACGTTCTTGTCGTACGTGATCCACTTTTCATCACCAGTTATCAGCTTCTTCAAAAATGGTTCGGTTTCATTACGTCGTAATAAAAAATCACAAATGAGTACACGGTTCATTAGGTTTCTTTCATTGAGCTCGTGGGGTACCCAAATATCGAGCTTGCGTTGCATTTTTACCTTTTATGTAGTAAAATTTTAAAATGTATCGAATTTCTTCATTAGATTCACTCATCTTGACAGTACGAAAAACAAATGAAAAACACATTTTCCTAATTTGAATTTGGAATTATCTTCTTTAAAATTTAAACTTTTAATGATACCAAAACCAGCCAGATACAAATAGTACAGCCAAAGAGATTTTATTACAAGTTCATACATACTATATTGCGAAAAGACTTTTTCCCCAACCTAATTTATATAATTATTATAGGTCTATTTGTGCATGGATTCATAGCGGAAGCTTTATTCCCGTAGGTTTTGTTTTACTTTAGAGAGGTATAAATATGATCACACCAAGTAAGTAGGAGCATTTTTCTGGCCCCTGCGCCCTGTAGTATGGCCACTTGTAATATGTGACCCATTAAAACTAATTTATTATTGCAAATAAGTAGGCTTAAACTAAGCTCTTTTACACGTCCCAATATTTTTTTGTTCCCTACCACTGCTTCGGGACAAATTTGGGCTTGCGTGGCCCACTCAACAAAAAATCGACAACAACTTATTTATTTCTGCAAATACTTCTTAATTAAAAACTTTTACAAATCAATAATATTTTTTTAACCTACCATGTATTGTTCAAAGAAGTAAAAAAACTAGTAAAACCAGGTTTATAGATGAAATCGATATGCCTGCAACGGAACACCAAATTCTGCATACAATTCTCCATATTTAATCTGTAGCTCAGCTCAGCGTATGCGAGCTTTGACGGAATGGAATTTGAATTCACTTGCCTTTTACTTTAATGGTACCCCCCGGGGATTCATTTGTCAGTTACTAGTCTAAATATATATTTGTAGTACTACTATACACCGTGAATTTTTAATTACCCGAGAAAATTAACTAACATACTCAAATATCGATATACATCGAATTTGGCGAATAAAAAAAATATTTTTTATGAGAAATTATTTAAAAGATTCACAACATTCCTCAAAAAATATGCACCATAAAAGTCCTGCTAATTCAAATAGTAATCATTATCATTCCAACATTAACAGAACCAAAATCCATCTAATTTGGTCGCGTAATATTGGCGTACGGAAGGAATAACTATGAATGATTTTTTTTTCATTCATAGTCATTCCTTCCGTACGCCAACGCCGTACGCCGTTCCGTTTTTTTTATTCACCAAATTCGATGTATATCGATATCTGAGTATGTTAGTTAATTTTCTCGGGTAATTAAAAATTCACGGTGTAAATAAATAAATATATTTTTCCTTGTACTTTTACCTATTTTGACATATACGATTTATCTTTTTATTGGTGATATTTATAAATATTTTACATGCCATTAAATGGCGAAACATGTGGGACCGTTATTTTTAAAATATCTTTATGTACCATGTTTGATTTAAATAAATGAATTTGAATTTGAAATAACGCAGAATGTCCGTATAAATAAACTTGCAGTCCCGGTCCTGTTGATATCCAAATACCTGCGGGGTAACCATGAACTCTTAAAACAATCTCAAAGCTGTCAAATCTGTCAATTTTGGTACTTCATTACATACAATATTTGACAGTTTTGATAATGTTTGACAGATTTGAGATTGTTTTAAGAGTTCGTGGTTACCGCCCTGATATGAGAAAGCCGATTAATTTTCAGTATAACCTATAATAATTTATGACGTAACGCATTAACGTCTGTGCAAAGGGCGGCCTTAATCTTTTCAGCTCCAACTCCAGTGTATAGCAAGATCAATTAACAATTTTAAGATAATTTGCTGTGGCTGAAACGGGTAATATTAATTTATGCAGGACCCCGGCTTCTTTTTCAAGGGTAGCTGGTTTGATGGCCAGTCAAAACATAGGCCTTCCTTGCAACAGATGTTTACGTTTAAAATTAATTCATCCTACTCGTTGATTTTCTTTAATAACCAAAGATCGCGGGTTCGATTCTCGGTTCAGATGGATCGGATGTGCTGAGTGGCAAATTCATTATTTGATACCACATAATAATAGTTACTTCGAGGCCATGTCTTTAACGGACTTAAGGAGGAGGTAATTAAAAAAACCAAAATAAGTCGTCATGTTGTGATCCTCCTGATGAAATATAATCAAGCCAACCTATTGTTAAAAAACCGGCCCTAAATAATCTATTAAAACGGCAAAAAATCACGTTTGTTGTATGGGAGCCCTTAAATATTTATTGTATTCTGTTTTTTTGTATTTATTGTTATAGCGGCATCAGAAATATATCATCTGTGAAAATTTCAACTCTCTAACTATCACGGTTCATGAGATACAGCCTAGTGACAGACGGACAGACAGACAGACGGACAGCGGAGCCTTAGTAATAGGGTCCCGTTTTACCCTTTGGGTACGGAACCCTAAAAACTAAGCAGTATGACTGAAAATTTAATTTGCAACCATCAAATGCTGTGATTTGCCTTTGATCTTTACGCGTTAAACACCATTTTTTATTCTTACAACCCAAAGTCAAGTAATTCGCGGTGTTAAATAAATACTTCAACTGACTCATATTGGTGTCGCCGCTGCGCTGCATTCGTGGACGTTTCTTCGCTTAACATGGTCATACACGCAATAGTAGGTACTTTACTACAGTCATAATTAATTTTAAAGATAAATAATTATACCTACCGTGCCGGCACGTTAAGAGAATTGCACCACCCCTTCTCTTCCTATGGGTGTCGTAAGAGGCGACTACAGGAGAACCGCCACAAGAAGACGGGCAGCAGCGTCTCCTCTCCACCATTGGCCAAACTGCGATCGCCAACCCGCCTGCCAAGCGTGGCGATTATGGCAAAATCCTCCTTTTGGAGAGGCCTGTGTCCAGCAGTGGACTGATATAGGCTGGTGATGATGAATTATACCTACACACCTCAAGTTGGCTGAAAAACTGAATATCGATGTTTGATCCACGCAGTCGATGCTTTTTCATGTTTGCATAACTTTTTCGGACGCGGATGATGCTTTTATTTGTTGTCTATACTTCTATACTAATATTATTAAGAGGAAAGATTTGTACCTATTTTTGTATGTTTGTAATGAATAGGCTCAAAAAGTACGGGGCCGATTTAAAAAAATCTTTCATCAATAGAATGCTACATTCTTCCAATTTGACATAGGCTACATTTCATTTTGAAAAAAATTACGGATCCTTGGTAAAATTTGAACAATGTAACCGAAGGTGTAGAAAAATGAGTCTTAAAATGTCTTTCGTCGAATGCGCTGCCGAGACTATTAGCGATAATTGTCTACCCCGTGCGAAGCCGGGACGGGCTGCTAGTATAGTATATAGAGAGTAATATCTCTTGATCTTTTAAATATTAATCACATAATAATATAGATACTATTCCTCTGCAGCGAGGCGTAAGGCAGGGAGACGTTATTTCTCCGAAACGGTTCACCGCCGCATTGGAATATGCTTTTAAACTCCTGGAATTTGAATAATTATGGCGAATACATTACTCACCTTCGATTTGCCGACGATATTGTGGTCATGGCCGAGTCGCTGGAAAACCTCAGTACAACGCTCGATGGCCTTAATAGTCTTTCCTAACAGGTAGGTCTTCAGATGAACATGGATCAAACAAAGATTATGTCGAATGCCCATGTTGCGCCCTACCCAGTACCAATTGGTACTCGAGTTGCTCGTAGCTCAGTGGCGGCAGCGCTTTGGTATCGATTACTCAAGTTTAGCAACCAACGCCGCGATCGTGAGTGGATGGGTGACCATTCCGACCATATTTAGTGACATTTATCACGAGCATCTCCGTGCTTCGGAAGGCACGTTAAAAGTTGGTCCCGGCCAATGTCGCTTGACAGTAAGGTTTAGTCACTGGCCTTACAACACCCCTCCACCGCACCGCACCGGGCCCGCGTGGTGGAGTATGGCCCAAACCACCTCATAGCTGAGTGAGGCCTGTGCCCTGCAGTGGGACGTATATAGGCATACTTTACTTTACTTTACAGTACCAGTTGGGAGCTCTATCCTCGAAATAGTTGATATGTTTACCTGGGACAAGTGATCCAGTTGGGTAGGTACAATTGTGAGAAAGAGGTCAATCGACGAATCCAACTCGGATAGGCAGCGTTCGGGAAACTACAACATCTTCTCGTCCAAATACCTCAGTGCCTAAAGACGAAAGTATACAACCAGTGTGTGTTACCAGTGATGACATACGGAACAGAAACGTGGCCTGTTACTATGGGCCTTATAAGAAAGCTTAAAGTTGCACAGCGCGCTATGGAAAGGGCTATGCTCTAAATGAGGAGATCCGTGAACGAACCAAAGTCGCTGACATAGCCCGACGGATTAGCCGGCTGATGTGGCAGTGGGCGGGGCACATAGCACGTAGAACTGACAGCCGATGGGGCAGAAAGGTTCTGGAATGGAGTCCACGTACCGGCAAGCGCAGCGTAGGACGCCCACCCACAGGGTGGGCAGACGACCTGGTAAAGGTTGCAGGACGACGCTGGATGCAGACCGTTTCCAATCGGTCGATCTAGAAGTCACTGGGGGAAGCCTATGTTCAGCAGTGGACGTCCTGTGGCTGTGATGATGATGATGATAGAAACTATTTCCAAAAAACATTTTACTAAAAAGGGTTAAGTATTTATCATGTAGGTAGTAAGAATCTTCATCAACTGCAAAATCAGTTGGCTCTACATTTTAATGTTCTTTTAACCGTTTACTGAAGTTGATTGTATTACCGGATATTCGATTAATTATTTACATTTACTGAGAATTATTCCCACCGGTACTATTCCTGGTAGAACGTAAATGAAATCGACTCCGATGCTGAATACTAACCTGTAAGTGACAGACTCTCTGTAAATTAAATTAATTGATTTAAATCGAAATAATGTTTAAGACCGCTTCCCGTATTTTAACAATAGCCCCAATCCAGTGTCAGCCCGGTCTTAGTAACATTTGATCAGAAACGGTATTCTCGTAAACAAAAAAAAACCGTCCAAGTGCGAGTCGGACTCGCCCACGAAGGGTTTCTTACCATTATTTATAAAAACGGCAAAAAAACCATGCCCTTTGTATGGGAGCCCCCATAAATATTTATTTTATTCTGTTTTTTAGTATTTGCTGTTATAGCGGCAACAGAAATACATCATCTGTAAAAATTTCAACTGTCTAACGATCACGGTTCATGAGATACAGCCTTGTGACAGACGGACGGACAGACAGACGGACAGCAGAGCTTCAGTAATAGGGTCCCGTTTTACCCTTTAGGTACGGTCCCTAAATCAGGACGGCTCGCAATGCAACTGAAATTATAAATGAAACAAATGAAATATTTTTTCTCCAATTTTCAGTAGTATTACGATTATTTTGTGCGTTTGAATTGAAGATAAATAACACTTGAAAAAAATCATCGACCTCAGGTGGGACTCGAACCCACGTCCCATCGCATACCGGGCGAGTGCTTTGACCACTAAGCTACCGAGGACGTCACGTGACAAGATGAAATTCCTCAAGTGTTTTGTGTTGTGCGTTTGATGTAAAAATTCAAGATTACAAGATTACCGTTTTATATAGTAATCCTACTGGGACTGGATCGACTCTGGATTGCGGCTATCATTAAAATACGGCAATTGTTTCTGGTTTTGGCAAATCTAGAATTGAGAAGATTTGCCAAGTGGCCGATGGTGACCGTTAACTTAGTCATGATGTCATTAAGAAGCTTGAGTGAGAACAGAGCTTATTAAGAAGCCACTTACTAATGCGTCACTGAAAAAAGACGACTCTTGCGCAGATTCGCTGTCACTGCACATCTCGCTGTAGGTTCACCAACAGTTCCGTGAGACTTTTAATGTTTATATTTATCTTTAATAAATAAATAATTGCCACAATCAGCACTTAACTGTCCCCAAACTTAATGCGAAAGTTTGTAAGTATGGATGGATGTTTGTTACTCTCTCAGGCAAAAACTACTGATCGGATTAGGATGAAATTTTGCTTACATATAGAATATGATCTGGATTAACATATAGGATACTTTTATCCCGGTTTGATGTTCCAGTGGGATATATGGAATAAACTAAAGAGCACGCGAGCGAAGTCGCGGGTAGCTAGTACGTTTATAAATGACTTAGGTGCAAATCTCGTGCTCATCACACATACATGTGCATCCCGCAAGGGGGATTTAAATCCGCAAACGCCAGGCTTAGTCCGGAGCGCGAACCACTAGACCAAAGAGCAAACAGCTTATGATTAAAATTGCCCTCTTTTAACGGGTAAATTTTTGATTTGTGTAGACAATTTTTTTAGATCGAATTAGGTTTTTGTTACACCTTGTCTACTATGAATTCGTTTTATGTCATGATAATTGTTGTTGCAAAAGGTAACAACGGATTCAATGGACCCAAAAGGTTAAAGCTTGGTGAGTGAGTACGTACCCACTTCATCATTTAAGGAAACGCAAGGTCTTATCTTAATTCGACAGATGTACAAACTGTTTATAGTAATCATCAATTTCTAGGGTTTCGTACCCGAAGGGCAAAACAGACAAACTATACAATAATTTGATACTTTAAGTTTAAGCTGATATTGTGATGGAGCCGTAAAGTAGATTGTGAACTCTTAAATGGCTACAATTAAAAGCTTCGTGTTTGGTCTCATTCGATTCGTTTTATAAAGTTTTAAACTATGTTTCAAAGTTCATAATTTACTATGTTCCAATGTTAATTGGCAAGATGGCCACCTACTCATAATCGCTGGATCGGTCACTGGCTGACGCATGCGCGCTATTTCGGGAGCGCAGGAACCGCGGGAGATGCAGAAGGATCGTTGAGATACGAACAAAAAAATAAACTGTCCATACGATTAAAATATTACACAGTTGAGTGTCTCTGCTCTGTTTGAAATACATTCTTATTAGTATTGGATGTTGTTAATATATATTACGAGTATTCAATCTTTTATTGCCAAGCTCAAATATTTGCTCTAGATTCCTGTCTTGATTAAAAATACCTTTGCCAATTACAATTAGCGGTAACTAAGTTGATGTGCTGATTCCATACTCTGACACTGTCAATACAGTACGCGGGGTGACCATGAACTCTAAAAACAATCTCAAGTTGTCAAATATGTCAATTTTGATACGTCATTTCATACAAAATTTGACAGAAATGATAATGTTTGACAGATTTGAGATTGTTTTAAGAGTTCGTGGTTACCGCCCAGGTAGCCAATGCTACAGCATTAAGCACTTGCAATATTACCTATAAGTACATCAGAATTTATGCATCCGATACCGATATCGACATATCGGCGATACTTCGGTATGCTGATATATCTGTTTCGGCGATATTTATATGGCCGATTCCAGGATACTTTTCGAATTTCACTCTTTAAAAACCGGCCAAGTGCGAGTCGGACTCGCACTTGGAAAGTTCCGCACCATTATCTATAAAAACGAGCAAAAAAAAAATCACGTTTGTTGTATGGGAGCCCCCTTAAATATTAATTTTGTTCTGGTTTTTAGTATTTGTTGTTATAGCGGCAACAGAAATACATCATCTGTGAAAATTTCAACTGTCTAGATACCACGGTTAATGAGATACAGCCTGGTGACAGACGGACGGACCGACAGACGGACAGCGGAGCCTCAGTAATAGGGTCCCGTTTTACCCTTTGGGTACGGAACCCTAAAATGAGTGATGTAAACGCGCGTGATTGACGAATTGACGAGACCAATTCGTTGCAAACGATTCACGAACTAACATGCTCTGGGAAAACCAGCGCTTAATTCAGTTATACTTTGACTTGTAAATAAAAATGTTATCAATGTTTTTTGTCCAGTAGTCAAACTATTAATTAACTTGTATAAATCTGTCTATATTTTTATATTAATATAAATAACCTGACTTGCGTTTAAATATTTATTTAACCTTGATTAAAAAATTCAATAATTTGTTTTTAAAATATCTTGTTGCATTTTTAAACATAATCATTACACTCTAACGGGATTTCATGCAACTACACTGTGTGCATGTGTAATCGAGCCGAAACGACGGGACAAAAAACAAATCGTTTTAGGTATGTAGTTGCATGAAATCCCGTTAGAGTGTAATGATTATCAATAATTTGTATTGGCAAAAAGGTGTATCGAGCCATCCCTAATTACAAATCATACCAGACTATAACCGAAGAAACTAAAATGCCATCGTAATTTCTTCGGTCACTTTTTTCGATAACAAAATTATCGACACACATTATCTGCTAGCAGATGTTCATCTATAGACTTCTACTGTGACATTTCACAACATAACGAACTGGGCCATAACCATGAACTCTTAAAACAATCTCAAAGCTGTCAAGTCTGTCAATTTTGGTACGTCATTTCATACAAAATTTGACAGAAATGATAATGTTTGACAGATTTGAGATTGTTTTAAGAGTTCGTGGTTACCGCCCTGTACCTGTAGCTGTTCGTCAATTTATTCATCTCAATATTATAAAATGGTTTTAAAGTTTTTCATTCGATCCATCAGTTTCCTCGGCGCGTAACGGTTCTCGAAGCGAGCGTAAAAGAAAATTAATCAAATCACTTAGCTCGGGCCGTGCGTGACTAGAAAGAGATTGGAAAATATTCTTACGAATTGGGTGTGAACGATCATACGGACCTGGTGGTTACCTGTAAAACGCTATAGTATAGTTATTTGAAGAAATATTGGACAACATCATATACATTGCTCTGATCCTATGGTAAGTAGCTAAAGCACTTGTGTTATAGAAATCACAAAACAACGACGGTATCACACCACCCAGACCCGAGACAATATAGAAAAATTCGTTTCCTACATTGACCCGACCGGGGATCGAACCCGGAATCAGGGGCGAGCACGCCGGACTGTATATGGCGCCGCCATCTCTGAGGTTCCGGGTTCGATCCCCGGTCGGGTCAATGTGGAAAACGAACTTTTCTATATTGTCTCGGGTCTGGGTGTTGTGGTGCCGTCGTTGTTTCTGATTTCTATAGCACAAGTGCTTTAGCTACTTACCTTAGGATCAGAGCAATGTATGTGATGTTGTCCAATATTTATTTATTTAGTTACCAGGCGCGCTATAATTTCGTAAATTTACAAGAACCAAGAATGTAATATTAATCACCCAGAACTAGCTTTACCCAGAAGTAAACAGTTGCAGGCAAAACCGCGAACGTGCGACGTATCACCTTTCACCTCTAAAAACAGAATGATACGAATCGAGAATAGCGCTTTATCGCAAATGAAATCATACTGATGTTTTTACAGACGGGCCTTTTTAATATCTATGTCAAATATTGCAACATGTTTATGCATACCAGACAGCAGGCTGCGGTACACTATCTCTAGCGATACGTACTGAACCACAAGTGCTCCGAAACATATGCCATAGCCTGGTTACGATTAAGATTTTGCTGTGCTTTTGTCAGAAAAATTATATTTTGGGATTTAAACTGAGTGCAAAACTGTAACGCAACCGAAGTACCAAATTTAGGTATGTATATTAATTTGGGTAATAAAAAAGTCTTAAAGAAAAACATCCGTTGAAGTGCTAATTATAATTAAGAAATATGATTTCAGCTGGAAATGCATTGACATAAAATACTGCGAGGGAAGTCCACCTCATTAAGAACAGACATTCTGTAAATTTCTACATCGTTAAATAACTAATTTCGCGCCAACTAAAGCTGAGTAGTGAGGATAAATCGCGGCAAATGCTGCCCAAGAGTTCAGCGGCTTGCTTGTCTATCAGCTCGAAACTTTCTGGAGTGTTTTTGTCCATATTGATTTACCATATTAAAATGGAAGTAAAGTTCTGAAGGTTTTTTTGAGAAAAGTTTCATCAGTTTCCTCATATTTCTGAATTATATGCACCAATTGTAAATTTTTGTTTTTAGCAATTCCATGCAAGGTTTTTTTTTTTCAAGTGTTATTTATCTTCAATTAAACCTTGCATGGAATTGCTAAAAACAAAAAAAAAATTACAATGCTTAAGCCTTTCTGATCTGAACCAATAGTCAAATTTTTGTAAAAATATTTCTATAGGGTGTTGACGGTAGTATACTACTCAGCTATACATATAGCTACAACATTGATCAGAATACGCTGGCTTTGACAGCGAGAAAAAACACTTGAGGAATTTCATCTTGTCACGTGACGTCCTCGGTAGCTTAGTGGTCAAAGCACTCGCCCGGTATGCGATGGGACGTGGGTTCGAGTCCCACCTGAGGTCGATGATTTTTTTCAAGTGTTATTTATCTTCAATTATATGCACCAATTTTAGCCTAATTGTTTTGGATACTAATTTTGGATGTGTGTTTCTCAATAGTTTTTCCAAAGACCCTGGGCCAACGCTAAGCTGATTTAGTGGGAACGTTGCAACTGTTCGCTGAATCTCACGAATCCGTTTTCCAAAATCCGTACATTTCTACTTCGGTACACATTTCACCGAGAGATTATTCGCAGGAAAGCGTCATGTGTTGAGTTTGCGTACGAACCGAGAACAAGAACCGAAACGTTGGAGGTGGCCGTTTGTCCACTGCAGCCGTCACCGTCACGGCACCGAGAACGAGATGACGGCGCCGAAGAAGCGGTATATTACATTTACTATAGCCGCGTGTCCACCGAAAGTCCGTCACCCGAGCGCCGTCATCCCGGCCGCCGAGATTGCGGGTAGTACGGCGTAACCGCAGGAATTCGGCACGATTTTATGATGGCCCGATGTGCTCGCAGTACAAAACATAATTATTTGTTCTTGTCCACACACTTTCGTCCGGTTTGCACGCACGACAAAGCTAGGACTCTAAGCCACCGGTCCAGCACTAGTAGACAAACGATCGCCGTCACGTGATTCAAAAATCGGTCCGAATAAATTTGTTTCCGATGACGGCTGCAGTGGACAAACGGCCTATATCTCTGTGTTCAGAATTCGGATCAGACACAGAAACAAAACACATTACAAGTGGTCAGATTGTAAAAATGCTGTTAGTTATAATTGCATAGACATATGCATCTCGATGTATTTCTGCCTGCTGCAGTAACGACACCAGCCAAAGCCATTTGATGCGCTGTTTATTATCGTAGTCTCGGACAATAATTCACACATTATACTGGCATGCCTATATTTAAACACTCCTGCATATTATATCACTCATGTTTGTTATTGCGAGCATCGCCAAAATCGGCTAAAGAGAGAGATATTTTTAATTTTTCAGTCTTTCTTTCCCAAAATGTTTACAACATAACGTCATCACTGCAGTTGGTTAAAAAAAGAAAATAATCGTATACGATTCACAACCTAAATAATCTAATCGTCGTCGTCTATAAGTAAAACACTTGCTCTCAGGAGCATTGATATTTAGAACAACTTATCATGCTTGTATAATTTCTTAAAGGGCTGTGCACATATGCTTATTTAATTAACGAAATATGTGGCTATAGTGCCTTCCAAGAGGGCTCAAATGTAATATCGTGCCGTATTTGAACGCGAAATGCACTCAGCCATAAAATGAACACGATATGGTCGCTTTAGCAAAGTACGCCAATGAGAGCTCAAATGCATGTAACCTACGCTGTTAAGGGTTGACCTTTGGCTGAGTGCTCGTGGCTTTCTGCACATATAATATTGAGGCCCTGCAAACTGCTTTTTATTAAAATTAACATTTGAAGTGTATTATCAGACGCAGTGGCGGGTATTGAATTCTGTCGCAGAACCGATGAAAGGTGGAGTAAACGGGTTCTCTAAACGTAGTGTAGGACGCCCCCCAGCCCGATCGACCGACGACCTTAGGAATATGGCTGGCTGTTTCTGGATGAAAAAAGCGGAAGATCGTGCACTTTGACGTTCTTTGGGGGAGGCTTACGTCCAGCAGTGAACTGCAATAGGCTGAATAGATGGAGATAGAGTAGCTGGTATTTGGTTTTGTTTCGAGGTAGGCACTAGATCTAACTTAGGTGTTTTTTGATGAAATTCAGTAGTTTTCAATAATGACACACATTTGTAAGTACCTACTGTGTAGCTCATTTTATTTACCAGGTATTAGGCACTGCCTAATTGCCTATATGCACCGCACGCCCCTGATCAGACAGTACAGTCAACAGCACGTCGACCTACCCCAAAAGTCAAAAATTCTCCAATAGATTTTCAACTTTAAGCCTGACAAATAAAGTTCATTTTCAAATGAGAAAATTTGACATTTTGTGGTAGGTCGACGTGCTGTTGTCCGTACAACAGTATGCAGAAGTAAATTGTAATCTTTTAATTATATTTTCCGTGATATTATTATTAGCCCTTGGAAATCCAGTATCCAATTCACAACCTAGATTATAGGATCAGTAACAACAGTAAATAATATTGTCTCAAAGTAAGGAATTATTATAAACAATTTTAATGTATTTACTAACTATTTTCTGGATTTACCCTAATCGGGAACCAAACCCGGGACCTATTGCGCTTAATGGAATTGCCGTATCACTACGCCTTTCATATTAGTATAAGTACATCTTGGGTGTAAAAATAAATACAAATATAAACATCAAAAGCAATTTCAGAAAGATGTCTCCCTTAATATAAACTTTTAGATAAGGATTAATTTATTGCGCCGGCCTCGCGCTTCGATTGTTTTGTTATTCATCACCAGCCTATATCAAGCCACTGCTGGACACAGGCCTCTCCAAAAGGAGGATTTTGCCATAATCGCCACGCTTGGCAGGCGGGTTGGCGATCGCAGTTTGGCCAATGGTGGAGAGGAGACGCTGCTGCCCGTCTTCTTGTGGCGGTTCTCCTGTAGTCGCCTCTTACGACACCCGTAGGAAGAGAAGGGGTGGTGCAATTCTTTTAACGTGCCGGCACCACACGACACATTGTTTTGTTATTATTAGGTTTCATTCTAAAACGCTATATTGCCGGCAAGTCTTTGCAGTGAAGCCTACACAGCTTCTTTGTAATATTTTTTTATTATAGACACGCTTGATAATAGCTCGCTGCAAGCTATTGTTCCTAACACACAAAATAATGAAAAGCCCCGTTTGCCAGCTATTATAATTAACTATAAAAATCAAATTACTTTATAAGTTGACTGCAAATAATAAAAAGATTTAGTACCCGTTTATCACTTTCCAATATTCTCACTATAAAGCAAATGAAATGAAAGTGTTTTTATTTTAAAGTAAATACTAAGTAGATTTTGCTATTAAGAGCTCATTCGAGGCAATCAGCGACGCAATCATGCCATAACGACGAATAATTAAAATACATTTTTCTGGGATTTAAAGGATTCGAATAATATATTTGAGACGATCGAGTATTTAATATTTTTCTTTTTAAATTACTACGCTCATTTGCAATATTATAAATGAATGAATACGATGAATAATTTTCCAGGAAATCAATCGGATTATTGTGTTTATGAAATGTTTCCAGTAACCTAATTTTATTTAAAAATTACATTTTATTCCTCAATTAATTCTTGTCAGTTAAATTGTATCGATTGCTTAAGCCGTTTAGCAGTAGAAAGGTTAGCTAGCCATTGTTTCTCCGTTTACGGTTTCTTTTCGTTAACAAGGCAATATAAATAATTTTCTAATTTAATATATTTTCATCAATCAACCAGTAACGAGAACGAAATTCGTGCGTAGCTGATAGTTAGCATTATGAGAAAAGCATTGCGAATTGGCATTAACTTTCGTTGCTAAAGATATCTCTTTAAATTATGATATTAAAATGAAAACAATGAGCTTTTTATCTTCCAAGGACCATATATTTATTTATTTAAATTCTACAATAATAATGTGGACTGCAAGTCCCATTGGTAACGAATACACGAGTTTTTAAATCAAGATTACTTTAAACATCATAATGTTAAAGATTTTTTAATCTTCCAATAACAATATGAATTCTACAATAATAATTTAGTCTGCAAATCCATAATCTGTACGATTTCAATAGAGGGTTTGTCCTTTCGGCCTCGACCTTAGTCCATAAGCCCCTGTTACCGCAGATTTCAATACGGAGAGCTTTCACTCCGGCCTTCCTCACAAAGAGAAATCAGTATAATGCTCTTAGCAAGTGCACAGTGGCTTTCAGGCGGCGCCCTCTGCCGGAGGCGCGGAGCGCGGTTATAATCCAGCTTGGATTCCAGATAGCCGCTCAGCCTTAAGGGAATTTAACTGAAGTTAAAAGCCACGGCTTATTGAATGAAATGCCCATTAATATGTATATTTGGATGAATTATGTCACTAAATTGTGATCTTCAAATAGGGTTCTCACCCGAACTATACACCGTGATTTTTTTATTACCCGAGAAAATTAACTAACATACTCAGATATCGATATACATCGAATTTGGCGAATAAAAAAAACGGAACGACGTACGGCGTTGGCGTACGGAAGGAATAACTATGAATGAAAAAAAAATCATTCATAGTTATTCCTTTCGTACGCCAATATTACGCGACCAAATTAGGTGGATTTTGGTTCCGTTAATGTTGGAATGATAATGATAACTATTTGAATTAACAGGACTTTTATGGTGCATATTTTTTAAAGGAATGTTGGGGTTTTTTTTAATAAATTTCTCATAAAAAAAATTTTTTTTTCGCCAAATTCGATGTATATCGATATCTGAGTATGTTAGTGAATTTTCTCGGGTAATTAAAAATTCACGGTGTATAGTATAGGTACTCGTGTATCGAACTTTATGTATTACAGTCGATTCTTTACAAACGCACGAACTAACTTGCACTATTTCTTATAATTAATTTCAAAATCATAAACCTTCATGCCCAAGACTAAGTAGGTATTACATAACAAAATAATAAAAACAGAAAATTGAATATTGTTTCCACTTTCTCGGTTTTAGATTGTGAGTTGCATCTTTATTTTAGAGAGATATAAGACTACAAGTGATGCGCTGATCTAATCTGAACAACACATCACCATCCCATATCAGTCCACTGCTGGACACAGGCCTCTCCAAAAGGACGATTTTGCTATAATCGCCACGCTTGGCAGGCGGGTTGGCGATCGCAGTTTGGCCAATGGTGGAGAGGAGACGCTGCTGCCCGTCTTCTTGTGGCGGTTCTCCTGTAGTCGCCTCTTACGACACCCATAGGAAAAGAAGGGGTGGTGCAATTCTTTTAACGTACCGGCACCACACGGCACAACATCTGAACAACCTAGATAAATACTGTTTATTCGTCCTCTGCCTCGTAGACATCTCCCTTCAAACATAATCTAAACATGCATCATAATCTAAAAAGGTCACATTACACACAATGGCTCTCCCGATTCATCTCAAGAATATGTGCGTGACAAAACCGGCGACAATTACAGACGACACAAAAATAGATTAACGACTAAGTGCCATGTCAATACGTGCCGTTGAATAATACAGTGACTGTATTGGATTGTGAGGGAATTATGAGTCAATCAGTCAGAGGCTGATTTACGGGACTTGGATGCCTCCCAGAGGGTAGGGAGGGGGCATGAGTTTGGTCCTATGTTTAGTTTTATTCACTCGTAAAGACGACTGCGCCGGTGCCAAAGCGCAAAAAATCGGCCAAGTGCGAACTGATCGTAAACGCGATGTGTTTCACTGTGCGAACACTAATTAAATAATTAGCCGGGACTAGGCCAAAGGCACAGTAAACTAATTTCTAAAGCAGCTAATGTTTAGAGCAAGCACGTACGAGACTGTCGCTTCAATCAGACCACGTCGGTGCACTGCTGGACATAGGCTGTTAATTATAAGCACTGGTTTCCTCAAAATTTCGGTTTTACCAGATAAGCAGGGGCGTGCGGTACATATAGGCAATTAGGCAGTGCCTACTGATAATTGAAATGAGGTAGGCAGTAGGTACTTACAAATGTGGATTAATGATGAAAACCACTGATTTTCATCAATAAAACACATTCTACACTACACTGAGATAAGATACTATAACATGGCACTTAATGGAACTCTATTAAGTGCCATCTTAAAGCAGAGATCTTCTCTTTAGATATACATTTGATCTTCCACAAATAAAGGGGCTCAATTAAATTAAATATATTTTTTATTTCAGACCAGCGGGGTCAAATTCAAATTCAAATAGTTTATTGCATGTCACATTAATAGTATGGTAAGATAGTAGGTACATATGATAGTAGCTAATGTGGGGTACCCCCAGTCAGACAACAAGACAGAGTTGAGATCGATTTAAGAGTTCATAGTTACCCCCCTGGTCCATAAACAGGGTTAGTAACATCAATGGATATAAATGCTTATAAATTATTATTATTATTAATCATTAAGAGGAACAGCTAAGAAGAACATACGCAGTGCAGAGGTTTCATAGTCTCAAGGTGATGGGGCCGAAAAGTTTGGACCCCAAGTGAACTTGTGATGTAAGAACTAACGAGTATTTCCGAACACTTGCAAAACTATTTCCTTGAAAAATTTCCTGAGAGGTAACAAATTTTGGGTTTCCGCGAAGCTCGAAAAAAATGGAGTCATAATAGAACATTGTTGTTCGTTTGTCCTTCCGTCTGAATGTTCGTCTGTTGGGATCTTTTTTCTTAAAGAACAGTTAAAGGACATTATTTCTGTGGTATTTTAGGTGTGTTAAATTTAGGTCAATTAAAAATATGTGGTGAACGGCACTCGCATCTTTTGATTGCGTTAATATTAACAAAGATTTTTAAGGAATGTTAATTTTTGGCAAGAATCAACACAATACTAGCATAGTAGAAATCCGAAAAGTGTTGTTTTTTTTTTCAAGAACCTTGAACTTTTTTACGGGGTCTACAGTAAAAGTACAGTACCTAATTGTCAAACTTAGTGTGATGCTAATCAAAACCCTGTAGTTTAGAGTCAAATAACAAATAATAACCGGCCAAATATGAGACAGGTTTAATAAACGAGTCTCGCACTTGGGCGGCTTTTAATTTAGTCGGAACAAGTAAAAACCGGGAGCTTTTAACTCTTTACAAAGCTCAAGTCCGATCTTGCATGGAGTACTGCTGCCACCTTTGGGACGGTTCGGCGAAATACCAACTTGCTGCACTTGACTCGGTGGAACGCAGAGCCAAGAGAATAATAGGCGATAAAAAACTGGTGGCGTCCAAGCTGCACAGCCAGGCGCACCGCCGCAAGGTTGCTTGCCTATCGGTCTTCTATAGATTGTACTTCAGAGAGTGTGCTCAGGAGCTGCATGAGCTTATACCACCGTCACCTTTCTTCCATCGGACATCCAGATGCACGGCCGGCTACCATCCGTTCTTAGTTGATATACCCTTAATCCGCACTAAGCGCTTCTCATCATCTTTTATAATGCGCACAGCTAAAGAGTGGAATTCCCTGCCTGCGTCTGTATTTCCGAGTGCATATAACCTGACTCTCTTTAAGTCTAGAGTGAATAGACATCTTCTGGGCAAGCTCGCTCCATCGTAGCTCCCATCTATGCTCTAGAGCAAGATTGGGGTCAAAAACAAGCCCATCTCAAATAAAAAAAAAAGATCGTGCTCTTTGGAAATCTTTGTGAGATGCCCATGTCCAGCAGTGGACTGCAATAGAATGACATGATGATAAGCATCTCATAGCCTCGTCTTAAGGTTTGTCATAGGACTCTCCTTAAGTATAGAAAGGTATAATAAAAGGTAAGTAAAAGAAAAGAATAGTATTTGTACATTTTGTATAGATTATTACACTCCTAAAAGTGTTGTTGTGTGTGATACCGTCGTTGTTTCTGATTTCTATAACACAAGTGCTTTAGCTACTTACCTTAGGATCAGAGCAATGTATGTGATGTTGTCCAATATTTATTTATTTATTTCAAAAGTGCTATCACAATGTCTGGAGTGTTTGCTATTCGTGCGCGCGCAGGTATGCCACCGGTGTTACTGGGTGAGCTATAAATAAACCGCGCTATATTTACCACTCCAGCGCAGCATCAAATTTCAGCGGACCACTTTGTTTTTCCACTCACTGCTGTGCTATGTTGTTTAAATTAAAAAAGAAAATACTTTTTTTTTATTAACTTATTCTGATTTGATGAGTTGATTTCAGCCAGTATCAACAAGTTGATCCTGATTTTAGTAATATTTGCGTATACTCGATATATGGTAATAAATATTAATTCATACATTTTTGCGGATCAGGGTGTGCTGGTAGACTTTCGAGACCATGACAAATGATGTATGTTTGATAGAATGATTCTCCATTTCCCATTTTTAGATTAAATAAAAAATGTTAGAGCATGATTGTTCCGATTTGGCTCGTCACACAAACGCATTCTGTCTGTAAAGCAGTGATGTTCAAATTGGTCTGTTCGGAACCCAAGAACTCGAATCAAGTCAGTGAGTTTTTAGTTCTTAAATAACACATACATAAGAAAATACTTATAAATTGAAAATAAATTAAGTAGGTAGGTAGGTAAATATATGCTTAACTTTTAATATCTTACACTTGCTGCTATGCTCATGCTATGCTAAACCTACTTAGGCAGTTATAGTATAGGTCTAGCTTAGGTACAGGTATGTTTTAGTTAATATTATTTTTCGCTTTTTAGTTTATAATAAAAACTTTATTTTATTCCCGAACGTATTAATAAAGTTAGCAATAAAATATCACAATGAAAATGTCTTAAGACTAAATTAAAACCTGACCTATTGTCTTTGTCTGTGCCAAATGTACCTAGCACTCGTGTATCAAATAAGCTACATAGACAGTTGCAGTTAGCGAATTATCCTTGGGGAAATCGTACGTGTAGATCCGCGTTCCGCACAAGGATTAGTGGGATCAACCCGCGCCGAGGGACCACGGGGCCGCTTCACACTGGACCAATAGAAGTGCTAGATCCACAGTCACGTGACTGACACTTTGATAAATGTTTTAACCCGATAGTTATCACGAATCATTATCTTTGTCTGCGATGCCAAATGTATCCCGAACTAGTTATTGTCTTTGACTGGGTCAAATGTATCTAACACTCAATTAAGACAGTTGCAGTTAGCGAACACTCCCTAAGGAAATCGTGCGGCGTTGTAGTTCCGCGAGCGTGTGGATCCGCTCTCCGCACACGGATTAGTGGGATCAACCCGCGCCGAGGGACCACGGGGCCGCTTCACACTGGACTAATAGAAGTGCTGGGTCCACAGTCACGTGACATTTTGACAGATGATTCAACCCTATAGTTATCACAAATCATTATCTTTGTCTACGTTGCCAAATGTATCCTGAACAAGTTATTGTCTTTGACTATGCCAAATGTATCTAGCACCAATTATTCTACACAGACAGTTGCAGTTAGTGAACTCTCCTAGGGGAAATCTTACGGCGTTGTCGCTCCGCGAGCGTGTGGATCCGCGCTCCGCACACGGATTAGTGAGATCCACCCGCGCCGTGGGACCACGGGGCCGCTTCACACTGGGCCACTGGAAGTGCTGGAACAACTGTCATGTGACGATTTGGAAAATGCTTACAGTCGCAGCAAGGATCGACTCATTCCAAATCTTTAGGAATTATGCAAGATCTTTGGTTGTCAAATGATCAACAGAAATATTGAAAATACTACTCCTATATACCAAGTCAGCTAGAAAGAACTTCTCAGAAAGCCAATCTACATTTTATCTGATGATCCAGTATAGACACGTCGTAGAATCGTGGTCTCGAATTAATTTTCCAAAATATATAACACATCAACAATCACTTTCAAAGGTCAAATGGTTTCATTAAAAGACATGCAGTCACTAGCGCACTATAATTTTCGTCAAATAAAAAGAACGCTGGAGGGTGGCGCTACTTGTCTCCACCGAACACTTATAGCAGTACTGAAAATGTTAGTTCCTATTTTGGCCACCGCTCTTTTTACGTGACGCCAAGCATACTCAACAAGAAACTCCAAACCATTCAAATCAAATATCTTTATTTGCCATAAGGTAGGGTACAGTACATGAAAAATGTACTGATATATTCCGAAAAACGCATAGGTACTCCGAAAAGGAAGGGAATACCGCTAGCGCTCTGTCTAAATGGTCCCTAACTCGAAAGGAGTCAGGTGCTGCCAAGCCCGCCGCTCACTAATCATGATCAATTGCGTCTTAATGAACGCGAAGACCGACGCATATCATTTATCGTTAGCCACACTTCTCTTCATCATTGGTTAATGATCTATCGTTTTGGTAAACTAAGCTTAACCCCGAATGTGTTATGCATACGGTGTACCTTCTTACCATTGAAGACATTGAGTATTGGTACGCGGTCGTTGTTTAAGAACTGAAATAGTATTATTTTACACCAGAAATATAGGGTATTTCTGGTGTAAAATAATACTATTTCAGTTGGAAACTGGAAAGATAACTTCTTAAAAACTGATAATTGCACTCATCTTATATGCTTGATCATGCTATGAACCAAATATTGACGAGAAAAAATGCAGTATTACTCGTTTGAAACAATTTAAACGTTGTGTATTTAATACAAACATTGTGATTTCGCAATAATACTGCAATACGTTATCACATAACCAAAATCCGAAAATCTACTCTCTTCTACAAAGGTATAGAAACTGTCACCATTCCCTTCATCGTAATCCTGGAAACTGCATTCGCATAATCGGATTAAAAGCTTAATTGGGAGCCGGCAAGTCTTTATTAGCCGACACTTGACGGAGTTTCACGATCTGCTGGGCTGATCCGCCGATTAATGGCGGGAACTACCCGGAAAGAGCTCGTTTCCACTGGACTGGTACGATTTAAATGACGTGATTTATCGTCGGAATACTTCTACGCTATTGAACCTTGTTTGGCACTTATTAGCAAGTGGCAAAGTATTGCTAGTTGAGAGGGGGAGGTTGTGAAGAGTGTAAAAAAGTAATAGAAAAAAATATTTTATATAATATTATTCCAACCGTCCAATCTGGAAGTCAGTGGGGGATTTACTATGGCTGTACTAATGCAGAATATGCCTAGCAGTTAACCTTAAACCTTAAAGGCAATGTAGTTTACTGGTAGCACATCTCCGCTGCGAAACACGAGTAGCGAAACCGCTGGCTGGATGCATTCCGCTGCTATCTAGTGTAGAGTGACAAGCGTTTCGCCGCGCGGAACGTTATGCAAGTCAGTCAGTTTAATGGAGACAATGTGAGTGAAATTTCGTCATTATAGTCTGGACGACTAAGCAAGTACAGAATAGGTCTTTCTGACCTCTTAGATATTTTTTTTAGTGAATTTGATGCATATTGTAATTAAAAATGCAAATTCGCTTCTTAAAAATTGTCAATATCGACAAACACATGCGGAAACTATGCAGCGCCGGAAAAAAATGGCAGAAGAGTGACAGGTGTCGGGGCAGATCGGCGAAACCACGAGGGTGGGGTCAGAGACAGCATTATAGTCAAATCAATGCGCTAGAACAGGCAATTTCGTTAGTGTTCCGCTTCTCATACTTGCTGACAGGACATGGCGAAATCATTGCGGTTCCGCTGTTATGGTTTCGCAGCGGAGGTGTGCTACCACCCTGGGTGTCTATGATTATGGCAATGGCTGTACATTATAATCTCGATTGTCTTATCCGTGTCAATTTTACGACCAACGATTTTAAATCGGATGAAAGTGAAATCGCACTGTCTAACAGGATTACTGGAGATAATTGGAAGTGGCTGTTGAATACACTTCGTCGAACCTGGATCGGCGAGCAGTGAGCACCTACGAGCGCTGTCCTGCGTCGCTGCTACACTAATCGAAATAACGAGAGCCAGACAGACTTGTAACTTAATTGGAGGTAAGGACCGTGATATTGGCGCAGCACCTTTTTGCACGACACCTAGTTTGCACGTCGTGCAGCATGCAAACGCAATTTTGATCATGGCAGTTGGATGTTTGGGCAGAACATACAACCATTACAGATACATTGTAAATTTTTGTTTTTAGCAATTCCATGCAAGGTTTAATTGAAGATAAATAACTAAATAATAAATATTTGTAAAAATATTTCTATAGGGTGTTGACGGTAGTATACTACATATAGCTACAACATTGATCAGAATACGCTGGCTTTGACAGCGAGAAAAAAACACTTGAGGAATTTCATCTTGTCACGTGACGTCCTCGGTAGCTTAGTTGGTAAAGCACTCGCCCGGCTTGCGATGGGACGTGGGTTCGAGTCCCACCTGAGGTCGATGATTTTTTTCAAGTGTTATTTATCTTCAGTAACATATACATATTGTAAGCGTGGCACAAACAATGTTGGTTTATTTTTTTTTCTGACGTATCAACTTCAGGTAACTAAGTAGGGACGTATATAAAAATGCTTTCGTGCTCTAAATAAGCTCAGATGACAAAGAATCCGGCACCCCGATTCTGTATCTTGCAAAAATACGATAGCGAAAATTGTTCAATCTGGCTTTAAAATCGCAAATTCACAGCAAAAAACATAGCAATCTACTGTCAGTGCTGCCTATACATTTTGACACTATCTATCAATCGGGCGATGACTGCGCAATTATTGCTGATTGCTAATTTTTAGAGCATAATAGGGTACGGGCTTGTATGGTAATTGCCTGCTTTATCGTTCGCTAGCTTTAAAGGGAAACTCCGCAACTAAGTTTTCAGTGTCAGTAAATGTCAACGTTACATGGCGGTTAACAACTATAAACTAAATGCACGCGTCGGCCTCTGCCGTGTAAAGTTTGCGCCATAACTCGATTCTTCAGATCAAAAGGCCGGAATGAGGTTACGGCCCACGATGGCCTCAAATTAAGTTGTTCGTGTTTGAGGACGTTTATTAACTCTGTCGGACATAACGAACTCGATTACGTAGTATCAGAGCGTGTGTAACTGGGGGCCTAGCGCGAAAGTGTATCTTTCGTTCGGTCGTATAAACCAAATAGCAAATTGAAATGGCCAGTCTCATGGGTTAATCCTTTGATAAAATATGACCAACTCAATCCAGCCGTGTAAAAAACCAGACTGTTTTCAATTGTTCATTAATTGTCACACCTTTGATACCTTTGGGGAATGGATGTTTTAATTTGATAGGTTAATACAACCGACCGAACGATACACTTTCGCGCTAGGCCCCCTGGGTTACCGCCGTTACAGGACTTCGGAGCTCGTTTTAGATATAATTAAGGAGGAGACGGTAAACTCAACCCCACAGTATAATTTGACACATGCATTTCACACCACCCTTAATCCTTTATTTATCTAAATGTACTTTTGTGGAGTGCAGAAACTAGTTGTAATTGATTAAATCATCATCATCACCAGCCTATATCAGTCCACTGCTGGACACCGGCCTCTCCAAAAGGAGGATTTGCCATAATCGCCACGCTTGGCAGGCGGGTTGGCGATCGCAGTTTGGCCAATAGTGGGGAGGAGACGCTGCTGCCCGTCTTCTTGTGGCGGTTCTCCTGTAGTCGCCTCTTACGACACCCATAGGAAGAGAAGGGGTGGTGAAATTCTTTTAACGTGCCGACACCACACGACACGTTGATTAACTCGATACCTACCAATGTCAAAAATATTTAAAGGCTCGACAGTGTACGAATCTGTATAAATTGATATTCTTCTTCTTCCTCCTCGGTCCCTCACTAATGAGGATTGCGACCACATAACTGTTCCTCCACAAACTGAAATCATAGGCCGTAAGAACCGCACGATGCATGTTTCCGCCCACCGTCTTTCTCACCGCGTCCGACCATCTCGTAAATCGATATTACGTCTACCATTTTTTTGTCACCAGCTGTGGGGACACCTGGGGGTTAATTGGGCCTCAGGAGCTCAGAATGAGGCCGTTTACCCACTAATAACCTGACGGTGTCCCGCCGGTGCCAGGTGAGTCGGAACGGGTTTCGCCATAGGCCTAGGGCCATAGGCATGCTCCGCTGTCCCAGCTCGGCTGTGGCTCGCCTATCAGCAAGCGCCACCCAGCTTAGAGGGGAGAGGAACCTCCCCCCAGTCACCTTAAAATTTAAAAAATTTGCATGTCTTACCCATACAAAACATGTAGGCAAATAAATTTATTTATTTCCTTCGGGCGGCGCGCGGGGGCACGATATAACCTTTACCAAACTTGTATGTTTCCATCGTGTGAGGATAGGAGGATAGGTAATCTTGGTATAGTATTAAGTACTAGCTAGTATAAAGACCTGTGTATGTGTAAGCGCCTATTCACCGGATGCTCGCCATTGCATCGAGCCGTTGCGTTATGTGTGAGCACGAGGCTTCACAACAGAGATTGGACACCGGTGTGCCGCCTCACGCCGAGTTCGGTCGTAAGAACTAAACTGCACGCCCATTTGTCTTCAACGTCCGTAAAGCATGCACGGCACTCATCGGATTGTTGTAATGTTAATTTAATTTAGTCTTGATTTTTATTTATTTATTGATTCTTACGTGCACTGCGTTGTTTTAACATCACACATCATAGTGAGCTAACGTCAAAATGTATATGTCGTGGCCCGATCTTAAAATTAAACATTTCATGATGTGGCCGGCCATTTTATAAAATGGTCGTATTTCATAAAACGGCAAAACAAAACTGGCCATATCGTATAAACGTTAACGTTTGATGATATGTTAATCAACGTTTGGCCAAATCATTAAAATAGCTATAAATACGTTTAAAAGTTACTGGAGTTTGTTTAATATTAATTTTCTCAATAGATAAGTAAAACATTATAAATATTTGTAATTTCGAAAGAAAACTAATAAATAAAAAGATAAAAATAACCTAACTAACCTCCTAAATTATGTGTCGAACTCCACGACTTTTGACGTTGAGCCTTTTTTTCAGTGACTTTCATAAAAATCACCTAGCTTAATGTCTTAACGATAATTCACTGCAATGTAATCTTCTATTTACACTTAAGATTCACTTTCACAATTCACAAGAACAGAATAATTGTCCGCCGCCATGTTGTTACCACAATAATAAAGTGACACCAGCGCCTTTACCGGTGGATAATATAACTGTTTTAAGATATGACTACCAACGTTTGGCCATTTCATGAAGTAGTCGATCATATCGTCAAACGCTGATTGATTCATTGATCTGGCCTATCAACATCATGATGTGGCCAGCGCGTACTGTGCCGCATCATGAAAAACGACCATTTTATGAAATGGTTGGCCAAATCATGAAGTGATTAATTCTTAGATCGGGCCACGACATATATAAAATTAAAATGGACCATTCGGTCAAGATAAACAAATAAATAAATATACATTGCTCTAATCCTAAGGTAAGTAGCTGAATCACTTGTGTTATAAGAATCAGAAACAACCACGATACCACAACACCCAGACCCGAGACAATATAAAAAAGTGTGTTTTCCACATTGACCCAAACCAAACTAATAGGATAAATTATTAATATTCCAGCTATAAATATGCTAACCGTCGAAAGTGGTATAACATTAACAAGCAACAGTGCCGTTTCCATTAGGGTTCGTACAAATCCTCTACATCGCCTTTAGGCAGCTTGTTTAAGCTTTATGTATTGTGAATACTCATTCACAATACATAGATGATCTATGCTACAACATTTTGACCGCGTTTTATATGCAAGTATATTTAAAAATAAATAAATAAATTTAATTTTTTGTTTTTAGCAATTACCATGCTAGGTTTATCTAAAATTTTTAATACTTGAAAAAAACCGTCCGCCTCAGGTGGGATCCGAACCCACGTCCATCGCATACCGGGCGAGTGCTTTACCACTAAGCTACCGAGACGTTAGTTTCCGCACTTAGCCTCTTGATTGGGCCATTGTGCGTGCTACATCCTTCCCCTTTACTCCGACCAGCCCAGGTTCTCCCAGAAGTTTAGCAGCCTTTTCAGGCTCTTAAAGGCTTCCGGGAGAGATCCAAGTGATTGGAGAATCCGTGCCCGTTGTTCTGCCACGCTCCCGCACTCCATGAGCACGTGCTGCAGCGTTTCCTCTGCCTCCGTACATCCTCTGCATATGGGGTTGTCTGTTACTCCTATGTTAAACAGGTGTTTGTTTAGAGAACAATGGCCGGTTATATCACCACATCAGTAATATTCATCATTCCAAGGTCCATTCTGAACGAAGCCTTAGCTCCATTATGCTCGGTCACGTACACTCTGTGTTCTGCTGGACTCGTCTTTAGAGTGAATGACTCTGAGGTCGTACGAGGTATATTATACAATGCTCCCTTTATACGGAAGACAATTGATACATCGCAATTTATTTTAGACGCAAAAATATTCTGGTTAAAACGAGACCATAAGCAGGCACAACCACTACAAAAAGCTCGGCAGAAAACTCGACAACCCAATAAATACGTAAATTTAACAACGTCCTCAGCCGAGAGGCGAGTACGTCGGACTATATTGCGTCGTCATCTGAGGTTCCGTGTTCGATTCCCGGTCTGGTCAATGTAGGAAACGAACTGGGCGGCACGAACTCTTAAAACAATCTTAAATCTGTCAAATTTTGTATGTAATGACGTACCAAAATTGACACATTTGACAGCTTTGAGATTGTTTTAAGAGTTCATGGTTACCCCGCTGTTCTATATTGTCTCGGGTCTAGGTGTTGTGGTACCGTCGTTGTTTCTGATTTCTATAACACAAGTGCTTTAGCTACTTACCTTAGGATCAGAGCAATTTATGTGATGTTGTCCAATATTTATTATTATTTATTTACTTACGTTAAACCTTTCTTTTAGTTTTGTTAATTAAACAAAACTGGCAAACGTATATATCTTGTCTTAAAATAGTTTTACATGTAAAACTTTCACAGTAATGGCACAATATATAAGGTCTGATTTTATTAGTGTTCATCCTGTTAACCTGTGACTATATAGGTGAAAAGCAATCGTAAAAACCAATTTACAAATGTGTACCATAAAAATCAACAACATTGACTTCATATTGCATAAACTCGTCCTATCTTTGCTACGTTTAACCATCTGATTATCCGTCTTATTCCTTCCCCTTGTACAGAGCGAGAAAGAGTTGAAGATAGGACGAGTTTATGCAATATGAAGTCGATGTTGTTATTTTGTAATTTATTTTTAACTTTTTTAGTTTTTATGATAGACATTTGAAAGTTGGTTTTTACGATTGCTTTTCACCTATACAGTCACAGGTTAACAGGATGAACACTAATAAAATCAGACCTTACATTCTGTGGTAATGGTCTATAGACACCTAACGAGTTTGTCGAGGGGAAAATAAACTAGCAAATCAACCATATTCGGCAACTCGTCGTCCTGGACCAGTCAACCAGAGTGGTCGGAGGTTCGAATCTCGCGAAGGCATTCATTTATTTATAGGCAAAAGACAAAACAAAATTTTAAAAAAATATACGCGTCGACTTGTGAAACTCCTGTTTTTTCGTCGGTTAAAAATTATCACCAATTCGCAGTAGCGAAAAGTGTACGTAAAATAACTGTTTCATCAATCATCATGGCAAAACTTTGCAAAGCTATGGCATTTAGATAACGCATGAACAAACTTGTGTCGTGTGGTGCCGGCACTTTAAAAGAATAGCACCACCCCTTCTCTTCCTATGGGTGTCGTAAGAGGCGACTACAGGAGAACCGCCATAAGAAGACGGGCAGCAGCGTCTCCTCTCCACCATTGGCCAAACTGCGATCGCCAACCCGCCTGCCAAGCGTGGCGATTATGGCAAAATCCTCCTTTTGGAGAGGCCTGTGTCCAGCAGTGGACTTTTATTATAGGCTGGTGATGATGAACAAACTTAAAAAGTTACATTATTAAACATTTATTAATTAGGTGCAAATGGTCGTGCTCATCACACTTACATTTGCCCCTTTCGGGATTGGAACCCGCAACGGAGCGTAAGTCTTGCTTTGTGTTCACTGCTAGAGGTACTAAACCAGACGGTGCATTATATCCCCGGCCATACATCTTGCTTAGGGGGGTAACTATGAACTCTTAAAACAATCTCAAATCTGTCAAATCTCTTACGTAATGACGTACGAAATTGACAAATTTGAGATTGTTTTAAGAGTTCAAGCACAAATTACGTATAGCGGCGCGGCGCGCTAGACAGATAGTCCACTCGGAACATAAGCGTCATTTATTGACATTGCCTTTACTCGCCATCTCGGACGATTCCGGCCAGAACTTCAGCGGTCTGTCATTCACGACACGACAGTTTACTAAGCTTAACACACTCCGCGAAGCTCAGTTTTGACGATATTTATTGAAGGCGCGAAGTTAGAAACGAATAAAAAAATTGCGTAACATGGACGAATGAGACAGAAATACAATTTCTCGAATAATATCAGGCTGAATCTATTTTATGGAACTTCTATATCGATAAAAGTTTCGAACTTTTTGCGAAACCACCGCGAATTAGTTAGTTGCGAGTGTAGAGTTTTGGTTATGTTGGCGGAAACTTCGCGCCGGGAATATTGCTCTGTCTTCTTCCCATTTAGGCCTGGACGTATGATAAGATGACTGTATAAACTGATCGATGTGTCAGTGTAATGAAACACACTTACACTTACTTATTTCAAAAATTCAGAATTGCATCCCTAGGTAGTAAGCCCAATTTTGGCAGTTGTTTTCGAGAACGGTGGGAGTGGCCCTTCTGTATTTTTTATATTTTGTGGTTCAAGGTTACCCCGCTGTTTATTTAACAATGTTTAAGTATTTAAGCGCGTGTTTACAGAATAAATTTAAATAAAACGGCTGTAAAGAATCCGCGCAATAATTTAAATTCGCCGACGCGTGAGTTGCAGAAGTGCTTATTGCAATAGGGATGACAACTTACTTTTTAACCGACTTCAAAAAAAGGAGGAGGTTCTCAATTCCATAGGATAAGGTCTTGCGTTCTCCAAAAAGAACTGATCAGGTATGTTTTAGTCAATATTATTTTTCGCTTTTTAGTTTCATTTTGAAGTCGGATTTTAGTTTTTTCTATGAATGATGAACTTATTTTTTCCTATTTGTCTATCGGGTAGATTATCAAAAAGTATCTTAGTTTTCTTTTTTTACATAATCTAAATATTACAGAGATTTATTGATTCGAAATGTCGCATGACGTCACGCCTAGATACTATTATTACTTAAAAGTGACGTCACGAGCGGGGGCTCTTCCGAACGCTCGTGACGTTTGACGCGCTTTATCTTTGTAATTTTTTGGGTTGAAAAGAAAAAATATGAGTGCATTATTTTTTGATAACCTAACTTACGAACTAGATTTTCTTTACCCAGTCGTCATCCCTATTCTAATCCGGCTTTATGCAAGTTGGCATGACCATTACTCGTTACGAGTGGGATGCGCAAGCGCAACTGCAAATAAAACCAAATTGTTTCTGCAAATATGCCGAAATTATCTTTTACATGTCCCCTTTTTTTAAAAAAATCATTTTTCCTACCCAGGTAAAACTATTCCACATTTTTCGTTTTAAAATTTAGGGTGTTTTGTTATAAAACTGTAGGTAATGTCTTTACAATTCTACAGTCCTAGCCATTGGGCAAGTAATAATGAATTGTACATTTATCATCTTGACATTACTGCTTTTTATTTATTTGATCTCATTATAATTTAAACATCTCGTTAAGTGCGATAAATGTTTTTTCAACACAGTTGCTCGAATATTGACTCTTATAACACCGTTTGTAGTTTCATAATTCATCATGTTACGCACTTGTGCTGTAATAACATTATCGCACTAGTGCAGTAAAGTTTTTTTTTTTTTTAAATCCAGCAAAAGGTTATGTCTAAGTACATTGAATATTTTACCAATATTTAATTATTTTTGGGTTAAGATGACAAATAAATATTTCATTTTATCAAATTGTATATTAATAAACACAAATTAACTTAACTTTCATTTTTAGTAACAATAATTTATAGTTTATTTTATTTTTTAAATCGCTGCTACTCCGGCTGAATAGCCAGTTTTTCCTGTGCCATTATTGAACCTGCGCGCGCATCGAAATTGCGGCGCGCGAAAAAAACAAAACTTACATGCCATTTTCCCTAAATATTTGGTAAAGTTGTTGCTGTGTGGTTAATTACTATCAAAAATGTCTACTTTTAATAGTGAAGACGAGTAAAATGTTATTCAACCCCGTCGGAAATACTTATCGAGGCACGAAACGCAAGTGATAGCCTGTTTCCGCCAAAATCCAGAGAAAAACAGCAAAAACGGAGAAGGTATTTTAGATTTTAGTTTGGTTTTTTCCTCGCAATTGTGTTGAAAAACGTCGTATGCAACTCGTGTGCATTGATTATTAGACACTCGCTTCCTTAACGCGCTCGCCGACTCGCGAGCCGCAGCTCGCGCTTACAATAATGCCTCGTGTATAATAATCAACTTTGCACACTCGTAATATGTGAATTTAATTTAAGCACAACCTCCTCAGTCATTTATAGTAAAAATGCATTGTTTGTGTCTCGCTGTTTCATTGCATGCTAATTTTATCAATATTGAAATTATTTGTAAGTAACTTCATTCCACTGAAATCGTAGGAGGTTTGTGCATTAGCCCCAAGCACCTGTACTACCGTGCCGTGTGGGGACGGCCGTAATAAATACACTTCGCCACCACCAACAGGAGGCGTGTCGTAAGAGGCGACTAAATCCTGTAGCACGAGACGGGGAGCAGCGTCTGCGTGCGGAATAATATAAAACTGCGCTTGCCAACCCGCCTGCCAAGCGTGGCGAGTATGGCAACAACCCCCCGATGACAGAAGTCACTGGGGGAGGCATAATTATGTTCAGCAGTCGACGTCCTGGGGCTGAAACGACCTGGGCCCTAACCATGAACTCTTAAAACAATCTCAAAGTTGTCAAATCTGTCAATTTTGGTACGTCATTTCATACAAAATTTGACAGAAATGATAATGTTTGACAGATTTGTGATTGTTTTAACAGTTCATGGTTAGGGCCCTGTACTACAATATATCAGTAACCGCTAGCAGTAACCGTGCTGAAAGCATGTGTTAATGGAACGTCCAATATCCTCTATTATTAGATCGTAGCCTAAATGGCACGTAGTCTGTCTGTACGTCAGGCTCGGCACTTGAACAACCAATCATCGCTAATGCAGTAACCAACTACGAGTGTTACCTGTTTCTCGTAGCACACTATTCGTAACGACTACGTGTCATGCATGTCTGTAGCGAGTAGGTAACGTCACTAAAGATTGATAAACGTTATGGTATATAAGGTCGCTTTTTATAAACTGGTGAAACTTTAACGGAAATTCTAATTATTTTAGAAAAATCGGGCCATATCATTTTCGTTCTTATAAACGGGCTAGTTTTCATTTTTATTTTACAAAAAAAAGAAATTTTTTTTAAGAGCATCCTGTCTAGTCTGACATATCCTTACGTCATTGCCTCTGTCTCTCTTATTTCAATCGTGCCCCACTCTTCCCTCATTTCATTCAGCAAGCAGCACGGGTCAAAAACGTTTTAGGCGCTTTTCTCGAAATCTAGCGTAATTAATTTTCTTTTTTTTAACAAAAATAATTCATTTATCTATACTAATATTATAAAGAGGAAAGATTTGTACCTATTTTTGTATGTTTGTATGTTTGTAATGAATAGGCTCAAAAAGTACTGGGCCGATTTAAAAAATTCTTTCAACAATAGAATGCTACATTCTTCCAATTTGACATAGGCTACATTTCATTTTGAAAAAAATTAGGGATCCTTGGTAAAATTTGAACAATGTAACCGAAGGTGTAAAAAAATGAGTCTTCAAATGTCTTTCGTCGAATGCGCTGCCGAAACTATTAGCGATAATTGTCTACCCCGTGCGAAGCCAGGACGGGCTGCTAGTGTTTTTATAATTTCCCTTTAAATTTCACCAGTTAATTAAAAGCGACCTTGTATAACAAACTTGGGTCAGCCAAGTTCAATGCATGCAATCTGATAAGGGCGGTTACTTCGAACCCGTTAAGGCTAGTACGATATCTAATTTTATCGGCAAAAATTATAATTTGGGGAGTCAATCCCTATGAATAGCGGATATATGTTTTTTTTTTTAAACTTTAAGCAATAACAATGGCCTCGTGTGTCGTAGAAACATGAATTGATATTTAAAATACCAAAAGATAGCTACATGATCAGAGTAACTGACCAACAGCTTCATTTCTGATGTTTAGAGTTTTTTGCTGGAAAAAAAAATATTTCATTAATTTATTTTCGTAAAAAAAAAATGTATTTTTTGCAGATTTGTTATGACCCCATTTTTATGTCGATAAAATTTGATATTGAAGTCTTAACGGATAGAAGTAACGCCCCAATCACATTGTATAATTTAAAATTTCACGTATATTTTCGCGGTACCAGACTGTGAATTTTAATGGGGTCTTCTCCCAGACCCGAGCTAATTTGGAGGAGTTTGCTTTCTGAATTGACCCTAACCGCGGATCGAACCAGGGCCCCATTGCGTTCAAGGAGATTGGAGAATCACTGCAACACTACATAGTCTAAATTACTTCTTTATTTACAATGAAAATATCTAGTATCTCTTAAATTCTTAATACACAACTCCAATATGACTAACATACTTACAGAAATTTACAGATAATTTCATATTCTAGTGCGCTGTACCAAGTTTAACTGGGCCATAACCATGAACTCTTAAAACAATTTCAAAGTTGTCAAATCTGTCAATTTTGGTACGTGTTTTCATACAAAATTTGACAGAAATGATAATGTTTGACAGATTTGAGATTGTTTTAAGAGTTCGTGGTTACCGCCCTGGGCCATAACCATGAACTCTTAAAACAATCTAAAAGTTGTCAAATCTGACAATTTTGGTACGTCATTTCATACAAAATTTGACAGAAATGTTAATGTTTGACAGATTTGTGATTGTTTTAACAGTTCATGGTTAGGGCCCAGATGTGTCGAAATGTATCTGAAAATCGGTATCGTAGTTATTTATATTATAACACCATTTGCTGTAGGATGATATTAATTGAGCTACAAATTTCCAATAAAACGTTATTACATATAGTTATAAATGTGCAAAACGATCACCAATATTGCAGCTTCAGTATTAATTAATGTGATCCTATTCAATTCCTGTTAGTTACAGAAACAGAGCGTACCGATTTAATATTCAAAATTGGTTATAATTAACAATCCATTTATAAATATATTGGCTGAACGTTCCCTCCTAATGAAGTGGTAATATTTGAAGTAAATTAATTATTTGTATACCGCTGCGCGCTTTAAGGGTGCTTATTAATTACCTGAGGTTATAAGTAAAATTTATCAATTATAATAATTTGGAAACAGGTGTAAATTCTTTTTTATATATGAACGATTGCTAGAAGTCATGCCGTTGTATGAAGTTATTGTACGTATACGAAGAAATGCAAAGTGCTCATTTATTTACATTGTCACATCAGTACTCATCATGGCTGACGATGGCACGGCCAATTGATTCGTCACACAAACCAATGGCTCGGTGCATTGTAGACTTGTGTATATGCCCTTGGTTCGGAATAACATCAATTCGATTTTACGATCCATGACCGTTAATCATTCCTCTAAAATACTTTGCTAGTCTTGTCAAAAAGCCAATTTATTTGATGAAAAATAGACTCAAAATACATGCAACCAGTGAATCTAAACTATGTCATCCACGTAAATACAAGCTCTCAAAAGAAGGTGACCTGTATTGCGCAAACGTTTACTCAGCGAATGTTAGTCAGGATGCGTGGGCGCAGGCTTCCGCCCGAAATATCGCCGCCCACCGCCCCACCTGCGCGGGCTGTACTGTACCTGCCTCTTGTAAACACGTCGTCAGATTACAGAAAACTACTTTTGTTGTATCACAATTAACAAGATTCGTATCAGATATCTAAAAGTCAAGCTTCACATTTTCAATACGAGAATTTCAGCTGGACTGTTATTGAATAGATCACGTGCAGTGTGGTGCCGGCACTTTAAAAGAATTTCACCACCCCTTCTCTTCCTATGGGTGTCATAAGAGGCGACTACAGGAGAACCGCCATGAGAAGACGGGCAGCAGCGTCTCCTCTCCACCATTGGCCAAACTGCGATCGCCAACCCGCCTGCCAAGCGTGGCGTTTATGGCAAAATCCACCTTTTGGAGAGGCCTGTGTCCAGCAGTGGACTGATATAGGCTGGTGATGTTATTGAATAGATCCGTATAATGAAAGTTCAGATTATAATGGACTTTTCTAGACCATATTATGTTTGTGGTTGAACAGATTTAGTTTTAAAGCAAAAAATGCGACTTGAAGCAACTAGTCCGCATCAAATTCGCAATTGATATATGATTTCACATTCTTTTTTTTTTTGACAACAAACATCAAGCTGGCGGAATTGGTCCCATCTTTAATAAAATCTATCTCGCGTAGCCCATTTTAAAGGAATCGAATGCAGCTTATGTATTGGTGATCAGTGCTGGAGAGTTACCTACTATTTCCTTATAATATCTACGGTTTTAAGTACTCACGTCGCCATATTATACAACTTAACTTGACGTTATACTAGACCGGAAGGAATTAAGAAGCGTTCTTGTAACTCTCATTTTATCAATGACTTAAAGTTTCCGCCCATATATGATCTAGAAGTGTTTCCCAACCTGTGGTCCCCGGACCCCTAGGGGTCCGCTAACAGAGAAAAAGGAATAGTAGAAGAGCTTATTAGTGCGGCAGAACGGTTTAATAGGTCCGCGGATTGTAGATATTTTGCGTAAGACGCCCTTGAAAAAGGTTAAGAAACACTAGTTGTCAATGAAATGAGGAGATGCACATACCCTGTAGACCAGCAATAGTCACTATAAATACGGTCTATCTCTCACCAAAATAAGTTATTTTTAGGGTTCCGTACCCAAAGGGTAAAACGGGACCCTATTACTGAGGCTCCGCTGTCTGTCTGTCAGTCCGTTTGTCACCAGGCTGTACCTATCTCATAAACCGTGGTAGGTAGACAGTTGAAATTTTCACAGATAATGTATTTCTGTAGCTTTAACATTAATTACTAAAAACCAGAATAAAATAAATTTTTAAGGGGGCTCCCATACAACAAACGTGAGTTTTTTTCTCGTTTTTAACGGTTCCCCTTCGTGCGCGAGTCCGACTCGCACTTGGCCGGTTTTTTCTTCCACTAACATCTAGTATAAATAACAATTCCTGTCAACTCTTGCCCATACTAAAACAGTAGGTACTAGTCACAATTTATTGGTGGATTATACTCGTAATAGCGAATTAGCGAAATGTGCTCCATGGTGAGGAGTTAATATTTGTGCGAGACAAATAAACTCAGGCGTTAAGCTAGTGTCAAATAAATTGCTATGATAAACTTGACAGTAGGTATTGGTCAAATTATTGGTGCACATACTGAAAAAGCTTTCATAATATTGTGCAATAAGAAAACGAATCAATGGCTCGCAGGAATGATTCTATTCTCGTAGGAATGTATTTTTGTCATTGTTCTAGTTCTTCATTGAAGATTAATCCTTGACTACATTAGTTAACGACCGCATCTACGATTAGGTAACATTGTTATCTAAATCAAACAAGTTAAAAAAGCTTAAAATAGATTATCATATTTTTAGAATATAGATCGGCGATCGAATTTCTATATATAGAATAGGAAATTATTTATTTGCGATTCATCATTTCAGCTGGTGGACGAAAATAGGCGGCCTGCATCCAGCGGCTTCTTGCAACCTTTACCTTGTGGGTGGACGTCCCACGCTACGCTTGCCGGTACGTGCCCTCCATTTCAGAACCTTTCTGCCCCATCGGCCGTCAGTTCTACGTGCTATGTGCCCCGACCACTGCAACTGCAGCTTGATTTGCGATTATCAAAGATTGATATAAGTGATTGAGTTTTTTTTTTGTTTTTAAGCAGTGTATTAACTGGCGTACTGTTTAGGGACTTGACAATGCACTCGGTGTGACAAAACAAGATTGAAGTATGTTATATCAGAGTGAACAAGAATTACCATAATATCATGTAGCTATATTAGAGTCAATCTTAAAACCCGGCAAGTTTAACGCCGTAACAACATATTGAAAGCATCGTTCGTAATCCCGATGTCTGTTCTGCGAACACCCATACTATATTTCAAAGTAATAATGCTCGTCATAAAAACGTCTCGCGACATAGCGACACGTTTTACATCTGCGGGGTAACCATGAACTCTTAAAACAATCTCGTAGCTATCAAATCTGTGAATTTTGGTACGTCATTACATACAAAATTTAACAGATTTGATAATTGTAATTTTTGTTTTTAGCAATTTCATGCAAGGTATAATTAAACCTTGCATGGAATTGCTAAAAACTAAAATTTACAATGTTTAAGCATTTCTGATCTTAACCAATAGTCAAATATTTGTAAAAATATTTCTATCGGGTGTTGACGGGTAGTATACTACTCAGCTAAACATATAGGTACAACATTGATCAGAGATACGCTGGCTTCGACAGCGAGAAGAAACACTTGAGAAATTTCATCGTGTCACGTGACGTCCTCGGTAGCTTAGTTGGTAAAGCACTCGCCCGGCATGCGATGGGACGTGGGTTCGAGTCCCACCTGAGGTCGATGATTTTTTTTCAAGTGTTATTTATCTTTAAGATTTGATAATGTTTGACAGATTTGAGATTATTTTAAGAGTTCGTGGTTACCGCCCTGAAATTAAAAATATTACAGGAATGTGACCTCTTTTGTCACGCGCATACGAGGACAAACACATCTCTGTTGTTTTGTTTTGTTTTGAGTTATATCTCCTCTTCAATAGGACCTACTTATATTTTTTATGAAACAAAATCATATCTACTTAAAACTGACATCAGCTTCAAGTTAATCACGTATCCGAGGCTATAAATTACATTTAAAATTCTCCCAATTAGAATTTCCATGATATTATAAACTTTTAAGTATTAAATAATGTGTTGTAATAAAAAAAAATCCGGACTAGTGCGAGTCGGACTCGTCCACCGAGGGTTCCGTACAAATTTGTATATGAAACCCTTTCAAACGATACCACACATGAAACGGATAACTCAATTCAAAAATTGGACCGTTCAATTTGCAACATAAAGACCCCGTTTTTATGATTAAATTACAGTTTTACAGATATTTGCCTATACTTGTAGTAGAAGACAGTATAAGGTATTTGCCAAATTTCATAGTTCTTATACACTATAAATTTTGATGCCCTTGGAGAGTCAAAATATACGTTATTTGCGGCATAAACGGCCGTATCTTTTTGTTACGTTAACTTAGATTTTTTCACAACTTCAAGAGACAATACCTGAGTATATCGTTTCAATTTCAACTCGATACCTCCACCGTTCCCAAGATAAAGGGTCTTGAACTCTTGACAGACAGACGGACGGCCAACAAAGTGATCCTATAAGGGTTCCGTTTTTTCCTTTTGATATACGGAACCCTAAAAAGATTCTGAGATATGCATGTTACAGAAAGACAGTATAGAGATAAACAATTTACGATAGGGTACTTCAATTATTACTATACTCCTATGTATTGAATGGTAATACCTATATGACTTACTCTACGCCATATTATATCAACTTAACGGAAAATAAAATTGATTTCAAAGTTTCGAATTAATTTAGACGTGTATCAATTTCGTTAGTTGCTTTTTGATACACATTTAAGTGGTCCGTTTCACGTAAAGGTATTTGTTACTTAATACCATAACCCCATTAAAACTCACGCTGAAAACGGAACACAAACATGTTAGTTTCATCGGGTGTGTCAGTGCGATGGCGCGGGTAGTTACTAGGTACAGGTTAAACAAACGTGCCATCAAAATACGCCCACCCGCGAAATTGCGATCTCCATCCAACCGACGACAACAACAAACAGCTTAAAAAACATGGTATAATAGATGTTACAAAACTTTAAATAGTACAGGGCCATACCCATGAACTCTTAAAACAATCTCAAAGTTGTCAAATCTGTCAATTTTGGTACGTCATTTCATACAAAATTTGGCTGAAATGATAATGTTTGACAGATTTGAGATTGTTTTAAGAGTTCGTGGTTACCGCCCTGGGCCCTAACCATGACTTGTTTGGACTTCCACTTGATGGCATGCAAATATTGGTATCGCAAAAAATGTCGACAGAAAAAGAAAAAAGATTATAACACTACAACATACATTTTACTTGATATTATATCATTACCACTAAATTTAATTATCATTTATTAGTATCGCGATTATTTCAATTATTATTTATTATCCAGAAATACTTTGATGTCATAGAAATTGTGAGCGATGAGCAATTTATGTAAATTTTGTTTGAATTGATTAAAGTCACTTTAAGCCTTAAAGCCGCCGAATGACATCCTCTGCTATCAACAGCTTACAAATTGTTTTAAGAGTTCGTGGTTACCGCCCAGGGCCCTAACCATGAACTGTTAAAACAATCACAAATCTGTCAAACATTATCATTTCTGTCAAATTTTGTATGAAATGACGTACCAAAATTGACAGATTTGACAACTTTGAGATTGTTTCAAGAGTTCATGGTTATGGCCCTGGTCGTTATCAACAGCTAAAAACTGTTGATGTGAACTGGTGGCGGTCTACCACATTACGCGGGAGATAACCATGATCTGAAAAATGTTTGGAAATCAGTTAAAAAACTAAATATTGAAGTATTTTTGCTGCCCTACGCTTTTGGTAGACCGCCGCCCGGTTCACCGATTGGACTAAAGAAATGGTTCTCAATTAAAAAAAAAATAATTGATGAATATTTTTTTTTTGTTTTTACTCTGTCGTAAAAACGGTAACATTACCGTAAGCGGTAGGTTATTGTATCATAATAACTATTGTTTTTATACTTAGATTTGCATGCTAAGTAAATTTCAACAAGACATGTGTGCCTTAGACATTATAATACCTTTTAATACCATGTTTTTACGCAAATAAATTTGATTTTATTTAGGTAATTGAAAGCTGCGAACCGACAGATCCTAAATCAAAGTGAATAAAGACACCTATGAAATTTACCAGCAGAGATTCTCATAAAGAACTGTTTTTTCTGAAAAAAATCAACATTTATTTAATATCTTTCAAAAAATTCCGATGACGTTCAATGTGGCTAAATCAAAATACCGTATTTAAAGGTACCGGTATATTTAACATCGTTTTGATCAGTTCGTAGATGAAACACCTGGGCCTCTAACCACATGAGTAAAGTCTTTACTCATGTGCCCTAACCATGAACTGTTAAAACAATCACAAATCTGTCAAACATTATCATTTCTGTCAAATTTTGTATGAAATGACGTACCAAAATTGACGGATTTGACAACTTTGTGATTGTTTTAACAGTTCATGGTTAGGGTCCTGTTCGTAGATGAAACACCTGTAGCAAAATTACTCTTAAATTATGAACCTTACTCAGTAAAGTAATGCAACTCCTTTATCAGGCAATATAAATAAAAACATCTACGTGTCGTACGTGTACGTAAGACACGGATTAGGTTTGAGGGTTCCGTACCCAAAGGGTAAAACGGGACCCTATTACCATGTCTGGTCAACGCCATATATCGTAGGATTAGTACATATTAAAAACGAATAGATGTCACTACAAGGCTCATTAGGATTGGGCTTGATATCAATGAACGATAACTCTTGATAAAATCGTTATCAATACACTTTTTTAACACTTTTGTTATTTAAAAATGAAATGTTAATAGAATTTTTACATTTATTTTAAAACAAATCATTTTAACTATAATTTTAAGCAATTTCGGTATAATGCCATCTACCGGTTTTAACTTAAACTATCTTTTATGGAAACGCAACGTCAGCTATTGGATTAAAAAAAAACTAAACACGGCATTTATGTTGATTATAGAGGTAATATGCATTTCGTATTATTTTATCAAATAATTTGAAAAAGTAAATAAAGGAAAACCAAATTTTAAAATATAAGTATTTTTTTTAAATGAGTAATTATATACTCTCTGGTAATTAACGGTCAAAAACAAGAAGCTTCAAAATAATGTAGCTTTTCGACAACTGTCAAATATTTGTTTGTAGGGCTACCAGTGTGAGTATTGTAGTTTTATAATATGAGATTTGTTTTAATATTTGGGAAGTGATTTTAAAATCAATTTTTAGGAAAAAAATATGGATTACTAATGTTTAGCCAAAAACGTTTCCCAAAATATTATAACCCAACTATTTTACACAAATTTTCATTTGGCAAAAAAACATTTGTCAAAACAACTCATTGCAATTTTAGTTAGCAAATCTTTTTTTGGGATATTATTGTTTAACAAATAATTGTTTGTCATGTTTCATTTAATCAAATGTTTCATTTGGCACAACTTTCTCTTTGCAAAATATTGCATGGCATTCGATTTACAAGCTTACTCTCTAACTTTGAAAATATCATGCTGCATCGACGTTTGTTTTACATAAGGTAAAAAAATAGTTAAAATGGCTAAAATGGCTTTAAGCGATTTTTCTTTGATCCCAAAAGCAATAATTTTTGGAAAAATTCTTAAGGTTAATCTAAAAAAAGACAATTTGGTAACCCTGTTCCAATTTTTTTTATCAACTTTGATAAACAATGAATTTTATTTAAAGGCATTTGTGTGTCACGCACGTCCAAAGGTCACGTCTAAATGACGTAAATATGTCATAAACGGTCGTTTCAAGCTATAACCTAATTAGTAATTTCGTTATGTATTGTCAAGTATCGATGCCCAAAGTGCTAAGAATTCGGGCTAATATTCCATGGGCGCGACTTCGAATCTTAGTCGGCGACAATATTTTTTCGAAATCCAGACTTGTATTAAAATAGTTTGATGAAAATTGTTTATTCACATTTAAAACCATTTTTAATAACTAAACTCAGTACTGAACTTATGATTATTTTTTTTACATAATATTCACAAAATAAATAACAAATAGAAAATGGATCCCAGCTCGCCGTCATCAGTTTTCATAAAAATTAGGATCATACTCTAATGTATAGTGTAATCAGCAACCGACTAAAATGAAGATAAATATAGTACTTAATATCTTAAAAAAGTTATGGATGCGCACAAAAAGTTATTCAAGATAATATAACAACTTGAAAAAAAAGACCGCATCATGTGGGATCCGAACCCATATCTCATAGAAACTACGAGCGAGTACCTTTTTAACTAAGCTACGTTAGAACGATTTTCAAAATTTGTCAAGTGTTAGTTTATATTTTTTGACAGAGTGTGCAAACAATTGTAAACCTTATGGTGGTTTGGCATTCTCTGACGGACCGAAACAGAAATTAATGTAAATAAATGTTCTATTTTGACGTAGTATAATTCTTTCTCTATGGTTCTATGAATTATGGGCAAGTTATCTATCATTGCGCAGATAGTGCCGCCATCTAGTCAGAGAGGGAAACAAACGATGGCGTAGTTATATTTTAGTTCCATTTACTCACCACCTTCGCTCTCTTTCGCGCGAGTTAAGGTGGAGATTTTCAAAGTACCGAGACTGTCCCTCTGTTTTACGTAGTATTATTCTTTCTCTATGCTATTACTAAGGCTCCGCTGTCCGTCTGTCTGTCTGTCTGTTCGTCTGTCACCAGGCTGTATCTCATGAACCGTGATAGTTAGAGAGTTGAAATTTTCACAGATGTATTTCTGTTGCCGCTTTAACAACAAATACTAAAAAACAGAATACAATAAATATTTTAGGAGGCTCCCATACAACAAACGTGATTTTTTGACGTTTTTATAGATAATGGTACGGTACCCTTCTTGCGCGAGTCCGACTCGCACTTGGCTGGTTCGTTAAGATGGCAACCAATCGAACAAATATTTGCTTTTTTTCCAAATCTAATATTAACATACTGGACTGACCTTATTTACGCAAACGATGAAAAATTCCTTTCGCTCCCGAAAATAGGTCGCAGCGTAAAGATGATCACTCCTGCGCAATTTTTACGATGAGACTGCAAATGAAATGAAATGCACATATATTTGCCTTTGAAATAGGGTACATTTTGATGGTAGTCGTGTCGTGGAGGTAAGCTTTTTCAGCTTATCTATGAAAAGCATCCTTATAATATTAAAATATTAAATTACATTATGAAATTCAATTCAAGGCCCCAGAGTTTGCTCCTTGCAGGAATCGAACCCTCGACCGGCTTTGTGGTCCGGAGCTAGACCAAGATGGTCGTCAAATAATCCTGAGGCCTTACCTAATGGAAATGCTATTGTAATAAAATAATACTATTGTGCCGTGTGGTGCCGGGTCGTTAAAAGAATTGCACCACCTTCTCTTCCTATGGGTGTCGTAAGACGCGACTACAGGAGAACCGCCACAAGAAGACGGGCAGCAGCGTCTCCTCCCATTGGCCAAACTGCGATCGCCAACCTGCCTGCCAAGCGTGGCGATTATGGCAAAATCCTCCTTTTGGAGAGGCCTGTGTCCAGCAGTAGACTAATATAGGCTGTTGATGTGATGATGATGTGATGTGAATACTATTGTGTAAAATGATACAATATTATTATTTCACTTGATGATCATGACGTGAAGTTGTGGCCATATCGGCTACAATTCGCAGGAATATTTCAGTAAAATTACGTAACAAACTTTTTCAGAGCAACCGCACGAACTAAAGTGTATGCATGTTGCACTTATTTAATCAGCGGTTTGTGTAAATATTTTATTGCACATGCAAATATTTCAATAATTTGCGGTGCCGGCCACACACTGCGGACATGGGGGTAGTCCAAAAAGGTGGAACAGTTCAGTTAGTCTTCTATCGTCTGTTCAAAACTTCCATTTTATTTTATTTATGAAACAAAATCCACAGCCAGTCAGTATGGCCGAGGTTGAGCAGGTCTAGTCTTAAGTAGTTACTTAGGTACTAATTAAAACAAACAGTACGAACTAGCTGTTCTAATTTTCCTCTAAATAAATCAGCATTTTAATCAATTTGCTTTATTTAACTTTAAAGAACCTCATGTTCCAATAATATAAATATGATAAGATAATACATTGATTTTAGTATTAGGCATTTCATTCACTTATTCAGTGTCACAATTACGCAGTGTGTACGGACACATCACTGCAGCTGCTCAGTGATAACATTTCTGGTTCCTAGTTCACTGTCTGTTCTTTTCGTCTTGTGCCTGATTCGTTGTTTAATAGGCTCGCGAACGTTCCAATATTGAATAATTGGGAGCGTCCATTACTTCGCCGCAGACGCCGAATGCATCACAGTGCTACTAATATATTGTTCAATTTTTATTCCTCGTCGAACTTTTCGCCCGTTATTCTAAAAACCGGCCAAGTGCGAGTCGGACTCGCGCACTAAGGCTTCCGTACCATTTTCTATAAAAACGTCAAAAAAATCACGTTTGCTGTATGGGAGCCCCCTTAAATATTAATTGTTTCCTGTTTTTTAGTATTTGTTGTTATAGCGGCAACAGAAATACATCATCTGTGAAAATTTCAACTCTCGAGCTATCACGGTTCGTGAGATACAGCCTGGTGGCAGACGGACAGACAGACAGACGGACAGCGGAGCCTTAGTAATAGGGTCCCGTTTTACCCTTTGGGTACGGAACCTTGGCTAAAAATGCAGTCAAAAGCGAAGGTATAAAATATGCAACGTAAATAATGTCCCTTTGTAGCATATCGTTAAAAAGCCCAGGGTATTTCATCTACAGAAATCAGGCTTAAAAAAAAATGCTACACTGATTTCCATCAATGGACGCCTCGCACTGTATTCATGATCTGGGCCCTAACCATGAACTGTTAAAACAATCACAAATCTGTCAAACATTATCATTTCTGTCAAATTTTGTACCAAAATTGACAGATTTGACAACTTTGAGATTGTTTTAAGAGTTCATGGTTATGGCATAGTGCATTCGTTCTGACGCTCATAAACAAAGGTCTCGTAGACAGGTCAGTCAAAAATGCAAACAACTAAAAAGCTCGCAACAACTCTTTCATAATTAAATAGACAAGAGTTGTTTGAAAACACGTTTTCAAAACGAAAAGAGTTTCATCAAACGAATGCTCCGATTCAGTCGAAAAACTTTCGCCAAAGCAAAATACACAAAGGCCATTTCGCCTTCATCCTTTCAAATTAAACGTGTAGGTGGAACCTCGTAATAGTTGTACAGGAAATTTCTGTGAAATGCAAAAGCACCCCGTTACTGTTGGTGCACTGTTGTATGTAAAATTCGAATGCAATATGAAATATTTGAGCGGCTCTCATCCGGAAATATGCAATGGTAAAAGCGTTCTAGGAATAATAATCATAATAAATTTATGGAATTTAATGTAGGTGGGTATATCAAAATAGTTCTATTAGTGTACTGCTTGTTTTAAAGCTGAGGCCTATGTCCAGCAGTGGACTGATTTGGGCTGTATATGAAATATGAGAGCAAAAGCGAAATCGCTCGATTTTAGGTTTGCTTAAAGGATGAAATAAGTCGCCCAGGATAGGTGGTAAATATTGAAAGACTGGCAATAAGACGCAGACGACTGCCAGGAAATCGTGAGACACTTGAGCCACAATAGAGATGCATAATAGAGGCCTCGCTACCCACTGATCGTCTAACATGCACAAATACAAGCCTTGAGATTGCCTGTACGCAGTGTGTCTTGTGGTGCCGGCACGTAAAAAGAATTGCACTACCCCTTCTCTTCCTATGGGTGTCGTAAGAGGCGACTAAAGGAGAACCGCCATAAGAAATTTGGCCAAACTGCGATCGCCAACCCGCCTGCCAAGCGTGGCGATTATGGCAAAATCCTCCTTTTGGAGAGGCCTGTGTCTAGCAGTGGACTGATATAGGCTGGTGATGATGATGATGAGTGTTTAGACACTTATAAAATCGCGTTATTTCCCTGCCATGAAGATCTCGATATAGCCGCTAGGAGCTAGCAGTTTCCAGTTTTTACCTGCCATGACCGCCAGATGCAAGACTGGATGGTCCGTCCGTTTTCCTCTCTAAATTCTGAATGCGTGTATCCGGAGGGAGGCCCTCTCTGACACACGTGCCTGATCGAGGGGTAATTACCTTAAATGAAATTTGCATATTACGTTATCATAATACTAATTGGCAGGCGAATGAAGTTGGCTGGTAACTGCCAACTTTGCCGACGTACTTACCGAATATTTGAATTCAAAAATTTAGCAGTTTATTAATTAACTTTTTTACAATGTTTGCATGCTGGAATGTATACAGCGAAACATGCATTCTACTTTGTACCTGCCATCTTATGTAACCTGTTTTTAGCAAATAAATTATCTTTATCTTTATCACCCTGCATGACGAACGAAACGAACCTGCTGCACCTTTCCGTATTCTGCCAAGACCTTAATCATAATTAGTTTGAGTACGTATCGCACCCAGCTGTTGTTTACTTCACATTCTATTAAACTCAAATCTCGTTTTAAATCTATCACTTGGCTAATTAAACATCATTATCACTACAAAGTATTACAAACAAATTAAACAATTAAATGCGTCACTTTCTTAAAATTATTTAGGCTTTTATCTCAATCTTACCTGTTAAGTAACCAAGACGAACGTGTACGTAAAACTGCATGAGATTTATAATGGATCAGACAAACATCTATACTAAAATAATACTGTAACTGTTCAAATTCTGTACATAAAAGATATTTTGAAAATTGTGTTTGGGGTCACTGCTCTACACCCTGAATTTTTAATTACCCGAGAAAATTAACTAACATACTCAGATATCGATATACATCGAATTTGGCGTACGGAAGGAATAACTATGAATGAATTTTTTTTCATTCATAGTTATTCCTTTCGTACGCCAATATTACGCGGCCAAATTAGGTGGATTTTGGTTCCGTTAATGTTGGAATGATAATGATTACTATTTAAATGAGCAGGACTTTTATGGTGCATATTTTTTAAGGAATGTTAGGGATCTTTTAATTAAATTTCTCATAAAAAAAATTTTTTATTCGCCAAATTCGATGTATATCGATATCTGAGTATGTTAGTTCATTTTCTCGGGTAATTAAAAATTCACGGTGTATAATCGATACTGAAGCAAAAACTGCAATTATTTTAAAATATGTCTGTTTGTCTGTCTGTCTGTATCTTGGCCGCGCATCACGCAGAAACTAAAAAAATAATTCCAATTGAATTTGGCATGATTTGAGTTCATACTACGAGGTAGGACATAGGATACTTTTTATCCGCTTTTGCTGCTCAATCTTAGATTAATGATCCCCATCTTAGTTTCACTGCCAAACGAGGAGAGCCTCAGTGAAAAAATACACTAACATTAAGAAATTAAGCTTAGTTATGCACACAAATAAAACAATCCAGGGCCATAACCATGAACTCCTAAAACAATCTCAAAGTTGTCAAATCTGTCAATTTTAGGTACGTCATTTCATACAAAATTTGACAGAAATGATAATGTTTGACAGATTTGTCATTGTTTTAAGAGTTCATGGTTATGACCCTGCATTAACTATGTTTTGTAGTATCATTTAACAGTCAACGTAGCAAGTTTAAGCAAGCTCACACCTGGTTAAATGGAGTCTGAAAACGTTGCAAAATCGGCCATTTTCGTTCCGCCGCCAAATTTGATACCTAATAGTCGTTATTGGGTTTCCCTCCAAGAGCCAACTCCGCGCGTTTGTGAAGCCTTTGACAAATAATATTTGCACGCTGGCACCGGCATTTAATTAACTGCGAATGTAACTGCAGTTAATTAAAGCGAACTTTCAGGCATTAACAAACAAATAAGTTGTGCCTTTACGCTGTTCTTCAAAGGCTCGCTGTCGAGACTTTATTGCTCTGTAAACGTTTTCGGCACTGTTGAATTTGTTTTATGTCTGTAACTAATTACCATCAAAGTAACTGGCAAAATTAAGACGTTAATACATGCTTACCGACCTACAATTAAATTAATTCTAATGAAGAATCACTACAAGAACTCGAGTTTCGCTAGAACCGCTTTGAACAAGGCTATATAGGCAGGTATTTTCTTTGAGTTTAATCGGAATGATAATTTAGTACCCTCAAGCATTTAAAAATGCTTATAATAAATTAATTTTTGTAATAATTTTGTTTGAATACGGGTAATATTAACAATCCCGTAAATCTGGTCTTAGAAAATTTCTCGGGGAGTGCGAGGGATTTCTAATGGGAGTGTATTTCTTTATGCAGGAAGGTCATGTGGCGCTCTTCCCCGACTGGAATTAAGTAGACGTTAAAACATGCTTACCGACCTACAATGAAATAAATTCTAATGAAGATCCACTACCAAAAACTCGATTTTCGCTAGAACAGCTTTAAACAAGGCTAGGGGCGCATTCATTTATACCTTTCAAACCGAACTGCTAGCGAGCGTTAGCCGCTGTAAGTGTAATTTTTTTCTCTCTTGAATTAAAAAGAGCTCTTGAATTAACTATAGTAATGCGGTGGACTGCAGATTTATTTTCAATAAGATGACTACATATTTTTTTACAAAATCGTGACGCGTTTTTAGCCAATACCAGAAGAGAAAGAAACTACTTAAATCAAGGAGTTTATGAATCAGAACTTATAAGAAAAATAAGAGTTATATTGATCTCTTAAACACTCTTTAAAATTAGATGGCTGTATTGTTCGAAGACTTGTCAGATTTCTTGCTCTTCTCAAATATCCCGAGTAATCCTAAACGATTAAACCGTTTGAGCTTCACCATTTCTTGGAACTAACTTCCCCACAAAATCTCCTTTGAATTCCAAACGGTACTTGTATTTGTTGAAAAAATTCATAACAAAAGCGTTTCATTTAAATTAAAATCGTATGAAAGGATCTGTGAAAATTAATTTGGCAGATATCAATAGAAGCTCATTCTCCGTTAACGGGCTAAAGCAAACTGTTCAGTTTGAACTCACATTTCAACGGTTCAGAGGTGATGTATTGCTAGATTTTTAAAATTCAATATCCTGCCCGATCGTTGCATGAGCATTTCACAATTCAGAATATGTTATTCGTTTCCCGCTTTTTTATTGACGCGTTACTTGTTTGACGATTTCACGCAATAATATATTTTCACCCTAGATTAAAATCTAGCATTGGAAAATTACCCGTTTACTTGGCATCCGTTCAAACTATTTTGCGTTGTTCAGAGGTGGTCCTTTAAAATAACTCTGTTTTGTCACGAACGCGCTTCCAAGAGTTAGCGCTTCGTGAACGGCGTTTGCTTTATGATCTCAATGTCGGGAGAGGTGTCCCCAAGGAGGGGACAGGGAAGAAGTCATTAGGCCAATTTGTCGTGTGCTTGTTATGACAAGTTGCATATTGTGAGGTCATATTTCTGTTTCATTTGAAGATTGGCCGATATACTCGTATACAAACAAAATAATAGGATTTGGTATAAAAGTTATAGCTTGACTTCTTATAGGTCCATCAATCCCGAATTTAGAAGATTAGCTCTATCGTCCCGCTTAAAAACAATGTTTTAGGTGTAATGACTATTCAAGTCATTGAACTGCCCGTAATGTCTTTAGGAATCTCAGCATTATGTTGCTGACCCATCAAACGCTTGTTAGTAACATCATTAAGGTATGATCTTAACTATCACGAAAAACTAAAAACCGGCCAAGTGCGAGTCGGACTCGCGCACGAAGGGTTCCGTACCATTTTCAATAAAACCGGCAAAAAAATCACGTTTGTTGTATGGGAGCCCCCTTAACTATTTATTGTATTCTGTTTTTTTGTATTTGTTGTTATAGCGGCAACGGAAATGCATCATTTGTGAAAATTTCAACTCACTAGCTACGGCTCACGGTTTATGAGATACAGCCCGGTGACAGACGGACAGACAGACAGACAGACGGACAGCGGAGCTTTAGGAATAGGGTCCCGTTTTACCCTTTGGATACAGAACCCTAAAAATATCCACCAGAAGCTCTCAGCGAAATAACAGCGTTTTAATTGTATCCACTGACGCCATCTAGTTGCAGACGGGCGAAACATAAGTTTGTTCCGTGAAAATCGAGTTTCAAGTTTCTTGTTTTGATAAACAACGTTTTCGGATTATTTTGAAATGTTTTTGTTACTACTTATCGTCTATTTTAAAGCCAAGTCTTAAGCAAGTACGTACTCTTTAAAGGAGTGTAAGTAAAGTCGTATACACAGAAATACATCGAGGTCGCATAGTTTCAACAAAGAAGTCTAATTACAGAAAATTAATAAGATTGTTGTTATATATTGTCTAAAGCCCGGTTCCTATATCCGAGAAACGGTTGATTTTGCTAACGGATGATAGGAATTGTCAACTTGACATACTCAAAAGCGTTCCTATAAATGACGCTTCGTCAAATTTTATAGGAACGACTATAACGGCTCGTTACTTTTGACACCAATACGATCAGTTGCTGATGTACACTTACGCATAGTACAATATAGGAACCCGGTGTTAGAGTAAATGGCCGTGTCGTGTGGCTAGAACTCTGATAAAGCTAATAGCTAAGAAAATGGGAGCTGCGCTGCGACATAGAATTTAGAACTAACGGCCTATGGGGCAGACAAGTTCTGTAGAATGGACGCGACGTACCAGCAAGCGCAGCGTAGGGCATCCACCCTCACAAGGTGCAGAGACGACCTGGTTACGTTTTGTTTTTGTTTTGTGCCGCTGAATGCAGGGCCCTAACCATGAACTGTTAAAACAATCACAAATCTGTCAAACATTATCATTTCTGTCAAATTTTGTATGAAATGACGTACCAAAATTGACAGATTTGACAACTTTGAGATTGTTTTAAGAGTTCATGGTTATGGCCCAGGGCGGTAACCACGAACCCTTAAAACAATCTCAAATCTGTCAAACATTATCATTTCTGTCAAATTTTGTATGAAATGACGTACCAAAATTGACAGATTTGACAACTTTGAGATTGTTTTAAGAGTTCATGGTTATGGCCCAGGGCGGTAACCACGAACCCTTAAAACAATCTCAAATCTGTCAAACATTATCATTTCTGTCAAATTTTGTATGAAATGACGTACCAAAATTGACAGATTTGACAACTTTGAGATTGTTTTAAGAGTTCATGGTTATGGCCCAGGGCGGTAACCACGAACCCTTAAAACAATCTCAAATCTGTCAAACATTATCATTTCTGTCAAATTTTGTATGAAATGACGTACCAAAATTGACAGATTTGACAACTTTGAGATTGTTTTAAGAGTTCATGGTTATGGGGCAGGCCTCTTCCAACCAGCCAATATGGAAGTTATTGGGCGGGGCATATGTTCAGCAGTGGACGTCCTCCTCGGGCTGCAATGATGATGATGATGTTGAAGGGAGCTAGCCTGGCTGGTATCTTCATCAATGTATTACAAGTTTGATTGATTGCGTCATGTTATTTTAGTGACACACACTCGCGCACACACTTACAACACCGTTACATTTAAATACATTATCTCAAAAATTCTTAAACCAATTAACGATAGGAAATGCTTAATATTTTTAATAATCCTATAAGCTTTGTAATAATCAACTAACAACAGGTATTTTCTTTGAGTTCAATCGGAACGATAATTTAGTACCCTCAAAGCATTTTAAAATGCTTATACTAAATTAATGATGGACATAAAAAAATTGCGTAACATTAAAATTATATTTGTAATATGTTTGTTTGAATACGGGTAATATTAACAATCCTGTAAATCTGGCCTTAGAAAATTTCTCGCGACCCAGTCTAATGGGAGTGTATTTCTTTGTGCAGGAAGAATCCAGGAGGTCCTGTGGCGCTCTTCCCCGACTGGAATGCGCGTCCCATTTCAAGGCAATAGGAATACCAGTGTCGCGCATCCGAGACCTGAGCCAGCCATCTGAAGAGCCACAGCACAGATCAACGCAGAAGTCTTGCTTCCTGCAAACATGATATGGAACACGAGACACTACCATCTCAAATTAGTAATTCTGGTTCCACATTTGTGCAAAGAAGGGGTGTGGAGCAGTGAATAGGAAAAGCTTTTAAAGTGTTGATTGACTGGCAGAGAATGCTTCTAGCATTAAGTCCACCTTTTGTACACTATCTATAAGTTGTGCAACAAAGTTCTAAATAAATAAATAAATAAGTGTGACTAACAAATCGACCAATTTGATTGATTTGTAATCCTACGTCCACTCTTCGCAATAGCTACCCGTAGCTAAACATTTATTGAAGTCAATTTTAAACAGACTGAATTAATAAAAAATAAAAATAAATGGTTAATATTTGTACTTATAAGTAGAAATAGAAAAATATTTATTTGACACACACACACATCATACATAGAATACAAAAGAATTAAGATTTGTAAAAAAAGAATGTGTCAAAAAGGCCCCCGCTCAGCATTTGTCGTGACAGCCAGGGACATATCACGACGCTGATTTTCAGCAGGGACCCTGACGTTAGGGGTACAAAAGCACGGCACTAGAGACAGGAAAAGAAAAAAACTAACAGCTAAACAAGCAAATAATAATATGGACAGTAGAAGAAGAATAATATTAATAGTAACAGACAGAAAAAAGACAATATACATGTATAATTAGATGACACAAATACAATTTTATTCTCCTTTCCTTGCCAGTCGAACGAACGAAGAAAGTACCGAACTTTAAGAAATGTTAGTAGTAACCTAATTCTTGGGCCCTAACCATGAACTGTTAAAACAATCACAAATCTGTCAAACATTATCATTTCTGTCAAATTTTGTATGAAATGACGTACCAAAATTAACAGATTTGACAACTTTGAGATTGTTTTAAGAGTTCATGGTTATGGCCCTTAAATACTTACAATGTACGGACAACAGCACGTCGACCTACCACAAAATGTCAAATTTTCTCATTTGAAAATGAACTCTATATGTCAATTAAGTCTTAAAGTTGAAAATCAATTGGAGAATTTTCGACTTTTGGGGTAGGTCGACGTGATGTTGGCTGTACTTTAGGTGTTTGGCGGTTCGAAGTCCGCCAGAGGCAAATGTGTCTGTGTTGATCACGCACGACCATTTGTAACTTGAATAATGTTTGTAAATATTATTTTTTATTGTTAGTCCGTTATCTGAACCTTAGTACAAGCTCTACTTAGTTTTTGACTTGATATAATTGACGTGATTGTTGAAATTATTTAATTTATTTACTTTGAAATGCGGTCACGTTCTTCTAAATCGAGTGAGATATCTGTGCTCTCCTGTGTTGTGTCCGCGAACACCTGAACTTTACACTCGCTGAGAAAATATATTCTGAGTGCAGCGGAACACGTTTTAAAAATGTTTTATTAATGTTTTTAACTCCAATAGTTACCTAAAAATGTCCATAGTTCGCAGCTGGTTCAATTTTATAATAACAAACATGTTTATGTTGGCAAAAGTCCAGATTTCAGAGGGATCCCTGTAAAAATTGTCTGGTCGTACTACGACAGTGTAGGAATCAATTCGTTAGTTGAAAGGCCATGAGAGTAATAATAATATTTCTAATTAGAGCTAAAACAGGGATTAACTGAGTACTTTCAGGGAGGTTTCAAAAATATTTTCAAAGATTGTAACGTGCTTTATTTGCCTCGTCGTATATTTGCCACTAATGAATAAAATTAATGTAAATTACAAGAGGTTTCGTTTTGTTTCATTTTACATTTTTTCAACAAAAAAAAACCTATTTTGGGTATATAGTTTAGTTTAGTTTTGACGACCTCCGTAGCCGAGAGGCGAGCACGCCGGACTTTAAATGGCGCCGCCATCTCTGAGATTCCGGGTTCGAACCCCGGTCGGGTCAATGTAGAAAACGAACTTTTCTATATTAGCTCGGGTCTGGGTGTTGTGGTACCGTCGTTGTTTCTGATTTCTATAACACAAGTGCTTTAGCTACTTACCTTAGGATCAGAGCAATGTATGTGATGTTGTCCAATTTTATTTATATTTATTTATAGTAGAAGGTTGGTTATTGTTGTAAATATGTTTCTATTATTTTTTGGCTACTTTAATCACAAATGCCTATTGGGGCTAAATAAGTAAAAACAGAACATTGGAATTATAAGAACTCTCATCACTGATTGAAGAAATCTTCGAAGATTCTTTTTTGCCTACTCCTGGAAATGTATATCCCAATCCCAAAACATTCCTTTCGTTCTAGAGGTGGCGATAGAGACATAAATCGAGAGCTTATATGAAAGAAACTGATCTAGGCCCATGCGACCATTTTTGAATAAGACCTTATTTGAGACATACATTTAGTCCAAATTTTCCAAAACCTACTTTAGAGATACACGTAATTCTTTGGAGAAAATCAAGTCTTTAAACCGTAGATATATTTATTTCATATCGATAAATAACAAAGTGTATTCCGATTTCCGATTTTCATATCCAAATGAGCTCATGTGGCATTTTCGATGTTTTCTTTTTAATTAAAATGATCGTTAATTTATAATTGTCATAATTTTTAGTCACACACAGCTGTAGCTGTACTATTGCTATTCATAGCCAGTGTGTCAACTGTCAGTCGGTTGATGTACTGCGCCCAGCTGTAGGTAACTGTGTGATTGAATTCGCTGACGTGTAATACATATATCTGCTACATCAAGCCTTTGAGAACCAATTCTCTCCTTGATATGATATTAAGCCCTCATTTCATAGACTATCATACTTTAATGCCAATATATTAGTCTGAAGCGCAAACAAAACGAAACGTTTCGCCTTCTGCTAATTAGAAGAAAACTAACAAGGGCCACGACAAGGGCATTTCTGTAAGCTCCAGTCGTTTTAAATTAATTTATATGGTGTTCTATTTTAATCACAGTTGAAGGTTTCGTAAATTAATTGCATTTATAGGGTTGTGCGCAGAGGTCTTAGAAAGAGGACTAAAATAACCTCTGCAAGTCATTAATTGACTTGCAGAAGGTATTTTAGTTTTGCAGTTGTCTTGATTCTGAGGTTTTATACATGGTTGGGGCGATCATACAATAAATGAATACACAATTTTTAACAGTATAAACAAGCAAAATTAACAATACAACATCAAAATCTTTTAAAAAATTCTCAAACCAAACTGATGCCTGCTAGTAGGCTAATTATGGGAGGTGATTTCGATATTGCTCCCAAAGTAAAAACAAGTAATGTAAAGGTCAACTTTCTTTTCCTCCTTTTACTAAAAAAACCATGCTCTCTTTTAAAAGGAAACCTAGGCGTAGTCGTGTCCTAAATTGCTTATACAAAAATACATAAATGACAAATTAATATTATTTTGTACCTTGATTGTGACTAGGAGAATACAAGTATAGCTGGCCTTGACTAGGCCTCACTGTCGTGTAATGTTGGTGATATGCCGCATGAATTGAATTGAGAGTTCAGTGTATAAACGGCAAAGATGAAGGAAGCGATGTGAACCAATTTCACGGCAACGACCTCACGTCCAACGAAAAGTTCATCAAAGCGCCGAATCGACAGCTCTATACCACTACGTAATGTTGTATATTAGTTAGCTATTCTTGCACACCGATCATTGTACCAAAAAAATATATATCGGGTGTAAAAAAGGCTTAACGAAGCCGAATACCACATATTCTACGTATTATTACGATCATTTTTTTCTTTTACACTATACCTGGGAAATGACGGGTTACCGAGTTATTGACAGTCAAAGTTACAATTTTTTTTCAAAGATTTTTACAAAATTGACTTCTGTTTTATAATACTAAACGTTTTTACAAAGAAATATGATAAAAAATTTTAGTACTTCTTTCTTCTGTGGCGTTCGCGCTATACATTGCGGGTTAGAAATGAAACATATTTTTTGATACCCAAAAATAAAAGTCATTTTGCCAGCAATTACTTTTTTTGCATTCTACTTGGTTTTATGTATAGAATTCGTGGTTTAAGGCTTCGTTAAGCCTTTTTTTACACCCTGTATAGTAAATACGTACTTACAGCCAAATGACTGTTTATAGGACAAACAAAATGATTTAAGTAAAGCGTCGTAAAAACCGTTTATTATTTTATCTATATTTAGGCAACTGACTGCGCGATTATTGCTGAATGCAATTTTTTAGGGAATAAGCATAGACTTAGGATTCGCTACGCTTTTCTATGGGAAGAAGGGTGCTGATTGATAGTTTGTGTCAAAATCTATGGGAAGCACTGACAGGAGGTTGCTTTGTTTTTGTTTTTTGAGGTATAATGTACTAGCGTACTAGAGAACACATCTCGAACTAAATTTTTTAGCCAAGAATTGTAGTCCAGGGCCATAACCATGAACTCTTAAAACAATCTCAAAGTTGTCAATTCGGTCAATTTTGGTACATCATTTCATACAAAATTTGACAGAAATGATAATGTTTGACAGATTTGTGATTGTTTTAACAGTTCATGGTTAGGACCCAGTGGACTACAAAGCTTCAGTCAGTGTCAATAATTGAAGTTGTCAAAACTGCTTCTTGATTGTTCAATACTACAATGCTTGGCTGAAACATTTAGTTCGAGATGTGTTCTCTAGTACGCTAGTACATTATACCTTAATGTGCAAGATACGGAATCAGGGCACCGTTCTCTATTTTGTCAATCAGCCTCTGGCAGCCATATAGGGTAAATAAATATAATAAATATAAATATTGGACAACATCACATACATTGCTCTGATCCTAAGGTAAGTAGCTAAAGCACTTGTGTTATAGAAATCAGAAACAATGAAGGTACCACAACACCCAGACCCGAGCCAATATAGAAAAGTTCGTTTTCTATATTGACCCGACCGGGAATCGAACCCGGAACCTCAGAGATGGCGGCGCCATTTGAAGTCCGGCATGCTCGCCTCTCGGCCACGGAGGCCTTCTAAATAAATATATATAAAAAACTAGCGACCCGCCCCGGCTTCGCACGGGTGCAATGACATATAAACCTTCCTCTTCAATCACTCTATCTATTAAGAAAAACCGCATCAAAAGCAGTTGCGTAGTTTTAAAGATTTAAGCATACATAGGGATATAGGGACAGAGAAAGCGACTTTGTTTTATACTATGTAGTGATATTGGAAACCATCACATACATTACTCGGATCCCAAGGTAAGTAGCTAAAGCACTTGTGTTATAGAAATCAGAAACAACGACGGTACCACAACACCCGGACACGAAGACAATATAGAAAAGTTCTGGGTCTGGTCTGGGTCGTCGGTCAATTGAGCTGAGGGGCGTCGTACTAATTACTTATACCGTTATACTGAAATGTGTAGTCCTGAATTATTTTAGCTACAAAGGAACTTAATAAAATAGTTTTAAAAGCTAGCCAAGTTAGAATTCTACAAAATAAAGAAATTTGCTAATATTTTCTTTCTTACAGACGGACACGACTTTTGAATTTGTTGTTACTTAAAATTGGAGAAATGAAAATTTGATACGCTCTACTGCAACTGTTAATTCAGATGCAGAATTCGAAGAATCGCAATATCCAGACCGAGCCAACCAGTGAAATACTAATCCGAAGTTACTGATAGTGAATTAATTGAAATTCTGTGCATTTTCGCTCATCACGCTAGCTACTGTAGCTCGAGCGCAATCCCGCAACTCGGGACTGATATTTTAAAACGTTAATACGAAAGGGTAGTCGTATTTGATTTGCCGTTCGTGCCATTTGCCGGGCATGGCATCTGAGGAACGAGAACTTAAACTAATTTTGAATCTGTGCCGACCACAATACAATTAGACATTCTCTCGATACAGTCCGTAAATCCTGTTACTAGAACTAAGTCCAATTACTCGTTGTACATAATTAAACAAGTGAACATAGTTAAGATCAAAAGCTCGATAGCGGAATATTGGAATTGTTTTATTCTAAACTACCTAGCATACACAGTTGCATGTTTTTTGTTACGTGTTTAAATTTAACATCGAAATTAGGTATATATTTATCCTCATTATCTGGTGTACAGGGAAAAGATCGAATTAATACAAATGAAATTTACGAAGCATTTAAATTACAGAACATGTAAAAAATTTGATGATTCTAAGGATTCGTGTAACTATTACCGGATGGTGCCTCTTGAAATCAGACGCACTATTTTGGATATGTCTTTTTTGTACGATGTGTGTTGTGGTTCGATAAATTCCACTGACCTGACGGCGCTGTTCTTAAACTTGCATGCGCCATCAATTCGGACTCGACACACAGTATGTACCCTATTCTCTGTACCTTTCACGCGAACGATTTATGCAAAAAATTCCATTATTTGCCGCATTTTGCGATCATATAACAAACATTTTCACTCCGTAGATCCATTTCACCTAAGTAAAAAAATATTTAAAAAGGGTGTACTTGAACTTACTGAATCTAACTCTTAGTATACACACACACAAACACACACACACACAAATTGAAATTAATTGCATAAAAAGATCGACGACATCAGTCACACTCACACTTATATGTTTTTGTTTTATAAAATGTAAATCCAATGTTGGCTGTATGATAAGCATTAAGAAATATGTAAAACTGATTTTTTGAGAGCTGTGGATTTTGTTGTAGTAATAAAAAAAAAAAAAAAAAAATTCATTGTATAGAACGTAGTCTGCAAGGTGGTTGACCACATTTTTAGGCTACCTACTTATCCTGCATCATTTTTCGACGATTTAGACATAATATCTGTTTGATAGAAGATAAATAACACTTGAAAAAAATCATCGACCGGCTTTGACAGCGAGAAAAAACACTTGAGGAATTTCATCTTGTCACGTGACGTCCTCGGTAGCTTAGTTGGTAAAGCACTCGCCCGGCATGCGATGTCCCACCTGAGGTCGATGATTTTTTTCAAGTGTTATTTATCTTCAATTAAACCTTGCATGGAATTGCTAAAAAAACAAAATTTACAATGTTTAAGCATTTCTGATCTTAACCAATAGCCAAATATTTGTAAAAATATTTCTATAGGGTGTTGACGGTAGTATACTACTCAGCTATACATATAGCTACAACATTGATCAGAATACGCTGGCTTTGACAGCGAGAAAAAACACTTGAGGAATTTCATCTTGTCACGTGACGTCCTCGGTAGCTTTGTTGATAAAGCACTCGCCCGGCATGCGATGGGACGTGGGTTCGAGTCCCACCTGAGGTCGATGATTTTTTTTCAAGTGTTATTTATCTTCAATTAAACCTTGCATGGAATTGCTAAAAAAACAAAAATTACATCTGTTTGATAACCACACCAATTATCTAGCCACAAACTAAGCAAATCATATAAGTACTATACTTAAATAGATGATAAGGTATAAATGCTCGTGCTTCACACAAACATTTGCCCCTTCCGGGATTCGAAGGATTCGTTTGGCTTGGTAGCAGTGCAGTAGTGTTAGTAAATAAATCACACAACCGCTTGGCCCTAACCATGAACTGTTAAAACAATCAAATCTGTCAACCATTATCTGTTATATCATATTCTGTCAAATTTTGTATGAAATGACGTACTAAAATTGACAGATTTGACAAACATTGTCATTTCTGTCAAATTTTGTATGAAATGACGTACCAAAATTGACAGATTTGACAACTTTGAGATTGTTTTAAGAGTTCATGGTTATGGCCCTGATGTGCTCAGGCAGAATGATTGGAGCTTGTTACATGTATTCCCACAACACACAGTGCCTGATCGGTGCATTTATTTGTTTGAAGGCACGGGTTGTGGTTAAGCTTATATACCACACTTTGTCTAATTAAGGATTTCTTTCGGCGCCTCTAATAAAGTTTGCACTTAGAATCTACAATGAGCATATTGTCAATGGTGATCTAAGCCCTAACCATGAACTGTTAAAACAATCACAAATCTGTCAAACATTATCATTTCTTTCGAATTTTGTATGAAATGACGTACCAAAATTGACAGATTTGACAACTTTGGGATTGTTTTAAGAGTTCATGGTTATGGCCCAGAATAAATAAAAATAAAATATGGAACCATAGAACATGCATTTACTTAAACGCCGCGTACACGTGTTGTACGACGTTGATAGTTATACATAGGGGGAGGCCACGAGGCCTCCGTAAGGTCTTGCCTTAAAGTCCTAACCTTTAAGTCCTAAAGTAATAATAACACTGCCAGTCTAGTGGTTCGCGATCCAGACTACAAAACCAGGCAGGAGCGAGTTCAAACCCCCCAAAGGCAAAGATGAGACAGAGTAATTTGGGCCTAGGACATGAATGTTCTTCTTCTTCTTTTTTGTTATATGGCAATCTGCGTTTATAGTACAAACATTGATAATCGTGGCATCACAATTGATGACATTGTAGGAAGAATTCTTGTATTTTTTATAATTTACTCGTTTATGTATCTTCGAAGTAATTGTAGATAGTTTCCGTTTGATAAGTATATTGGAACATCACGGGCATCACGGCCGCCCAACAAAACAATGGCTTCCCGAAAACATTGCGTAACGCAGTAGGAATGCTGGCTTAGATTACCTTACGTCATTATTACTCACCAGACGGGTAACGATCACGCCAATTGAACTTTGAAAAAACCCACAAAGCTATTAATAACTTTGATTTTATTATGGGGTTCGAAATGCATGATATTAAGGTACCCTGCATTCGTATGTAGGGCCTAAATATCACTCTCGTACGGCACGTCTGCGTCTTATCAATTCGTAAGAATTTAGCCAAGACAAAAGAAATAAACCGGCCAAGTGCGAGTCGGACTCGAGCACGAAGGGTTCCGTACCATATCTATAAATGCGGCAAATAACACGTTTGTTTTATGGGAGCCCCCTTAAATATTGTATTCTGTTTTTTAGTATTTGTTGTTATAGCGGCAACATGATTTGTGAAATTTTCAACGTTTTATTACGGTTCATTAGATACAGCCTGGTGACAGACGGACAGACAGACGGACTGCAGAGGCTTAGTAATAGGGTCCCGTTTTAATCTTTGGGTACGGAACCCTAACAATCCTGCGGCAAACAAAAAACGGGATAAAAATGTCTCATGTGTTCAGCTAGTTCTCTAAAACCCGGTTCCTATATCCGAGAAACGGTTTTGCTAACGGATGGTAGGAATTGTCAACTTGACATACTCAAAAGCGTTCCTATAAATGATGCTTCGTCAAATTTTATAAGAACGACTATAACGGCTCGTTACTTTTGACACCGATACGATCAGTTGCTGATGTACACTTACGCATAGTACAATATAGGAACCCGGTGTAGATCAATATATATATTCGTGTATGTGTACCAAGTTTCAGCTATATCCGTTCAGCCGCTAAAGCGTTATTGAGTTACAAACATCCAAACATACTAAAAACACATTTTTAATATGAAATTTTGCGCGTTGTAAACGGTTATCATAACATTTTAAAGGAAAGGCAATCTTGCCTTGTCGTGTACCCCAAAGAAACTATCGAATATTATACTATTTATTCGAAGAAAATCAAATGTTTTAATACTATTATTATGTATATTTTGGTAATTTTCGCGTTGTTTATCGTTTACTAGGTAATGCCGAAATCGTCAAGATATGTTTTACCTTTTCAACAAACATTTTAATTCCGATGGTCTGTAATAAAAAACTGATTACTTAGGAACGTGCTTACAATCAATTCCATGACTTCATACTGAACCCGTAGTTATGCATGGAGCTCGGAAAGAAATTTGAGTGATTTACTCCTGCTTTAACCTAAAGATATAGGTACAATATCACATTTCTTTTGTAAAACAAATGAAATTGTAAGAATTGATTTCTAAATAGGAACCTCGAACACCGGAATCTTATCGGAAATATATTAAATTTCGAAATCGGAACTTTCGGTCGGATCCTCATCCCGCCTACCGATCTATCAAATAGCAAACTTTGAATAAGCAATTAGTGACCTAATGTTGTATAGAATACGGCTTGTTTTAGTTTATGCGTAGTCGGTGCGCAATGTCACCTTGGGCAGCGGGTGGTATGCGCTGGCGCCGATCCAGCGCGATGTAGGGCGCAGCGTGCTGCACGGTACTACACTGCTTCTTTTGCATTTCAGCTAAGGATAATATTTTAGTGCAGATAATATTTTTTCTCAAATAAATTAAGATCTTGTCTATTAGTGCGCATGTTTTATCTTTAAAAATTTAGTTCGATGTAAACATTTTAGTTAGATAAGTACCTAAGTACTTAATAAACGATACTCGGAAATAAAGATATTTGTCAAAAACCCAATCTTGATACCATTGCTGCAATTTTATGGGGAGTTAGGTGTCCTGTAGATTTCAAGTAATGCATCAGCAAGGTTACTATAAACTTTCAATATGATTGTAGTAACAGGATACCAAACTTCAAATCAGGAATTCAGGAGCTACACTCACTACGATGCTACAGACAGACACAAAGATGTAAAAACACCCCCCTTTTATAATCAGAGCGTCTGGTGTCGTTAAGAATACAGTTCTATTCTATCTTGTCGAGTTAGGATATTCTAAAGCCTAGTTAACTACTGCTTAGTTTATTTTTAATTTACGTTTTTTAAAAGTTACCAATTATTTGATAGCTTAGACTTAGTTATAGTCCGTCAACACTTACTACCAAAGGGTATATACCATACCATTTTCCGATAGATTTTCGGTCTATTCATCGTGCGTGATTATTGATACCGCTATTTTCCACGAACGCAAGAACTGAACTAAGCCCGAACTTTATCCGATAGAGTTAGGTAGAAACAAGATCCTTCCATTTCTTCAAAATGTTATTTGCTACTCTAGATTCCTAAATGCGTGCGAAATAATAAAAAACTGCGCTCGCTATCCCGCCTACCAAGCGTGGCGAGTATGGCAAAAACCCCCCGATGACAGAAGTCACTGAGGGAGGCCTATGTTCAGCAGTGGACGTCCTGTGGCTGAAATGATGATGATCATGACTCTAGATTCCGTTAAAAGTTGGTCTACAGCGACATATTGTATGTAATTAATACAATTATTATAATAAAGATTTAAAAAATGTTATTAAACATGATTCACGTCACGGTAATTTGATTGTATAGCAGTAACGTAATGAGACTAGTCCTCATTAAGCTATTACCACAGAGTTTATATTATGTAATATGTATGTACTATAATTATCGTCACAGTCGACACATATCCCTAATAAAGAACCGACTACCTACCTACATTAATTAAATACAATATCATCGCCATCTATGTTCTATAGTTGATACTGTATCCTGTAAATTAACAAGAGCGGAAAAAAGTCCGACTAAGACTCAAACCACAAAGCAGTGATGCGATATCTTGTTTAATACAGTTTGCCTTCGGTAGATGGCGTTAGGTCCACTAGTCCCGAAAAAACTATTTTTGTTTTGCACTGCGTTATCTAAACATACAATAATGTCAAGTATTATGTCTTTTATAATTTGTATGTAATTTTAAGTCTTCTTAAACTTCCTTAACGGTAATAAACAACTACCTTGTAGGACCGCTAATGCAATAAATCCGTCATAGTACTTTGGCAATAAATGAGTCAACAGCAACAATAAATATATGATCATCAACAATGCGCGTGCCAAAGGTCGCCTCCGACAGACGATGGTAATCGAAATCCTATCGATCAATCGGATCGAGATGTGCGCGGGCGCGGGCGCGGTGAGTTATTCCCAGCGCGGCGGCGGGGGCAGGGCGCGGCGCGGGGCGCGGGGCGCGGCCGGCGCTCAGTGTGCGGGCGCGCGTCGCCGCCGCCATGGGCAACCAACAGTCCGCCTCGCACGCCACCCTCAAGCCCCGCAAGAACGTCCACTGGAAGTCCGCAGGTAACCCTCGCACCACCGGCCGCGCCCGGCCTCGCCCGCGACCCACCCGCCGCGCCCGAGGCCCCCGTCCGCCGAGCTATTTTTAAAAACACTCCGCGCTCCACGATTCCTAAAGCGTGGCACAACAAAACAAATCGTAAGATCGCTCGCGTTCATGTAACGACAATTACGCGTCTAATTTTGTAAGGAGTTTTATGCCAAATGACTCTCCATCGAGACACCTCGCGAACCGGAACCGTGTTACTAAACGGCAATCGTATGTTATTCCAGGTCGGCCCGCGGTGCCGGGGAAGCCGGACATCGTCCCGATCCTGTCGGATGAGGAGCCGAATGCGATCACGCTGCGATGGGGCCCGCCGGTGCACGACGGCGGCGCGCCGCTTCACGGCTACCAGGTGGAGTGCAACCGACTCGGCTCGCAGGACTGGATCCGCACGTCGCCGCCCGTCGTCGTGCGGCCCGAGCTGGTGCTGTCGGGCCTGGAGCCGCCGCACCGCTACCAGTTCCGCGTCGCCGCGCTCAACGCCGTCGGCCGCTCCGACTACAGCGAACTCTCCGACGTCCTCACGGTCAGCTTCGAGCGCGGCGTCCAGGACCCGCCGGTCTTTCTCCAGCACCTCGAGGACGTGACGGTTCTCGAAAACGATAAAACCGAATTCCGCGTCACCTTCTCCGGGACGCCGACGCCGACGATCGCCTGGTTCAAGGATGACTACGAAATCTTCAGCAGCCGACGGACGGCGATCACGACGAGCGAGTCGTCCAGTGTGCTCGTGTTCCACCAGACGCTGTCGAGCGACGAGGGCGAGATCAAGTGTACGGCGACGAACCGCGCCGGGCACGCCGTCACTAAGGCGCGCCTGGCGCTGGAGGCGGCGCCCAAGCTGCGCTACCCGCGCCAGTACGAGGACGGGGTACTCTACGAGATAAATGAAACAGTGTTCTTAAAGACGACAATAGTAGGCAAGCCGACACCGACCGTCGAGTGGTGGCACAACGGCCAGGTCATCACAGGTGACGACCGCGTTGAGATTTCGAACACGCCCAAGTTTTCTATGCTGAAAATCCAATCTGCTCGCAGAAGCGACCGGGGGGAGTATCAGATACATGCAAAGAATAACATCGGGGAGGACACGGCCGCCTTCCTGGTGACTATAACGGCACCGCCCGACCCTCCCCGAAGAGTGTCGGTCACCCGCCAGGTAGACAAGTCAGTGACGCTGGACTGGGAGCCGCCAGAGGACGACGGCGGCTGCCGTATCGGCAACTACGTAGTAGAGTACTACCGCAGCGGGTGGAACGTGTGGCTTAAGGCGACGACGAGCCGCAAGACGAGCGTCACGCTGTTCGACTTGATCGAGGGCAGCGAGTACCGCTTCCGCGTGAAGGCCGAGAGTCCGTACGGGATGAGCGCACCGAGCGTCGATTCTGCGCCGGTGAGGATACCGGGCCGCTCGGTGGACATGGAGTTTTTGGAAGTGGAATCGAGGATTATAACCGAGGTTCTTAAGAAGGAGGACGGCGTGGAGGCTCGCGTGTCGCCGGCGCCGCGCCGCAAGCGAGCCGCCGCGGGCCAGCCGCCGCCGCAGCCGCCGCAGCGGCAAGCGCGCGCATCCTCCGCGGAGCCCGCGAGGGACTCACAAAAAGACGAGTTCATGCTCGTCCTGTACCCCGAGAACAAGGCGACTGACAAAGCTGGTAAGCATCTTCCTCGTTTCACGTATGAACCCTTACCAATTGAAATGATTGTTAATTTAACTACCTGTATAAATATTTCCCAATGACTTACCATTTTTCAAATTACGATAAATTGATCGGACTGAGCTGTTCTGCTGAAGTAGGTTTCAGCAACATAAAAAAGTTCAAACAATCAATCGTACTATGTGGTGACTAATGTTAGCCCGATTTCACTAAGCGCGAATGACATTTTGCAACCCCATAACCCTATATTCATGAAAACACATGTTTCTGCTCAGCGAATGTTTATTATTGTTTACTTAACACTTTCTTTAAAGTTGGAAATATTGTATCTACGACGCCATTTGACATTTAACAAAATATGTACTTAATAAGTAAAGCTCTGCGTTCAAATTTTCATTTTCTCCTGAATTTGGCTGTCACCTATTTCCGGCTATAATTATATACGGAAGTCTAAAAATATCTATAGGATAGGGCCAGATAGTAACGGCGCGAAGACGGCGCATTCTGGGCTATAAATACGCACACGTGCGCGCGCAGCGTGCTCCAACCTCGATAGCGCTTCTGCGAAATCACCAATGTGTCTTCAGCGAATTAACACAATACAAACTCTTTATAACGGAACTAGTTCTTATACGGCTAAGTCCTTGTATCTTTGCTGGGTTCAATGAACTTGGCACCGGGTTGTCGTCGACTCGACTACGTAACAGCTCTACGATGCCAAAGGTCACGGGTTCGATTCCCGGAACTGATGCACCATTTCTTTCATTGCCAGGCTTTGCCTAACTTTTTTATTATTATTTTTATTTTTTTCTGACCAGAATCCAAGATTTCTTAGGCTGGGTAGCACCATCTTACTTTAACTTTAACAAACATCGGTTGGTGAAAGGTGATGCAACTCAGCCTTAAATATTTAGAATAGAATAGAATAGAATAGAAAAAGATTTATTTGACACACACAGAATACAAAAGGAAAAAAAAAAACATTTACAGCATAATAAAAGCAGTATGTGTCAAAAAGGCCCCCGCTCAGCATTTGTCGTGACAGTCAGGGACGTGTCACGACGCTGGTTTTCAGCAGGGACCCTGACGGTAGGCTCGGACCATACCCGACCGGAAACCCGACTTGGTTAGCGCGTAATCAATCCATCGCTAAGCAAAAAGATTGATTTTGAACGGACTTTTGCCATAATTTAGACATAATGACCTTATAATATGACGTTTTTTTTAATAAGTAATGCATGATTTATGCGCACGATAATCCCCCATAGATAATCGTTCAAAAATGTTAACAAAAAAGTGACTTACATTTTCCAGAGAAGCGAAAGTCGTTTCAACTGGATCTGGAGGATGCGCTGTCGCCGCCGCCGCTGTCTCTGTCGGCGCCCGAGCTGAGCGCGCGCTGCATGCTGCCACTGGGCGCGATGCGCAGCGCCGTCAGCTCCACCGAGCTGCTGCACGAGCGCGCCATGGCTCGCTGCTACCGAGCCGTCGCGTTACAGGACCAACAGCACAGCGACCGCCGCGCCCGCACCGACATTCCGTACAACACTAGCCACGAGCGACCAGAACCAGACACGTTCAGACCACCAGAAATCGTCATCAAACGAGACTCCTTAGACAGCACCGGAAATTCGGTCGTCAAACAGATGTCCCACGACTCCGAAGCCTCCGATACCAAGTGGCAGCACATGTCGTTCGATGAAGACTACACCGCGAGCACCGTCTCTGATGGCGACTACTCCGATGAGGAGGGCAGCCTCAACGGGGACGACAGACACCATTACATGGACGAGGAGGACACCTACAACCCGAGAGGTAAAATCACGCGCCCCTCCCCCGTCAAGGAGTCGATCGAAGAAGAGGTCGAGGAAGAAGAATCAGAGAGAGAAGTCCTCAAACCCTTACCTCTCCCCGACCCCAACTTTGTCCCGAAACCCATTCTGAAAAGAAGGGAGTCGGGTTCGACGGACTCGAACACTACCATCAAACTCGATAACGGCGCAGCTAATCAAGAAGTAAAAGAAAAACCAATGGAAAAACCAAAAGAGAAGGAAAAACCCAAAAAAGAAGAAAAAATGACGATATTTAAAAAGATCACAAAAATGCCTGTACAAAAAAGCTTTCCTTTTCCGAAGTTACTAAATAAAAGCAAAGAAGCAGACAAACCACCCGAACCCAATACGCAAACCAATTCACAGAAAACTCCCAAGAAAGTAGAAAACATAAAAGACAAAGTGAGCGAGGAGGGAAGAACGGTGATAGATTACTACACCAATATCGTTAAAGAATACGGAAGTCAAAAGAAGGCCGCCACTCCCCTATATTTGAACACGGAAGACCTGAAAAATGTTGCCGAAAAGCAGCAACACGAGTCCAATGAAAATACCCCTAATCAGAAGAAAACTGTGAAAGCGAAGAAGGCGGCAGTGACCAAGACAACCGAAAACCAGTTAGCGGTTCCGAACAAAATTAAATCCAAGCAAAAGCCTAACGCTAAACCTGCTAAGGTAAAGGCACAAGTGAGTGCCGAAAAAGGGAAGACGCGATCTGTCGAGAGGGTGAAGACTCAGAACAGTATTGAAAAACCGAAGCCTGACAGAGGAAAAGCGATCGCCAACAGCCCGCAGGAAGCACATAATAAGAAGAGCACTCAGCAAATCGTATTGAAGAAAACCGAGCGCGCGACGATCGTGATACCGATCGACTACCAGGAGCTGGAGGAGCAGGCTAAGGTGACGGTGCGGTCGGCAATCGACTACGCCGTGGACATGTGCCTGCTGCTGCTGGCCTTCTGGGTGTACTTCTTCAAGGACGAACGCCTCGCGATCCCCTTCCTCATCCTCATCATCTACCGGCAGCTCCACGAAACGCTGTTCTTTAACATCCCCAACCTGATCGAGCGCTACACCCCCAGCTGGCTCAAGAAGAAAACTTCTTGACCTTTCCAAAAGACATGTTGTGTTAATCTGATCGTATTGTGAACTTGTATGTTGTGTGATCATGTGATTTACTTATTTAATTTAAAATGTTATGTTTAATGTATTACGAATTTGTTCTAATAAACGTGAAGTTGTCTAAAACTAGTTGGCGATGCCGTCTCACTAAGTCATAAAACCATTTTGGAAATTTGTTTTTTACAAAATTATTATGTTCGATTACCGGTCCACCGTATCGTTAGTTCCTTCATGCGTCCGGTTCATATCTCAGTTCCGGGTGCCGCGGTCGGACTGCGTGCCGCCGCCGGTGCTGCGACGCGTCGTAGACCCCAAGGCATGCGCGCATCGCGATCGCGGCCTCGTACTCGGCATCTACCACAATGAGAACGCCGTCGGAGAGCAAGCCATCCTCACCGCCACCGCGCAGCGGTACGACGCCAAGACCAACGGGAAGCTCTGGAACCTGCTTAAATTGACGCCGATACCAAAACTCGGCGAGTACAGGGTGTTCTACGACGTCGATCCACACTTCGGATATGTTGCCGTCGCCGGGCTCGGCACCGAGTGCTTGACCTTCAACTGCGACGAGAAGATGGACGAGAGCAAGGAAGCGATCCGCATCGCAGCCGGCGTGGGCGCGCGCGCGCTTCAGAAGCTCAACCCGTCCACCATACACGTGGAGTCGTTCGGCAACGCGGAGGCCGCCGCCGAGGGCGCCGCGCTCGCCGTCTGGCAGTTCCAGGAGTACCGCTCGCCGGCCAAGAAGAGCATCTTGCCCAAGTCCATCCTGCACCTGTTCGACGACTGCGACCTGGACGGCTGGAACACCGGCAAGATGAAAGCGGAATCGCAAAACTTGGCGCGATTTCTCCAAGAGATGCCCGCTAACCTGCTTAACCCTACCTCTTTCGCGAAGATCGCGGTCGATCTACTGTGTGAAATCGATATTAACGTAGAGGTGAAGACGCAGGGCTGGGCGGCGGCTCACGAGATGGGCGGATTCGTGGCCATCGGCAAATCCTCGGTCCAACCGCCCCTGTACGTCGAGATCAGCTACTTCGGTGCGAACGAATGCACTCGGCCTATCGTTCTAATCGGCAAGGGGGTCACCTTCGACAGCGGCAGCTTGGATCTGAAACCGCCTAAAGAGTTGAGATACATGAAGGGCGACATGGCGGGCGCGGCGTGCGTGCTCGCCATCACGCGGGCTGCGGCGAGACTCAAGCTGCCGGTCAACATCCGCGGCATACTGCCTCTCTGCGAGATCATGCCGAACGGCAGCAGCCCGAAATTCGGCGACGTAGTCTACAACGCTAACGGCAAATCAATTCACATCCGCCTCCCGTCGCGAGAGGGGCGTCTTCTCGTGGCGGACAGTTTGATTTACGCGAGGAACTACTGGCCCAAACTGATAATCGACATCGGAACTATGTCGAAGGAGCTGATACGGACGCTGGGCGGCGCGGCGTGCGGCTGCTACACGAATTCAGAAGAGCTGTTCTGCTACGTGGAGACGGCGAGCGGGTACACGGGCGACCGAGTGTGGCGCATGCCGCTGTGGTCCTTCTACGAGGAGCGCGTGAAGAACTGCGAGACCGCGGACGTGGCCAACACGGCGCGCCACGACTTCGGAGACTCCCCCAACTGCGCCGCTTTCTTAAAGCAGTTCGTTTGCGACAGCCAGTGGCTGCACCTCGACACGTACAACGTCGCCTACTCGAAAGGCAGAGACTTCCCGTACCTCGGGCGAGGCATGACCGGCCGCCCTACTCGAACCGTTATTGAGCTCTTATACCAACTCCTCGCCGATTCTAAGCTATAAACAGTATCGTAGTTGTAAGTTTGTCCAGTCTAACCATGCGCCGTTGTGTAAGAGACAAATTTTCGAAAGTATAATATTTTTGACGTTTAATAAACCTTGTAACGTGAATCGGTAATTTTATTTACACAAACAATAATTACTAGTAAATAATTCAATGACTATTCATGACACGCATCTGAATAAAAAAACAAATAAGCAGAATTGTTTAAGCGTTCGTGATGAAATCGATACATATTTATTCAGAAACAAGATACTCGGTTACAAATGTTTCTCGGTATAGTCACGCACGCACTGGGTGAATTCTTTGACGGCGCGTTCGCATCGCAACGCTTCGGTGGCGTGTCGCGCGTAGCAGCGGCCCACGGCGCTTCGCTGCGCTTCGCACGGCGTCGCACCGCACCGCAGCTTGCTCTGCAACGAATCCGCCATTCCGGACACCACAGACAAACACTTCCCCAACTCCTCGTAGTGCTCCCGTAACCTTAAGCGAACTTCATCGACAAAAACCGAAGTATCCTCCTCTCCACACGAACCCTGATGTACGTCTTTAGATACATGAACCTTCTTATTGCTACCTTCATCTCCTTCGTACATCAGAATATATTTCTGACTAAAAAAATTACAAAAAAATCTAGATCCGACATGGACGGCGTAAAAATCGCGATGGCAATGAAAATCAAAATTAATTGTTAATTCGTTTATTAATAACTATGCCACTATTTATATAACTAGGAACATAATGGCACTGTTTTCAATTAAAATATAATTTTAAAATATTGTATAACATAAAAACTCGACAATAATTAATATAAATTAGAAACATTATGTGCGACTCAACGCTGTTACTACTTAAACTATTAAATGCATTAAAATAATTTGAATGTAATTGAAACTAGCCTTACGATGCTTAAAAATAGGTTCTAAAAAAATTTTTGGTCAAAATTATGGCAAATTATACACCGTGAATTTTTAATTACCCGAGAAAATTAACTAACATACTCAGATATCGATATACATCGAATTTGGCGAATAAAAAAAACGGAACGGCGTACGGCGTTGGCGTACGGAAGGAATAACTATGAATATAACAAATTTCATTTATAGTTATTCCTTCCGTACGCCAATATTACGCGACCAAATAAGGTGGATTTTGGTTCCGTTAATGTTGGAATGATAATGATTACTATTTGAATTAGCAGGACTTTTATGGTGCACATTTTTTAAGGAATGTTAGGGATCTTTTAAATAAATTTCTCATAAAAATTTTTTTTTTTTCATATTCGATGTATATCGATATCTGAGTATGTTAGTTAATTTTCTCGGGTAATTAAAAATTCACGGTGTATTATAAGTATAACACATACATGGCACAAGTTAGAGATTATGGTTCCACCAATTTATTGACAGACATAATTATAAATATAATGTACTAGCTACATACACGTTACACGCTTAAAAACTCAGTCAAAATTTTTATTATTAGAATATTATCAAATCAGCAAGATGAATTTAACGAAATAAAAATTACATAAATGAACAAAACTAGCATACCAATTAAAGGTAATCGTGTTTTAATAGAAACAAACTTTAAGGGCCACTTGCACGTTCTAGAGTTAACAAAAATAACTCCGAGTTAGTTGCTTCTCCAGGGCTAAATTAATAATTTGCCTTCCACAGATACGAGTTAAGAGTAAACCATATTATGTTAACTAATTAAAATTTAACCCGTCGAAATTGTCAGGTTATGTTCCTAACTCCGGGTTTACTCATGTCAAACTTGGAGGTTATGTTAAGGCCTTAACACGCTTGAATGACCTTGACGCGTCGCGCCCATACATTATCGCGCGTGCGGATGACCTCTAAAAATCGGGAAAACATGTTTTTTATGAAATTAATGCCTTTAACGAGAAATTTCAAATAAAACTCTCAATTCAAAACATGTATATTTCCAAAATCTTGTTTTGCGTGAAAACAGTAATGAAATAGCTTGTGCCGTTTAAGAGAACATTTGCAATTAATGAAAAAATAGTCACTTTTTTGTGCATGTTTTAATCCAAGGGACTTAATGGAAAATCAAATTTATTCTATTCAAGATGTTTAGTAAATCCTCTTCTAGCATATCGTATTTTAAATTTTTAGATTCAAGTAACAGGTATTCTGACAATTTGATTTTCATATTCGAGATTTTAGGCACTTGGGTGGTGTTAAGGCCTTAATAATGAATGTTTGTTTGTGTGTTGAAGTTTTGCTTATTTTTACATTATTGCATTTTCGTCATAAATTCAGTTGGTAGTAAAATGACTTATTTCTTATTTGAGCTATTCTGTACGTAAAAACACATTTTAATAACACAGAAGTGTTAAAGGCATTCTCAAAAGTCATTCTTAAGATTATTAACAGTGTTTTACACCCACTTATACCCGTTGTAAATACAATGAAAAATATATATTTTTAGACTGAAAAACAGTCAAGAATATTTTTATTACTTAAAGTAAAGTAGGTATACCTAAGCGGTATACAGTATTTTCAATAATTAACGAAAGACGTCCCCGTTAACCCGTAACACATTATACGTGTTAATGAAATAACGCAAAACCTCATAGGAGGTGGCTCAGCCCATGAAACTGAACAAATGTTTGTAAATTTTTGATTTTAGCAATTCCATGCAAGGTTTAATTGAAGATAAACAACACTTCGTGGGTTCGAGTCCCACCTGAGGTCGATGATTTTTTTTCAAGTGTTATTTATCTTCAATTGAACAAATGTTATTCTACAAGATTCCCAAAATTAGGATTTTCATACAAATAGACTCAGTCAGCTGATCAGTTTGTATGAAAATTCAAATATATTTGTTTGGTTGAAGATAAATAACACTTGAAAAAAAAATCATCGACCTCAGGTGGGACTCGAACCCACGTCCCATCGCATACCGGGCGAGTGCTTTGACCACTAAACTACCGAGGACGTCACGTGACAAGATGAAATTCCTCAAGTGTTTTTTTTTTCTTCAAGTGTTATTTATCTTCAATTAAACCTTGCATGGAATTGCTAAAAACATAAATTTACAATATTTGTTTAGGTTTCGTGAAAGTTGTAGAACAAATTAAAAGTTGTTCAGTTTCATGGGCTGAGCTACCACCTGAGAAACCATTAAAAACCATTAAAACCAATTTATTTCTGTAAATAGGCTTAAACTAAGCGCTTTTACACGTCCCAATATTTTTTTTCCCTACCACTACTTCAGGACAATTTTGGGCTAGCGCCGAGAAGAAGTAGCGCAAGAAACTCGGTCACTATTGTCAGCCTCTTTTTAAATAGTATATATTTACATTACAAGATAAATGTACCTGTGCGAGCAGGGCAGTATTTATTTCCAAATATTTTTATCGTTTATATAATCATTTACAGTATAATATCCTTTTTTCATTAAAGTTGTTTTAATATGCGATTTAAATTTTAACAGGGGCAGTTCTACAATAGACGCTGGTAATTTATTAAAAAAGCGAATACATTTTCCCATAAACGAATTACCCACTTTATGCAGTCTGAAATTGGGAACGGCAAGCTTATTCTTATTCCGTGTGTTAAGATTATGAATGTCACTTTTCTTAAGGAATAAGGACAGGTTTTTGCGGATGTACATTATATTTTCATAAATAAATTGGGATGCTACTGTAAGTATATTAATTTCTTTAAACAGTTCTTTTAAGGAGTCTCGGGGTCCAAGGCCGTAAATTGCCCGTACAGCTCTCTTCTGCAGTACAAATATAGATTCAATATCTGCTGCTGAGCCCCATAACAATATTCCATATGACATTATACTATGAAAATAGCTAAAATACACCAATCTTGCCGTTTCAACATCAGGCAGTTGTCTTATCTTTCTCACGGCATAAGCAGCAGAGCTAAGTCTTCCCGACAGAGTCTCGATATGCGCACCCCATTGCAAACGGGAATCTAAAGTGATTCCTAAAAATGTAGTGGAACTAGATGTATTAAGTTGTTCATCTTTTACAGTAATATGTGTTGAGACAAGTTTTACGTTGGGCATTGTGAATTTGATGCACTTTGTTTTATTTGCATTGAGCATAAGATTATTGGTGGTGAACCAATGCAATACTTCCGAAAGTGCATTATTTACATCGTCAAATGAGTCTTTACCTCTCTTGATTTTAAAAATCAATGAAGTATCATCTGCAAATAGCACTGTCTCACAGAGGTCTTTCGTAAAAGATGGAAGGTCATTTATGTAAATTAGAAAGAGCAGAGGCCCTAATATCGATCCCTGCGGCACACCCATAGTAAGAGGCGACCCAGAAGACTCAGCTCCATTGATACAAACTTTTTGTGTTCTGCCTGTGAGATAAGAGTTTACTAAATCTGAGGCATCGCATGAAACACCATAGTGTCTAAGTTTTTTCAGTAAAGTTTGATGGTCCACACAATCAAAAGCCTTAGAAAGATCACAAAAAACTCCCAAAGCGTCCTGCCTACTTTCCCAAGCATCAAACACGTGTTTCAAGAGTGCAACTCCAGCATCTGTAGTGCTTCTACCTTTCGTGAAGCCATATTGTTTGCTATGTAACAATTTATTAAGGACAAAGTGTGATAAAAGTTGATTGAAAATTACTTTTTCAAAAACTTTACTAAGTACCGGTAAAATTGAAATTGGTCGAAAATTTGAAGGATCATTTTTCTCGCCTGATTTATATAAAGGAATTATCTTACTAAATTTCATCAAAGTAGGAAACTGTTTATCATCAATACATTTATTAAAAAGAATTGTAAGATAAGGGGCTATCGTATTTATAATTGTATTGATAATATTGACTGAGATCCCCCATAAGTCTTCAGTTTTTTTCATGTTCAATTCCTTGAAAGTCTTTATTAGTATATTAGGATTAATATGTCTAAAATTAAATGGAGTTTTGCACTCATCAACACCCGACTTGAGAAGGGATTCAGCTAGTTCCGCAGAAGAAGCCAGTTCTTTAGTTGTAGAGGGAGCTATATTCGAAAAGAATTCCTCGAAAGCATTTGCAACTTCTGCATGTGAGTTAATTAGTTTATCCCCAATTTTAAGAGAGTAAGAGTGATCATTCTGTTTACGCCTACATGTTTCTTTATTTATTATGTTCCATGTGGCCTTTGCTTTATTATCAGAACCCAAAATAATATTTCGAAGATGATTTGATTTTGCAGTGGCACATACTTTTTTAAATATTTTAGAGTAATTTCTAACATGATCTATGATCTGTGGGTTCTGAGTGTTTGCTTTTAGACTATACAAGTCATATAATGTTCTTCTACTTTTGTAAATACCAGGTGTAGCCCATTCATTAAACTTACACCTGACTTTATTTGCTTTTATTTTTTTTTGTGTGAAAATTTTATCAAATTCATTTTTAATCAAGCCAAAAAGATCCTCATATAACAGATCAACACTATGGCTACTGCTAGATTTTAGTAAATCTATACCGTTACACATTTTCTCTTTAAATCGGTCTATTCTATTTACGGTTATTGGCCTGCAGACAGCATCTATAATTTCTCGGACATGATGGTGCTCAAACGACGCCCTCTGGCCACTATGGTCAGACCTTAAATAATTTATAACTGATTTATCTATTACATTGCTATTGCAAAAAATATTATCTAAGCAAGTAGCTGTTGTGGGAGTCACTCTTGTTGGTTCATTAAATAAGTTAATTAAATTAAACGATTTAAAAAGATTAAGAAAACGAGTTGAATTCGGTGAATTTACTAATATATTGACATTAAAATCTCCACACACAACTATTTTCTTACTAGAACTACAGACTTTTTTCAAAGCCTCTTCCATATTGGATTCAAAAAGCTGGTAATTGGCTGATGGGGGGCTGTACACGCTTAATATTATATACTGCTCTGAGAGCTTTTGCATTATTTTATTAACCCGTAGTTTAGTGTTTTTTTGGTATTAATTTACCTTTTTGTGTATATATTTTGGGTCTTTTATTGATATTTGAACGCTACAAACAAGTTTACAAGTTGTCAATGCCTTCCTATAATTAAGAGCAGGCTAGAGCTCGATCTTGACACCTTGCTCGCTGGGTGTTGTGGGCGCGACGAGGGAGTCCTCGGTATCGCTGATGTAGCCCTCCTGGCCGGTGTAGTGCGTGGGATGCACTAGCAGTGGCGCGGCCGACAGCGCCACCAGCTTCCGGTTCCGGAAATGCTCTTTCCACGTCGCACTGGAAAATTTTACCTCGGTCAAAATCCGGAACGAACTGGTTGTGCAGACATTCGTCAAATACTTGGTTGGTCATATCCTAGACAAGTCATAAGCTTAATTCGTCAATTACGCAATCCGTGAAATCCTTTAATGGTCATATCCTACACAAGTCAAAGGCTTGATTTGTCATTTTCGCAATTCGTCAATTCATTGATTCGTCAAAATGTATTAAGGTCAAACACATGATTTGTCTAATCATTGTGAGATCGAACACTTAAGTGTTTCTTCTATCTATAAACACATAAACACAAAAAGTATCCCTATTACTGTTGTCTTTTATTTACGCGAACACGATACATTTAAATGAAACTACTTTTACGGATTATTTCGCGATTTATTAACATTTTATTTAACCTGACGTTTCGAACACTTTACAGCGTTCGTGGTCACAGGTAGACTAAGGTGTTATTCGTCTTTACAATATTTTGAAAAAATATAAACTACCGTCACTCAGTTAATATTAATTTGTGTTCCTATCTACGCAAAAAGAGCTAACTGTATCTAGAGGTCTTGCAGTGCGGGGCCTAGCAAGTATCACTATTTTCTCTTTGTCACAGAATCACGCCTGAACAAAGGACCAATTTCGCCAATTCTTTTTTTGTTGTGTTTGATTTTGGTTTTTTGGCGTTCCGTAGTCCTGACAAGGTAACCCTTAGTTTTGTTGTCGGCATAATTGATATACATATCTCTGCAAAATTACAGCTTTCTAGTGTCAACAGTCTCCATGCAAAACCTCGGACGGACAGACAGACAGACAGAGAGACATGACGAAACCATAAGGGTTTCCTTTTTAGGAATACGGAACCCTAAAAAACCGAAAAAAAAACCAAAAACTTTGAAAGGCGGAGTATACGGGTTCGCGAGTGGAGACCACGTCTTGGCAAACGTAGTGTAGGACGCCCCCCAGATCAATGGACAGACGACGTTAGGAAGATGACTGGCAGTGGCTGGATAAAAAAAGGAAGAGATCGTGCTCTTTGGCGCTTTTTGGACAGAGGCTTACGTCCAGGAATAGGCTATATCATAAAGTATGGTCCTCCCCTCTTCTAATTGCAGTGCCCTACAGGGCCCATAATGTCTTATAGCTTTAGGCATCTAGTTTTAAGTAAGAGGCGAGCACGCCGGACTTTAAATTGCACCGCCATCTCTGAGGTTCCGGGTTCGATCCCCGGTCGGGTCAATGTACACTACGAACTTTTCTATAGTGGCTCGGGTCTGCGTGTTGTGGTACCGTCGTTGTTTCTGATTTCTATAACACAAGTGCTTTAGCTACTTACCTTTGGATCAGAGCAATGTGTGTGATGTTGTCCAATATTTATTATTTATTTAATAAACGATTGAATAGATAGATAATAGCATCTACTAATAAGGGTTTTTACGATTTACGCCGCTAGTTGGCGCCACTTTGGCAACAGGTCTCCGATCCCACTAATGCGCGCGCTGTCCCAAGTAAAGTTTCTGCACAGTTTTTGATTTTAAACCCTTCTTAAAGTTATTTAAAAATAGATAATCCACTCAACAACGAATACCAAAAAAAGTTTAACTATGTACTTGCACTTGAGCTTAGGTTATGTTTAATTTATTTACACAATAAGATTAAGACGTCTCCTCTCCACCATTGGCCAAACTGCGATCGCCAACCCGCCTGCCAAGCGTGGCGATTATGGGAAAATCCTCCTTTTGGAGAGGCCTGTGTCCAGCAGTGGACTGATATAGGCTGGTGATGATGATGATGATGAAGAAAGACTTTCGTTTCTCTACCAGTGAGTCGTTCGGCAGCTCGTAATCGTGTTTACTAAAGTGACCTTTATATGAATATTATTTGTAGGCGGTTTACCCGTTCCCTACGAATGGCCACAAACTATTGTTTTACGTAAAACGTATTTTATCCTTAGCAAACTTATGACCTCTCAATTTTTTTAACGCATAGGCACTGAAAAGCGTTGTGTCACAAATGCAAGCAAATGTCACAATTTGTGACATTTCGAATCATAGAAAATTTTTATTATACTCATCGAATTTTGTTTAAAAAATACAAAAACTTCAGACACGAAAATACATTAGCTCCGATACTGTCGACAGGTTTCTGAACCTGACGTCTCAGTGCTGCCACCTAGTGAACGTCTCTTCAGAAAACCCTAATTTTTACTAGCTGGACCAGGTTATGAATTAAGGGCTCGTCTGATAAATTGGTGATTATTGGGACAGACATGACGAATCAATAATGGTTCTGTTTTTTGCAACGGCAAAAGGCAACGGAACCCTAAAAATGAATCATTTGGTCCTCTGGACTCACTTGACTTGACAGACAATCTGAAATAGTTGGATGCAGGCCACTTTCATGGCCGTAGGAGACCCGAAATCATAAAGGGGGCGTTCTACAACTAAAATGATAATGATGCTGACTCACTTGGGATGTTTGTCGAACATAATCGGCAGGAATTCGTCGACTGGCAGCAAACGTTCTAGCGGCTCGGCAGCTAACAGTTTCCGAGCGCCGCTGAGCCTAAGCAGGTAGCCCAGCGTCCAGTAGGAGTAGTGAGGCCGAGTTGTGTGACTACTTGCATACTCTTCGTCTGAATCCGATAGGATTTTACGACCGATGTACCTGAGGGGTTAGAAATAGGTATTTAAAGAACGAGATTTTTAGTGGGTAATTAAAAAAATATATCTTTTTTTAAATTACAGCAAGTTTGAATTTACTTTTCTTTAATTTATTTTACATAGTTGATATTTTTATTAACTAAAACAAGTAGGCTTATTAAGGCCTTAACACGCTTAAATGACCTTGACGCGTCGCGCCTATATAATTCCGCGCGCGCGGATGACCTCTAAAAATCGGAAAAACATGTTTTTTATGAAATTAATGCCTTTAACGACAATTTTCAGACAAAACTCTCAATTTAAAACATTTATATTTCCAAAATCTTATTTTGTGCGAAAACAGTAACGAATTTATGAAAAAATATACACTTTTTTGTGCATGTTTTAATCCAAGGGACTTAACGGCAAATCAAAATTATTCAATTCAAGATGTTTATTAAATCCACTTCTAGCATATCGTATTTAAAATTTTTAGATTCAAGTAACAGGTATTCTGACAATTTGTTTTTCATATTCGAGATTTTAGGCACTTGGGTGGTGTTAAGGCCTTAATACTTTATGTTACTTTTAAAATTATGTTATACCTTAGTACTAATTGGTTATTTATAGGGAAATCTGTTATTGGCCATACTCTATGCTTTATACTAGACTAGCAGCCCGTCCCGGCTTCGCACGGGGTAGACAATTATCGCTAATAGTTTCGGCAGCGCATTCGACGAAAGACATTTTAAGACTCATTTTTCTACACCTTCGGTTACATTGTTCAAATTTGACCAAGGATCCATAATTTTTTCAAAATGAAATGTAGCCTATGTCAAATTGGAAGAATGTAGCATTCTATTGGTGAAAGAATTTTTTAAATCGGCCCAGTACTTTTTGAGCCTATTCATTACAAACATACAAACATACAAAAATAGGTACAAATCTTTCCTCTTTATAATATTAGTATAGAAGTATAGACATAGCAGGTAACAATCTTATATTATAATTACAAAACAATGCAGGAGCTTAGATCTAGATTGTAACCTTAAAACATGTACACACAGCATGACCAGCATACGTAAACACTATGCCACTAACAATTTAACAAAAGCAATGAAATATTTTTTAAATGTGTAATGATTTTTTAAAGATATTTTTCCAAACTTGACTAAGTAATAGCATATAATTAACAGAACAAGAAGTCTAGAAATATATAATAAAATATCGGGTGTAAAAAAAGGCTTAACGAAGCCTAATACTACATATTCTACGTATTATTACGATCATTTTTTTCTTTTACACTATACCTGGGAAATGACGGGCTACCGAGTTATTGACAGTCGAAGTTACAATTTTTTTTCAAAGATTTTTACAAAATTGACTTCTGTTTGATAATACTAAACTTTTTTACAAAGAAACATGATCCGCTTACACACACAGGCATAGTCTGTGGCGTGCGCGCTATACATTGCGGGTTAGAAATAAGTTATTTTTTTTTATACCCAAAAATAAAATTCATTTCCCAGCAATTATTTTTTTTGCATTCTACTTGGTTTTATGTATAGAATTCGTGGTTTAAGGCTTCGTTGAGCCTTTTTTTACACCCTGTATATACAATAATCGTGACGCCATGTTGGGAAGCTCAGTGGAGGATACGTCTAACGTTCTGGCTGGTTATTTGCTGTCAATTTGCGATTTTAAAGCCGGAATAGGCTTGTATACACTACACATAAATTGGCTTGATATTTCTTATAATAAAACACGGTACGGAGAAAACAAAAAACAAGGTTATTTTTTATTTTGAACAAGGATTTTCAATATTTTTATGAAACAAATTCTTAAAAATTTGGCTTACAGTCACGTGACAGTGAACACCAATCAGAAATAATTACGTCACGCCGTTCGAAACGTCGTTATTATTGTTAACATTTTCGGACAATAAATTGTTTCAGTTGATAAATATCCCGTTTTTAGCAATTTCTGTTGGTTTTTTAATTCATATTTAAAATGACTGGTGTAAAATTCACTATAGAATTAGGACTTACACAATTCGTTTTGCCGGACGTGACGTCGCTTCGTTTCGTTTCGTGAATTTTTATTATTATTTTTAAATGCAAAATACATAGTGTTAACGCATTTTCTTTTCGAAAGTAACTTTTTTTGTGTTCAATGGACATTATGTCCAATTATTAACAAATTTTTATAATTTTGTCAAATAACCGATTGGTATATTTTTGCTATCGCTTTGCTTTTGAAAGATTAGGAATGGAATCAATCAGGGTAACGGTTCAGGAGACGTATTTTTGAATTATGCGAATTCCAATTCGAATACGAAATGGCAAGATTCGCATGCGAATGACTAAAATCGCTATTTTTGAAAATTCATTCTGTGAATTCTGCAACGAGTGGTCCGACCCACTCGTATTTCGATTCTACTACTAGGTAGAAAGTTTAGAAGTATGACTTTGACAAGTAAACATATGGTTCACAGATAAAACACTTTTTTTTTCGTTCCGTTCCATGCGATTCATTGCCGGTTTTTAAAATCAATAAGTTTTTGCATTCCCGTTTTTAATATTTTCTGCGTGAAACGAAAATAGTTAAAGAATTTTACTTTAATAGCAACACAGAATTCGAGTGATTCAAAAATGCGTAAAATCGGGTGTGATAGAAATAGAATTCGCACACGAATCGTATTCGTGTTCGAATTCAAGATTCATTTCGAATGCTTCAAAAATACGTCTCCAGAAAAAAGGAAGGAAACAGAAAAAATGTAATTTATTAGAAAACTTCCCTAAAACTTACACGAGATCCCACTCCAAGTCCTTGAGCTCGCTCATGAGCGTGAGGAACCGGAGACGGAAGAACGGAACGAAGTGGATGTCGTCTTCCAGCACCAACGTCACTTCCGCCTCGCTCGCCACTATCTGAGGGCAAACAACTATGATAAGCTTGTAAATTTTATTTTATTTATTTTGGGCTGTGGACACCAACTGTATCTGGCTTTTGGACGAATGTTTTTATAGTTATAAGGAATATTTTAACTGGCGACATTAAATTTAAATTTTTAATTTATTAAATTTAATTTAATCTTATTTAATTTTATCCACTCTTATATTGTTATAGCTGTTGCCCGCGACTTCGTTCCCGTTGTCTTTAGATTTGTATTTTTTTTTAAATTTTCCGCGCCTTTTTCTTATATTTTTATTTCATAAGAACCTTCTCTTGTCAATAACAAACACAACAAAAAAAGAATGAGCGAAATCGGTCCAGCCGTTCACGCGTGATGCCGTGACAACGGAAAACGGGTTTCATTTTTATATATATAGATTTAACAATAATAATAATGTAATTGGATAAATTTAGCACGTCTGCGAGCAGACTGAACACACCTACATACTTTTTGTCACCTTTTTATTAACTGTGTTTTTAGCAAATAAACGTTTCAACTTTGAACTCGAACCAATCATAAATAAAAGGCTAGTTGACACCACCAATCAAATGACATACTTTTTATGTGCTGTCAAAATGCTCCTCTGCCTTATTTGTATGGCGGTAGCAAGCTTTCACGTCATTGTTTACCGGACTCGACTGCCTAACTTTTTATTGGTTTTGAAGCAAACAAAAATCAGATTCTTCAATCTGGTTCAATTTAAGGTTCCATATAAGTACACTCGACATCCTATTAATATCTTAAGCCCACCTTTTCATAAAACTGTATTGGGCTCCAACAGTCCAATTCCGAGACTTTGTAACCTGTACAATAAATATCAAAAAGATATTGAAATGTTTGGAAGTGGTCCACTCAGGTTCAAGCGTGAGGTCCAACAAATAGTTTTCGGATAGATTTTTTTTTTTATTCGTTTTGATTCATAATTACAAATCTTGCTTGCTTATAACTACCAACATTAAAAAATATATATAAGGTGTAAGTGAATTAGTGTCAGATATTTTTAGGAGTAACTTAGACTATCACATGGATCACATATAAGATAAATTTAAAATTATAGAACAAACTTAATAAAATCGAAAAAATAAAAAGTTTTAAAATAAAGAATCTACATCATCCTGTACATGAACCCAAACACCACAAGTAGACTACTCACACAACGCTAGCCGATTCATAACCTCTCAAGAATTACATTAATGCACTCAAATAATCATATTACACTGTTCATCATAATATCATATTACTTGGTGCGTGAATTAAAGTTTGTTCTATAATTTTAAATCTATCTTATATGTGATTCATGTGATAGTCTAAGTTACTCCTAAAAATATCTGACACTAATTCACTTACACCTTATATATCTATAATAATAAAGAGTGTATGCATGTTGTGTTCACCTTTGACAGTTGTACATTTAGACGTATAAGTTGATATTGTGTTTTGAAAATTTTAGTGTATCAACTACTGGTAAACCAAATAAATAAAAAATAAAAAGATTCTTCGAATTAATGATAATGCACCGGGATATCGGGCCTAAAATAAGGTGTCAGATTTAATAAATGATGTCTTAGAACTATTTATGATTGGTGTCCAAAACTCTATTCTAAGACATCATAATATAAGAAATCTCACACCTTATTTTAGGCCCGATAACCCGGTACCTTATCATTTATTCGAAGAATCAGATTTTTGTTTGCTTCAAAACCAATAAAAAGTTAGGCAGTTGAGTCCGGTAGACAATGACGTCAAAACTTGCTATCGCCATACAAATAAGGCAGAGGAGCATTTTGACAGCACATAAAAAGTATGTCAATTGATTGGTGGTGTCAACTAGCCTATTATACAGGGTGTCCAAGAGAATAGGACACTCCTTAAAACCAGCCATACAACTCACCATACAAATTATAAGGAAGAGGTGCGTTTTGACAGCACATAAAAAGTATGTCAACTGATTGGTGCCATTGGTGGTGTCAATTAGCCTACTTATAACTTTTTCGTCATGACCGTCTGTCTGTCCGTCCGAGGTTTTGCTTGGAGACTGTTGGCACTAGAGAGCTGTAATTTTGTGGACGTACGTATATCAATCACGCTGACAAAGTTGTAGAAAAAACCTTAAGCTCTCCAATACCGACATCTCAAAAAGTAATCCACATAAGCACTTCCTAAGCAAGCGAGTAGGCAGAGCGTGGAATAAACTCCCAGAAGACGTAGTCTCAGTTTAAAGTATATCGTTTAAAATTAGACTCGACAAGCATCTGTTAAACTGCAAAAAAGATTAACCAGTGGGGACCAGCACGATACAGGCAACCGGTTGTCTCAACTGCCTGCCTGATAAATAAATAATATTAATAAAAACTCTGGAAATCTGGTGAAAACTCTTATGGAAAATGTATAACGGAACTAGTGTGTTTATAATTAAAAACTGCTGTGTTTTCTTAATAAATAAAATTAAAATAAATATTTTTTAAATATGTTTTAAGGGTAGCTCCCCTACATGTAACTACATCTTCCACACTGAATCACAGTGGGGCAGTTTTACAGTCAATATATAGATTCTAATGATGACAATAGGCTAGTTGACACCACCAATCAATTGACATATTTTTTATGAGCTGTCAAAACAGATATCTTCCTTATAATTTGTATGGCGATATCGGACTATGACGTCACTATCCGATAAACTCAACTGCCTTACTTTTTTACGATTTTAAAGCAATCAAAAATCATTTTCCTTCTTAAATGAAATTATACTGAGTTATTAGGCCTAAAATAAAGTGTCTGTTTTAATAAATGATGCCTTAGAATTATTTATGAATGAGGTCAACATCCCTATTAAATGATTCCAGTGTCAATTACCTCTTTCCATATAAAATAGTGGCTCAGGAAGCACCCGACCTCACCTGCTTTCATGGGTCTGAAATTAAACAAAATATTATATAATTTAACCAAACATCTAAATCTAATTACAATAAATAAATAAAATGAATATTGGACAACATCACATACATTGCTCTGATCCTAAGGTAAGTAGCTAAAGCACTTGTGTTATAGAAATCAGAAACAACGACGGTACCACAACACTTAGACCCGAGACAATATAGAAAAGTTAGTTTTCTACATTGACCCGACCGGGGATCGAACCCGGAACCTCAGAGATGGCGGCGCCATTAAAAGTCCGGCGTGCGCTCGCCTCTCGGCTACGGAGGTCGTCAATTCACTAGATATTAACCATCAGGGCTAGCATGCGCGCATCGGGTATTTTATCGATAGACAAGACAAATTTTATCTTCGAAGATATTTGTCGTTTTCCCTCATTGCAGACGTCTCGAATCCTTTTTCTTAATATTTTCAGGGTCTCCCGTTCTTCCTAGCTACTTATTTTTACGTTATAACACGGCATTGCATGATATTTTGGTTTTTTTCTTTGTCCGTCGAACGTCAAAAGTCGATAAAATGCCATGACAATTTTTTATCGCGTTGCGCATGCTAGCCCTGCAGTTTTACCTTATTTACCGATATTTTTATCCTACTAATAATATAAATGCAAAAGATTGTAAGTATGGATGGATGATCGTTACTCTTTCACGCAAAAACTACTAATAAATAAATAGTTTCCACAATCACACCAATTATCTAGCCCAAAACTAAGCAAAGCTTGTGCTATGGCGACTAGATAACGGATAAACATACTTAAATACGTTTATAAACATCCATGACTTAGGTACAAGAGCTCGTGCTCATCACACTAACATTTGCCCCTCGCGGGATTCGAACCCGCAACCGCCAGGCATTGTAGACCGAAGCGCGAACCACTACACCAGGCGGTCGTCTTACTGAACGGATTTGGATGAAATTTTACGTACATATAGAATATTTAGTTGAAGATAAATAACACTTGAAAAAAATCATCGACCTCAGGTGGGACTCGAACCCACGTCCCATCGCATATATACATATAGCTACAACATTGATCAGAATACGCTGGCTTTGACAGCGAGATAGAACACTTGAGGAATTTCATCTTGTCACGTGACGTCCTCGGTAGATTAGTTGGTAAAGCACTCGCCCGGCTTGCGATGGGACGTGGGTTCGAGTCCAACCTGAGGTCGATGATTTTTTTTCAAGTGTTATTTATCTTCAAATGGTTTTTGAACTCATATTAGCAGGTAGGTTAACAAGATATTGTTTTAAACTTTCATGGTCACTAACATTAGAATAGTTTGTTACGGGATTGCTACCATGTACCTTATTTTTGAGTTAAGCGCCATGATCACGGAGTAACTGCTACTCCGTATAGTTACTCCGTGATCATGGCGCTTGCAACAGTGCCGAAATATCGGGAACTCAAAAATAAGGTACATGGTAGCAATCCCGTAACAAACTATTCTAAGGTTAACAAGAGTTTGTGTTACTTATTAATTCATGTATATCTGAGGTTCTTATGCCAGTATGGACCTACGGTATACAGCTGTGTGGCTGTACCAAACAAAGTAACTCTCACATTATACAACGCTTTGAGAACAAAGTACTAAGGAACATCGTAAGGGCACCTTGGTACATAAGGCCTTAACACGCTTGAATGACCTTGACGCGTCGCGCCCATACAATTTCGCGCGTGCCACCTCTAAAAATCGGGAAAACATGTTTTTTATGAAATTAATGCCTTTAACGAGAAATTACAAATAAAACTCTCAATTCAAGACATGTATATTTCCAAAATCTTGTTTTGCGTGAAAACAGTAATGAAATAGCTTGTGCCGTTTAAGAGAACATTTGCAATTTATGAAAAAAATAGACACTTTTTTGTGCATGTTATAATCCAAGGGACTTTACGGAAAATCAAAATTATTCAATTCAAGATGTTAATTAAATCCTCTTCTAGCATATCGTATTTTAAATTTTTAGATTCAAGTAACAGGTATTCTGACAATTTGATTTTCATATTCGAGATTTTAGGCACTTGGGTGGTGTTAAGGCCTTAAGGAATGGGAATCTCCACCAGGACCTTCAAATTGAGTTTGTAAAGAATGTTATAATAAATATGCAGAAGCTCACCAAAAGAGACTTCACCGCCATGTGAATGTCGAGACAATTCAGCTCCTCGACAACTCAGACATAGTGAGAAGACTTAAAAAAACGAAACCTTTTGAATTTTTGTTTTTAGCAATTACCATGCTAGGTTTATCTAAGATTTTTTATTAAAAATTTCAATTGTCAAAGCTTTTCTGTTCTTTACCAATAGTTAAATATTTGTAAAAATATTTTTATCGGGTGTTGACGGTAGTAGTATATACCGCAACATTGATTAGAAAATACGCTGGCTTTGACAGCGAGAACCACTTGAAAGATTTCGTCGAGTTGACTAACGTCTCGGTAGCTTAGTGGTCAAAGCACTCGCCCGGTATGCGATGGACGTGGGTTCGGATCCCACCTGAGGCGGACGGTTCTTTTTCAAGTATTAAAATTTTTTAAAACCTCTTGAGTTATTGCAGTGATAGTTTATATAGCTCTCATGCTATTTTCAAAGACTTGTGAACAATGTGTCTTCCCCTTAATATTATTAGTGCTAATGAGAAAAGTGTTAATGGACATGTTCTTAGTTATAATTTAACTATACTTAAATTAGGTCAAATTTAAATTACTCATTAGTCTACATAGGCTAGATTGTAATATTTTAAAGGTTTAAATTTTAAATTTAGGCCTTAGATAGATTATTAAAAAAAATGTTGTGAAAGAAGGTTGCGGAATGGATCTTGGAGGAAATTTCTTGCTTCGATTCGAAATTGAAGAAGGGGAGGAGGATACGGGTTTTCGTCACACTCAACTTCCCCCTTCTACCGGACTAGTGAGCGAGGAAGGGGTTCCTCAGCTCACATTGCACCGTCTGCCAGTCTGGGGTGATCCCGTGTGTACAGGATCACCCATTCCCTGTGCCTGAGGCGCGGCATAGCATGCCGTGCGTTTGTGACGCATGGACGGAAACCAGAACACGGGTCCCCATGTGTTACTCGCATACGTTGCGTGGTACACCGCAGGTTTTTTAGTAGGTGATACTTTGTCATGGCACAGCGGCGAAAGCCGTTGTAAGATGACGAGGGAGTCCCACAAAAATAACCTACCGCTTCCCCCGCGGCGGTAGGTATGCGAAATGCATTTTTCCTGCGCACCAAAAAAAAAAAAAGGTTAGGTTGGGGTGTCAGAGTAACCTCCTCGTGCGGCGGGGTGTTACTAATTACATTCGGTTACGATCGGGTGTAAGAAGTAGCATCCTGTCCTGGTTCACCCTGGGCAACGGGGGTTAGTAATTTCCTTCGGGTTATTGCTAGCTCACGGCTAAACTCTGCGGGAGACGCTCCCGGCGGGCTTGAGCAGCCCGCTCGTAGATGCGTCTTGGGGCGGCACTTGTGGGGGGTGATGACTCCCTACTCGTGCTGCCTAGACGGTGGTCGCGGGGATGACCCGCGACCTGCGGGTCTAAAACGGCCGCATTAGATGTTTCATATTCCGTTCATAATATGTTTCATTTAGCAAATCTTAAAATGAAATGTTATTTGATGAATTATAAAATGAGCATCGAACATTTTATATTTGCAGTTCATCTAATTTAACAGTTTTGTATGGAAATTCGTAATATGGTCCACTTATTATGAAAAGAGTAATTCATATTAAATGTCAAATTGGTGAACCACCATTTTAATGTTATTTTTATACTTATTTTGTATTGATATTTGTAGAACACACAAAACTTGAGTATTTTGAAATATTTTGTTCCTTTGTTTTGTTAAAAACATTCATTTTCACAAAAACCGTTAAGCAAGATTGGACGTGTCATTATATTTTTTTAATGGCATTAAATATAATCCATTTGATGAAATGAATTGCATATGATTCATTTATTAATGTGGCCGTTTTAAGGTTTGCAAAACGTTTCCGCTACATTTCATTAAATGCATCAGATTAAAAATGAAACATCCAATGCGGCCGTTTTAGACCCGCAGGCTGCGGGGCGCTGACCCTGCGGTTGGTGGTGTCTCTCGCTTCCCAGTATGGTTCAAGCTATGCTGGGCAGCGAGTGGGAGTAAGACGTGGGCGGCCTTTTGTTGCGACACTATGTCGTCGCAAAGGGTGGCCACGGATCGGGCTGAGAAGCTTCAACCCTTGCTGACCCGATCCGAAGTCGTAGAAAAAGGAGGGAGAAAAAGCATTTTGCCGAATTTAACTCCCCCCACTAGTAGCTAATCCTTCACCGCATGCCAGACTGAGATACAAAAGATGAAGTGGAAAAATTACATGACTGACAAACTTATACTTATATAAATAAACCACAAGATAAATTCAAACTCAAAATATAATGAATATTATGAGTTAATACAAAAATATGTATATTATATAACTGTTGCCCTTGACTTCACTTGTGTAATCTTTAGTTTATTCAATATATCCCACAGAAACATTCAACCAAAATAAAAATATCCTACCTGAATGTTAACCCAGATCATATTTTATAAGTATGAGTGTGAAATTTCATCTCCATCTGTTCAGCCGTTAACACGTGACACAGTCCCAAACATCCTCACAAACTTTCGCATTTGACGACCTCTCGTAGCCGAGAGGCGAGCACGCCGGACTTTAAATGGCACCGCCATCTCTGAGGTTCCGGGTTCGATCCCCGATCGGGTCAATGTAAAAAACGAACTTTTCTATATTGGCTCGGGTCTGGGTGTTGTGGTATCGTCGTTGTTTCTGATTTCTATAACACAAGTGCTATAGCTACTTACCTTAGAACCAGAGCAATGTATGTGATGTTATCGAATTATTTAAAAACATATATATTATATATAAAAAATTGTCATTTATAACATTAGTAGAATTTTAAAATAACTACTAAAAGACATTACTACACTTTTTACTTTTATTCATGTTTCTAATAACAGATAAATTAAACATTGTAATGATACACTCACATACATAAACTATAAAATATTTAAAATTATACTCATAATATGCTTTAATAGCCTATAAATATATATAGATCCAAAACTACGCTCAGTGTTTTGTACTATTCAATTGTGTTGATATGAAATAATAAATGAATAGAAATACTTAAATAATTATATCCTAATAAATTTTTGTTTTTAGCAATTCCATGCAAGGTTTAATTGAAGATAAATAACACTTGAAAAAAATCATCGACCTCGGGTGGGACTCGAACCCACGTCCCATCGCATGCCGGGCGAGTGCTTTACCAACTAAGCTACCGAGGACGTCATGTGACAAGATGAAATTCCTCAAGTGTTTTTTCTCGCTGTCAAAGCCAGCGTATTCTGATCAATGTTGTAGCTATATGTATAGCTGAGTAGTATACTACCGTCAACACCGATGATTTTTTTTCAAGTGTATTTATCTTTAATTATATCCTATGCCCGAGACCCGGAATGAGCCGTACGTGGGCGATGCATGAAAGTCGTCCTTACAGATTCTTATCATCATTAACATACGTTACGTGGTACACCGCAGGTTTTAGTGGTTTTGTCGGTAAACAGTTGCAGGAGCTAGGCAAGAAAGTCCTAAGTAATCTACCGGTTCCCCACTGACGGTAGGTATGCGAAATGCATTATTTTTTTAAATTTATTGAAAGAACCACAAACAAGTTTACAATAAGCTTACACTAAACCGTATACAGAAAAAAACTTTAATGTAAACTCAACAATGATGGTTACATTTTACGTTAAGGCCTTAACACCAGCAAGTGCGTAAAATCTCGAATATGAAAATCAAATTGTCAGAATGCCTGTTAATTTAATCTAAAAATTTAAAAAACGATATGCTAGAGAAGGATTTAATAAACCTCGTGAATTGAATAATTTTGATTTTCCGTTAATTCCCTTGGAATAAAGCATGCACAAAAAAGTGGCTATTTTTTCATAAATTGCAAATGTTCTCTTAAACGGCACAAGCTATTTCGTTACTGTTTTCACACAAAACAAGATTTTGGAAATATACATGTTTTGAATTGAGAGTTTTATTTGAAAATCTCGTTAAAAACATTAATTTCATAAAAAAACATGTTTATCCGATTATTAGAGGTCATCCGCACGCGCGAAATTGTATGGGCGCGACGCGTCAAGGTCATTCAAGCGTGTTAAGGCCTTAACATTAAATTTTACAGCGGGACTCAAGTTGTACATAGAAATGAACTTGATTTATCTGTAAGCGATGTGTGTGGGTTCGTGTGCATGTGTTGGTAAACTAGATATCGGAATGACGTGTTTAAAGTGTATGATATATATTTTAGATAAAGTGTGTGTATGAAATATGTTAATCGTTAATTAAATGTTAATTAGTAAATTTACGATATCTTTATTGTAAGACCTGGCACTGCCTGTGAAGATATCGACAGAATTAAATTTTTTGTTATAACTATCGAGCATGCGACGTAGGGGGGATCGGGAAGATTTTTTCTGTGCAAAAACGAAGAAATCGTTAAAAGTAACTAAGGAGCTTCGACCTGACTACAATAAAAAAATTATAGTATAGTGCAAAACGTCACACATTGACCTTTAAAGATACTATTGTTTTTATTATAAATTGACATTTTATTTTCTTACTAGCAGCCCGTCCCGGCTTCGCACGGGGTAGACAATTATCGCTAATAGTTTCGGCAGCGCATTCGACGAAAGACATTTTAAGACTCATTTTTCTACACCTTCGGTTACATTGTTCAAATTTTACTAAGGATCCCTAATTTTTTTCAAAATGAAATGTAGCCTATGTCAAATTGGAAGAATGTAGCATTCTATTGGTGAAAGAATTTTTTAAATCGGCCCAGTACTTTTTGAGCCTATTCATTACAAACATACAAAAATAGGTAAAATTCTTTCCTCTTTATAATATTAGTATAGAAGTATAGATTAACATGTAATCTATACTTTTCTAAAAAAAACTATGTCACGACCTATTTTAAATAACTATAAAAACCGTATTTTTTCTCAATAAATCAGTCAGTTAAGAATTGACATTCGTTGTGGTATTTCATCCTTCAACACCCCACATCTCAAATGAACTATTCAACAATCTCGTATGATGATCAAAAATTTATGTTGGTTTGAAGTTTGAACCAAATCTATTCTTGTTTCAATAGTACTTCTTAGTATTGAGTTGAAAACATTCGCACAAAATCACGAATATTTCTACTTACTGCCATAGACAATTACCTATTTTGGTAGGGGTCCTCGTATCCCGGCATCAGCGTGATGGAGTGCCGCCGAAGGTCCGACATGTCCAGGTTCCTGAAATATAAAACAATAATCAACATTAATCACCGTTCCCAAAAACCGCATTTAGGGTTCCGTACTTAAAGGGTAAAACGGGACCCTATTACTGTGACTCTACTGTCCGTCTGTCTGTCACCAGGCTGTATCTTATAAACCGTGATAGACAGTTGAAATTTTCACAGATGATGTATTTCGGTTGCTGCTATAACAACAAATACTAAAAAACAGAATAAAATAAATATTTAAGTGTGCTCCCATACAACATACATGATTTATTTGCCATACGGAACTCTTCGTACGCGAGTCCGACTCACCCTTGGCCGGTTTTTTTATTAGGCATAATGTTTAGTTACTGCCCATAGTATTGATAACAAATCTAAAAATAATTTTTCTATCCATGACTTGTGTACAGATGAAAAACTTAATCAAAGATTAATAAAAAGGTAAAAAATTGGTGTGTCCCTTTGTATAAATATTCTACTTGACACCACCAATCAATTGACATACTTTTTACGAGCTGTCAAAACGCACCTCTTCTTTAAAATTTGTATGGCGATATCGGATTATGACGTCACTATCCACCTAACTCGACTGCCTTACTTTTTATCGATTTTAAAGCAATTAAAAATAAGTTTTTTCTAATAAATGATATTGTACCGGGTTATTAGGCCGAACCGAAAATAGCGTTTTAGTTTTAATACATTTATTAAGTCATCATTATGCCTAAGAATTATTTAAGAATGTTCTCAATATATATGATCGCACTTTTCCTCGTCAGCGTTATTATTGTGTTAAGGCCTTAACACACTTGAATGACCTTGACGCGTCGCGCCTATACAATTTCGCGCGTGCGAATGCGAAAAAACATGTTTTTCCGATTTTTAGAGGTCATCCACCTCTAAAAATCGGAAAAACATGTTTTTTATGAAATTAATGCCTTGAACAAGAATTTTCAAATAAAATTCACTTTAAAACATGTATATTTCCAAAATCTTGTTTTGTGTGAAAACAGTAATGAAATAGCTTGTGCCGTTTAAGAGAACATTTGTAATTTATGAAAAAATTGACACTTTTTTGTGCATGTTTTAATCCAAAGAACTTAACGGAAAATTAAAATTATTCAATTCAAGATGTTTATTAAATCCTCTCCTAGCATATCGTATTTAAAATTTTTAGATTCAAGTAACAGGTATTCTGACAATTTGATTTTCATATTCGAGATTTTAGGCACTTGGGTGGTGTTAAGGCCTTAACTACTGATAGGAACTTGCATTACTTTAGTACTGATAAAAATAAAAATATATAAATATTGGACATCACATACATAAATCTGATCCTAAGGTAACTAAGTAACGTAGCTAAAACCCTATTAGCCTTATTAAAAATAAGATAGACTAGGTTTAAACACGGTCTAAAGATTAGCCAACCAATTTTAAATGTAGATGTCATTATTACCGAGACATGTCTAATGTATAACACTTTAAATTGGTTGGTTATTTTTTAGACATCGTTAAAACCTAGTATTTTTTGTAATAAGGTCATAAATGTGTTATCAAAATTAAAAACTTCGAAGGTACAATACGCAGAACCGAATCAACATAAAAAAATACACTGACTGACCGGGAATCGAACCCGGCCGGAACCTCAAAGATGGCGACGCTAAGTCCGCTCGCCCTTGCTACGGAGGGAGGTCGACATAAAACAATTTGCTTCCTTAATAAAGACAAATAAATATATGCCCGAAAATATAAGGTGTAAACTTATCAGTTAACTCTTTTCTAGGGGATGATTCTACTGCTTAAATAGAACAAATTTTTCTATGGGACCAACTTCAAAATCGCAAAACATAAAACCATTTCTCCATACAAAACGGCAGATCAGCTGAGATCAGTTTGTATAAAGATATGAAATATTTTTTTTACGATTTCGAAGTTGGTCTCATACAAAAAGTTGTTTTATTTGAGCAGTAGAACCACCTCCTAGAAAAGAGTTAACTGATAAGTTTACACTTTATATACTGGACGTAGGGAATTAACATCCTCGTGTTATTACTACTCTATTCAGAATAAGAAGATCGCTGTGACACATGACAGTTTACACTTATAGTGATGCGCCCCAACGAAATCTAATCGATTCTATTCGAAAATCGAGAAAGTTTATAAAGAAATTTGAATCGATTTTCATTTCACTGACTTTCTTCTAATATGAAGAAATACTGCAATGTTCTGTTGCCTGAGTGCCAGAAACAGATTTTTGGCATGTTGTTCAAAGCTTAACAAACTTAAACAATATACAAAACATAACGAAAAACTCAACAAAAACAGTAATTAGTAATAATTAGTAGTAATTTTAGTAGTTTTAATTTAAGTTATTATGGATTGTGCTGCATGTCAATTTGGTGCCAAATAAATATTTTTTTCTTTCTTTCTTTAATAAGGCAAAACTGGAACTGTTAAGAAGCACAACGAAAACACAAACCACTTAAAAGGCAGACGCACTCCTACTGACGACAAAAAAAAGGCTTTGACAAGCCGACGATTTTGTGTGGTCAATCCCTATAGGAAAGCGTTCCGTTTTACGCATCAAGTATACGATCGACGACCTCCGTAGCCGAGAGGCGAGCACGCCGGACTATTTAAGGCGTCGCCATCTCTGAGGTTCCGGGTTCGATCCCCGGTCGGGTCAATGTAGAAAACGAACTTTTCTATATTGTCTCGGGTCTGGGGTGTTGTGGTACCGTCGTTGTTTCTGATTTCTATAACACAAGTGCTTTAGCTACTTACCTTAGGATCAGAGCAATGTATGTGATGTTGTCCAATATTTATTTATTAAAAAAAACATTTATTTATTTATTTTTTTAGGAGATTTTTGTTCGTTCATTTTTCAAATTCGTAAGCAATAATAATGAATTGAACACTTAGATTTCTAGATGCAATGTTATAAAGATTTTTGCAATAATCTTCAATGAAAATAAAAAAAGTTTTTTCATAATATATTAAATTATTAATTCATAAGCAGTATGGGTGGACCGGAACGTGTGAAGTGTGAGAGCGATCATCTTATCCTGAATAGAATATAGTATTTACAAGGTAACAGCAAATACATTTGCCACCGGTTTTCTCAACACAGCTGGAACCGATCCAAATAAGTTCAATTTCTAAATTTACAGGAACACGGAACCCTTTGCGTTGCACAAATTAATGCCTCACTATTCCAATCGGGTAGTCAATAATACTTATTTATTGGTTTTGCTTAGCAATACTAGGGCTTTGCGTTCGATAAAATACACCGTGAATCTTTCATTAACCGAGAAAATTAACTAACATACTCAGATATCGATATACATCGAATTTGGCGAAAAAAAAAACGGAACGGCGAACGGCGTTGGCGTAAATTTCATTCATAGTTATTCCTTCCGTACGCCAATATTACGCGACCAAATTAGGTGGATTTTGGTTCCGTTAATGTTGCAATGATAATGATTACTATTTGAATTAGCAGGACTTTTATAGTGCATATTTTTTAAGGAATGTTAGGGACCTTTAAAATAAATTTCTCATATTATTATTTTTATTCGCCAAATTCGATGTATATCGATATCTGAGTATGTTAGTTAATTTTCTCGGGTAATTAAAAATTCACGGTGTATATTCGCAGTAACAACTCTTTAATTTATAAAAAAAATGTCATAGCCAAATCAATATTTAAAGTTTTGCAACTCTTCAGTATTTCGCACAATAGCTATGTATTACTAAAGATAAATAACACTTGAAAAAAGTCATCGACCTCAGGTGGGACTCGAACCCACGCTAAAAACAAAAATTTACAATGTTTAAGCATTTCTGATCTTAACCAATAGTCAAATATTTGTAAAAATATTTCTATAGGGTGTTGACGGTAGTATACTACTCAGCTATACATATAGCTACAACATTGATCAGAATACGCTGGCTTTGACAGCGAGAAAAAACACTTGAGGAATTTCATCGTGTCGCGTGACGTCCTCGGTAGCTTAGTTGGTAAAGCACTCGCCCGGCATGCGATGGGACGTGGGTTCGAGTCCCACCTGAGGTCGATGACTTTTTTCAAGTGTTATTTATCTTTAGTAAAACCTTGCATGGAATTGCTAAAAACAAAAATTTACAATAGCTATGTATGTTAATAATAAATTAACTAAGCACAATGAAATACTTAAAAATATTTCGCGTTTGCATAAACAAAATCATTGCCATAGCTGAGCAGATCGATTTATGTGACCACAACTGTCTTAGTCCAGGGTATATCTTAAGTTTAAGTTAATATTAGACCAGGCTTAAGGACAGAACAACTAACACACAACCACCTAAACTTTTATCGGCCTTACTACATAAAGATAGACTAGTGTTGAGCATGTGTTGAACACCTGTTTACAGATAAGTCAACCATTTTGAAATGTTTGTTAGTAATATGTCTCGAATGTCAGCGGGTCTAAAACGGCCGCATTGGATGTTTCATATTCCGTTCATAATATGTTTCATTTAGAAAATCATAAAATGAAATGTTATTTGATGAATCATAAAATGAGCCTCGAACATTTCATATTTGCAGTTCATCTAATTTGACAGTTTTGTATGGAAATTCGTAATATGGTCCACTTATTATGAAAAGAGTAATTGATATTAAATATCAAATTGGTGAACCACCATTTTAATGTTATTTTTATTATTATTTTGTATTGATATTTGTAGAACACACAAAACTTGAGTATTTTGAAACATTTTGTTCCTTTGTGTTGTTAAAAACATTCATTTTCACAAAAACCGTAAAGTAAGATTGGACGCGTCACTATATTTTTTTAACGTCATCAAATATGATCCATTTGATGAAATGAATTGCATATGATTCATTTATAAATGTGGCCGTTTTTGGGTTTGCAAATCATTTCCGCTACATTTCACTAAATGAATCTGATTAAAAATGAAACATCCAATGCGGCCGTTTTAGACCCGCAGATGTGTCAACATTTCAGATTTGTTAATTAATTTTAGACAAGTGTTCAACGCTTGTCTATCTTTTTTGTAGTAAGGCCATATATGTTTAACATGTATAGTATTTAACACAGGACTCGAACCCGTGACTAAATCACCGCTGGGCGTCTAGTATCATTCATTTTACGCCACAGGATTCCACATAGCAAGGCAAAGGTCCCTCCCTCCAAAAGTTTTTAGTTCCAAGACTTCCTTTAACATATTGACACTCATACTACACTTTAGTGGTGCAGTTAAGATTGTAGACTATCAGCTTTTCATCATCATCATCATTTCACCATTTTCGTCCACTGCTGAACATAGGCCACCCTCAGTGACTACCAGATCGGTTGGTTGGAAGCGGCCTGCATCCAGCGTCGTCCTGCAACCTTTACCAGGTCATCTGTCCACCTTACAAATGGACGTAAATGCAATAGCTTTCATTCGTTTTTAAAATTCAACAAAAAAAACTTTCGCTTAACATGGCTGCAATTTTGCAAAACTCAGCCAACTTAAGTAATATATCATCTCAGAATTTAGGTCATGAAATATTTTACTAGACAAAGGCAGAGCACTAAATAATATTGACTAAGTCAAACGAAACCAATACATAAATAAAACATACAACACATAAGTCAATTTGAGAACCTTTTGTTGGATTTTACGAAGCTAGTTGTAATTTTAAATAAATATTATAAAGAGGAAAGATTTGTACCTATTTTTGTATGTTTGTAATGAATAGGCTCAAAAAGTACTGGGCCGATTTAAAAAAATCTTTCACCAATAGAATGCTACATTCTTCCAATTGGACATAGGCTACATTTCATTTTGAAAAAAATTAGGGATCCTTGGTAAAATTTGAACAATGTAACCGAAGGTGTAGAAAAATGAGTCTTAAAATGTCTTTCGTCGAATGCGCTGCCGAAACTATTAGCGATAATTGTCTACCCCGTTCGAAGCCGGGACGGGCTGCTATTTTAAATAAAAATAATAAAAATAACAAAATAAACAACTTTAATAAGTTAAACTATTGCATTCGTGGTAAAGATCAAAACGATAGAAGACAATTTTAAGAGAAGGCAGACCAAGCTAATAATTCGCGCTGACCAAACATAACAATCAATATGTAAAGAGAACAAGCTATTGAAGCACAAAGATACATTTTTATTAGAAATTGTTAGCCACAGAAATCATTCATCAACCCATAACTTAGAACAATGATAGTTAATATATTATTTGACGACCTCCGTAGCCGAGAGGTGAGCACGCTGGACTTTAAATCGCGCCATCTCCGAGGTTCCGGGTTCGATCCCCGGTCGGGTCAATGTAGAAAACGAACTTTTCTATATTGGCTCGGGTCTGGGTGTTGTGGTACCGTCGTTGTTTCTGATTTCTATAACACAAGTGCTTTAGCTACTTACCTTAGGATCAGCCCCTCTAGCACGATCAACAAAACACGATATGATACGATATGATATAGCGATTTATCGCCTATTTACTTAAAAAATATGATAAAATAGCCGCCATCTTGAACTTTTATTGAATCAGTAAGCATGTCCGTGCCGGCGACGTCACGGTTATGCTCGCTTTTTTGATAAAAGTTCATATTTTGACAAAAAATATGCAATAAATTGCTATATCATATCGTATCATATCGTGTTTTGTTCTACATGCTAGAGGGGCTGAGCAATGTATGTGATGTTGTCCAATATTTATTATTTATTTATTCCATGAGCAGGCATATAACTATTATAGTTCGCACTTAGCAAGACATAACAAACTCCAAATAATATATAAATAAATCAAACAACAATTATTTTACAGAGAACATGCGATGCGAACTTCTCAATACATTTTAGAAATTGTAAGCCATAAAAATGATAAAATCATTGCACACAATAATAATATAGAATTTAGAGAAGAGCCCAGCCGACCAGTTATCATTCATCAATAAACACGTCATAACTTAGAGCCATATATATAGTTAATAAGTATATATATATATATATATAGTTAATAAGTGTACTAAACATTTTCTCGGATGGTCCACTGCTGGACATCTAATATATAAAATACTAGCAGCCCGTCCCGGCTTCGCACGGGGTAGACAATTATCGCTAATAGTTTCGGCAGCGCATTCGACGAAAGACATTTTAAGACTCAATTTTCTACACCTTCGGTTACATTGTTCAAATTTTACCAAGGATCCCTAATTTTTTTCAAAATGAAATGTAGCCTATGTCAAATTGGAAGAATGTAGCATTCTATTGGTGAAAGATTTTTTTAAATCGGCCCAGTACTTTTTGAGCCTATTCATTACAAACATACAAACATACAAAAATAGGTACAAATCTTTCCTCTTTATAATATTAGTATAGAAGTATAGACATATATTTATGGTGACAGCTTATTTCCAACAGTGGTAGCGACGTTTTCGGCACACCAAACACTTAAAAGAATTGCATTCGCGCTATGTAAATTGTATACAAAACATGTCTCGTCCTGTTTCGGGGGCCTACAACAAAATATTTGAAGCCATATCACAATGTAGAATATAAATGTACCTATTTACCTGCCATCAATAGCCTGGAACAGCTTCACACTCATGCCCAGCTCTCTGAAGCTCAGCTCCATCAGCTCTCTCCGCTCCTTCCTCCGCTCCAAGTTGATCATGTATATCTCGTTGCAGCCGTACTTCCAGGGCTCAGGGTAGGCCACATGGTCAGCCAGGAGAGGGTCTAGAGTCAGTGGCTGGTGGCGGCTGATGGCTTCCAGCTTCACGTTCACTAGTTGCTCCCGGTCGTGGCTGAGCTCGTCCGTGTCTTCGAGGGGGACGGGTAAGAAGCCGTATATGTGGTCATTGCAGACGTGAAGGGGGATACCTGGAATTGTTTAGTTTTCGGTTTTGAGTTAAATATTTTAACGATCACACGGGTTAAATAAAGAAAGCCTTTAATTGGTCAGTGTTAGTATGTTGGCAGGCTGAGGGTTTGGATTCCTTCTTGGGTGTAGGCCTCCACCATAATTTTTTATGATTTTTGGTTCTTCTCTATTATTAAATCCGATCATACCTTGGTGATTAGGGTTCCGTACCCAAGGGGTAAAATGGGACCCTATTAATAAGACTCTGATGTCTGTCTGTCACCAGACTGTAACTCATGAACCGTGATAGTAAGACAGTTGATTTTTTTACAGATGGTGTACTTCTGTTGCTACTATAACAACAAATAGGTACTAAAACCAGAATAAAATAAATATTCAAGGGGGCTCCTATACAATAAAGGTTAGATAATGCTCATTTTGATTTAAAAAAATGATGCGGAACCCTTCGTGCGCGAGTCCGACTCGCAATTGGCCGGTTTTTTTTTTGCTGCATATGATGTTTACTAATATTATTTTCATATTCAACTAGATTTTATAATCAATGTGTTTAGTTCAACATATGTACATGATAATATTCTAAAATATTATGTTACTACGTTTACCTCCTGAAGCTTTTTATTTTGTAGTTTTAATATTTAGGGAAATATTAAAAGTACAAAAAAAAGGTTCAGGAACAGGCAAGAACAGACAAGGACAGATGCTCTCTATCATACTTTGAATGACAGGATGACAATGGATGACAGGGGTGTCATCCATAAGATGTTTGAACCTGCCCATTGCCATTATACAAAATACAAATACAAATAATTTATTTGCCATTAAATAGGGTTGAGACAATACAAAGTTGATGTTAAAAAATTATATTATGAATCACCTATTTAGCCATATACAATAGCATGCGAATATGTCTAAAGGAAAGTTAATTAATTACAATATGTCATTAACTCATTAAGCATCCAATAAATTAAATTATAATTATATGCAAAGATTATAAGATATTGCGAGAAATTATATAATATACATATATGTCATTTACGCTTTATCCTTTAAAAATTCATCAACCGAGTAATAAGTTTTTCCTAAAAGCCATCTACGTAATGATTTGTCGAGCATTGCGGTCGGAAGATGCCTTATATAAGCCGGTATTTTATTAAAAATAGTCTTGCACATGGCATGACTATTCTTTAAAAAGCTCTTCGTTTTAGGATTTTATTTCAAAGTATGATAGAGAGCATCTGTCACTTTTAACTCTTCCAATTACAATAAAACTAAGCTCGTAATATAGCGACTACATAATGGATATATACTTAACCAGCCAACAACTTGTTTCAAATTCTCATGCTCATCGCATAAACATTTATTTTTTTGCAGGATCAAACCCACTACCTCTTGATTTTGTAGATCGGTGTGCGCACTACTAATGGTGTAATTAATAACAAGCAGGCAGTGGAGTGTGCCGTGTGGTGCCGGCACGTTAAAAGAATAGCACCACCCCTTCTCTTCCTATGGGTGTCGTAAGAGGCGACTACAGGAGAACCGCCACAAGAAGACGGGCAGCAGCGTCTCCTCTCCACCATTGGCCAAACTGCGATCGCCACCCGCCTGCCAAGCGTGGCGATTGTGGCAAAATCCTCCTTTTGGAGAGGCCTGTGTCCAGCAGTAGACTGATATAGGCTGGTGATGATGATGATGATGAGTGGAGTGTGAATACCGATTTTACTTACTATGTCTTTTTGCATTGACAGCAAACGCAATGATGTCATCCAGCGGTATATCGTTGGCCTCCGGGCGATACGTGAGCGCGTCGGACGCTTTCCGTCGAAGTTCCACCAGCACAGCCGTGTGCACCATCGGCACCTCGAAGCAGCCTCGCTCCTCACGCAACAGTATCGGCATGTAGTTGTCCGCACGCTTGTAGTAATAATTGTCAGTCATATCGCACCTAAACACGATGATGCACGAGTCAGTGAATAATACAAGTGTCATGTTAACTGTTTGTCTGATAGGCTCCAATTAAACTTTAATTTATTATCATGCAATAGAATCACTACATGCAGCAATTAGCAATTGAACAATATTAAGATGAGATATTTGAAATCTATTATAGTATCAACAGGATAAGACAAAAATCACTTATGCTGTTCATCATGATTTCAAAGCTTTGTAGTAAACATAGATGTCTTTTATTTAGGCATGTTAATCATTGCTTTAAAGCCTTGTTTGTAGGTTTCTCTCTTAAATATGAATGAAAAATAAAACTTAGTTTATTATATGGCTTCAAGTCAGTTCTGATAATCAGCCGGTCGATTCTCTAAGAAAAACGCAACGGACTCGCTCTAAAACTCGACTTAGCCGTACAAACGAACATGGCCTCTATCTTGTTAGTAAGAAGGTTCATATTATTTATCGTTCATGAGCGAGTGCAGCGACGAAGTGAGCGCGGTTTTGTTTACAGAATCGACAGGCAGTTCAGTAATACAGAAATGTTTCATACTGAACCAAGCACTAGCCATCTCTAATAACTAGTTTTAACATGAAACCTGAATGTATTGACACAGTTTTACTTTACTGTGTTTTCTCACTCTTGTATATTGGATTCAATATGTCACCATCTACCAGGTGCATACGACAAAATATGTTTTGTCTCACTCTGTCTTAAACTAATGATGTTATTAATATGATGGCCAGAAAGCTTTATAGTATGCAGCGCAAACAAAACAAGCTCAAAACATTGAGACTGGGAACATGCTCAAAAGCTTGAGTCTAACCAGAAGTTGGAGTAGATTCCATCGGATATTAGCATTGGGGCTACCACAGGGAGGTCTTTTTTGACTAGAACTTTAAGTGTGTTGATGTTGGTAAGAAACACATCTGCATCGACCATCTGTGGGAAAGTTTCAGGTATCAAGCAGGTAATCGGATTTTGGTGAAAAACACTTATAAACAGGACATCTATTAATTTCTATGTGCATTTTAATAAGAGTTTTCATTTTCTTGCTAAGTGGTTTGTAAAACTATTTTTACAAGCTACACAATTTTATTAGAAACAAATAAATCAAAATTATTAACAAAATGTCCCAGGCTTTATAATAAACAGTGAAAGGACTTACAAATATGTAGTCGGCCCAAAGTTTCCTTATATACTGCAAAGCCTCTTCCCTCAATCTAATGACATGTTCAAAGTGCTTAGGGCTCCAATGCTGGGGGCTCTGCTGGTCTGGATGCACTTGCCCCGTACTCGAACTATTAGTAGCGAAGTAAACTCCATTGTATTCAGATTCGTAACGCCGCACCCATTTTGATAAAATTTCATCACTGTTGTCTTGATTATAATCACTATGAATCCTGTAATATAAAATTTGATAATTAATAATAATAATAATATAAGCCTTTATTCAGACAAAATTTGTTAACAAGGAAACACTTAAGTTATTCAGTAAGTGAATTTTATGACGGATAAACTAAATTATATTTAAGATGACTTGCATGTAATCAATATTAAATTAAATTTGTATATTTTATTATTAAATGTGATTCAGAATTCCTATTTTTATAACTTGTGTTACGATTGTACGCCAAAAGGTAGGACACGGCTAGCTCTAAGACAAACCACTATTTGTATTGTAAACCCATTATTGTACACCTGTGCTCCACAATAAAGATCCACAGTAAAGACTGTTGAGTCGATGACACTTCCATCTTCGTCTGTTTGCCCGAGTTTGGCAAAGGCCTCCTCCATTTCTTTCCACTCTGTTCTGTTCCGCGCTTTCCTAGTCCATGTTTTTCCCGCTGTTACCTTTATCTCGTCTTCCCACCTTATACATTAATAAAGCACAACTTTCATGTTTAGGGTAGGATATTGAGATTTGAGACCTAGAATTTCATTTTTGTAACAGGATTTAGGAGTACGTATAGGAAGTATAATATATAGGTCACGTAAAATAGGCGATGTAGATTACTTTAAATACAATATTAAAAGCATGTTGTTTTGGTTTTAGGGAAAAGTGGAGGCTTTAACTTACCATAGATATATGCGGTCTTTAGGGTAGTCCAAATTATATAAACAAGAAAGGAAATAAGGCAGAGTGTGAGCTTTATTTCGCACAAGAACCGAGATACCAATTGTCGGCCATTTCAAGTCATTTTCTGACGCCTCACCAAAACATGAACTAAAAACTAATGGAACTAACAACATATAGCGAAGTAATGTACTATTACACATTGTTTGAAACTTAAAACACGCGGCATAAAGGCATAAATCAATGTAAATGAACATTTCAGAAAGCCGACAACATGCAATGATTGTGATTGATTGTGGATTTTTTTTGGATTGAAGAGTTGTCAAACAAACGTCAAAACCCAAATGGTACGGCGGGAATCATTGGTCATTGAACTCATCGAGAATGACACTGATCAAATAAACTACGTAGAGAGAATGGTGCCATGGATGTAGTAACTAAACTTAGTACATACATATAAATTCCTTGATGGGTGCAAACTGCGTTCTGAATTTGACAATCGTTTTTAGAAGACGCGTGTTCGTATCCGAACAGATAAACCATAGACTTACAAGAGTTACTCTTAATGAATTTCCCGCGATTATTCCAAATAAAAAAAGAATATTTCTTTCTTTCTTATTAGACGTAATTATTTAATTTAATTAGTGTACCACAAATTACGTATAGCGGCGTCTGGCTTATAAATTGTTTTGTACTTTAGTGCGAGTCTTATGCTCTAAGATTCAGTCAAAGTAATTATTTTAGAAGATATGCTAATTGCCACAGAAGAAGAAACCGAAGGTTTTTATTTCTTATCAAAGGTATTTATTTACTTACTGGTCGTGTAGTCTATCCTATCTACTCGTTTCTATGTATAATTTTTGTTAAGTTATGTACATAATAGTTGAAGGTAACTATGGGAATGAGTTATAAATTGCTAGGTTTATTTATGCACGCGACCGACCGAATTTATTTAGCGTAAGATTTACGCTTATTAAGGCCTGTTACCCAATGTAACGGATAAGTTTTGTGCTATTAATTTAACCTATCTTTAGGATAAACACTATTTTTGCGTCTCACGACCGTCAAATAGCGCTATAGGACACACTTTTATCCTCTACGTATTTTTATCTGTTAGTGTCTCGAAACACACTATGCTGAAAATACGCGACCGAAGTTGCGCGGCTGACTTTACGTTCCGACGTATTCGGCTGATACGACACACCATAAGCGCCGAACTTACGCGTCTGAAATTCGTTTGCGCAACTTTGTGTGTGTATTCAGTGCCGGCAATCGAACCGAACTTCGGTCGCTTATAATGTGTTGCTATACAAAACATTGCCGCCGAATCGCTGCCGAACTTACGCCCGACCGAGGTTCGGCTGTACGCTATAACGCGACGTAATTTCGTCATGGTGTGTCATCGATCATTTAGAATACATTGCAGGCGTAGTCACGCTGAACTTCGGTCGCGTATTATCGGCATAGTGTGTTTCGACACTTACAATACTATTTTGGACTTTATGCGTACATTGTGAAATTAGGCCCTCAGTATTCGCTTTATTTACTAAGTATGTACCCAATGTTCAAAAAGCGAAACTAGCCAAAGTACGCCTTCTGAACCATAGACTTAGGATTCGCTAGTACATTCTATATCTATGTTCTGAACTATGCAATTTCCAATCCTCTCCTTGCACCTTCAGATATCAAGGGTCATAAAATAAATTAAATAAAAGTCAGTTCTAATATCAATGAAATATGTAATCAACATTTTCTGCGACTTAAATAAAACTTTGGCACTATTTTGCATACATGCTTGTTACATCTTTTAGATATTATATTTGAATAACAAATAATGTATAAGAGAACAATATTTTATTAAATAATTTGGTTAGGTACTAATTATTTCAGTAGACTAACTAAACCAAAAAAGTATTAGAAAGATAGATAGGACATGGCGATGCTCATACTAATACCAGCAATTAGTTACTGAAAATAATTATACATTTTATGTCTTCCCTAGTAAATAAATAAATAAATATTGGACAACATCACATACATTGCTCTGATCCTAAGGTAAGTAGCTAAAGCACTTGTGTTATAGAAATCAGAAACAACGACGGTACCACAACACCCAGACCCGAGACAATATAGAAAGGTTCGTTTTCCACATTGACCCGACCGGGGATCGAACCCGGAACCTCAGAGATGGCGGCGCCATATACAGTCCGGCGTGCTCGCCTCTCGGCTACGGAGGTCGTCGTACTTAAGTAGGTATACCATCACGATTTAAAGTTTGTAAAAAAAATCGCAAAGGCTATATGGCTTTTATTTCACCAAAGAACAAAAGACAGTTTAGTATGTAGTTTAGTTACGAATGTGGAATGACAGAGTATTAAACTAATCATACAATATAGGGTGTTTTTTTAATCGACATCTAAATTTCAATGTATTTTACTTGTTTATTTTATTTTATTTATAAAGAAACTCAACAGCTATGTTACATTATTACATGCTATTCTTATTTTACAAGGGGGGCGCTTAGCCAATTACAGAGTTATATAACATGCCTAATTTATATTTTTCGTACAAAGTTGCTTAAAACAAGTTACTTAAAACAAGCTGCGTGAAAACAAGTGAAAAAAAAAGTTATTAGTATAAAGCTAAGTATATCCAGCGATACAAAACAATGCTAACGTATTGTTAATAACACCTGTTAGAAGGAGCTAACAGTAAAAATAAAATAATAATACTATGGTCCAATCCAAGTGCTACTCGACGATAATGTGAGGAACAGCTTTTTATGAATAACGAGGAGAATTACTAGGTTTTATTGGAACAATGCAAAGCCTCTTCTCTCTTCTCTAATATGTTGCAATATTGAAAAAATATCATTCTCCATACAACAAACTGATATGTCGCCGCTGTTTAGTATGGGAAAGTGTGTGTTTTTTGTAATTTCTATAGTCGGCAAAATTTGCTGTATTTGCAGCAGAATCACATCTTAAAAGGTTTTGCGTTGTTTTAATTACACCTTTGGATAGTGATAAATTAGAAAAATAAACAGAGTATCTTTACATGCTCAGACCGATTTAATGCTCGTTGATAATGAAATTTGCAATTATTCGCGTTCATTATTTAATCTGGAAACTCTAGTGATAACTAAGTAAAGTAAAGTATGCCTATATACGTCCCACTGCAGGGCACAGGCCCCACCTCAACAATGAGGTGGTTAGGGCCACACTCCACCACGCGGGCCCGGTGCGGTGCGGTGGAGGGGTGTTGTAAGGCCAGTGACTAAACCTTACTGTCAGATGTTATCAAGCCGCCTTAAGGCCTCTGACTAGGCTTCACGACCAATATCAAGCGATATTGGCCGGGACCAACTTTTAACGTGCCTTCCGAAGCACGGAGATGCTCGTGATAAATGTCACTAAATATGGTCGGAATGGTCACCCATCCACTCACGACCGCGGCGTTGGTTGCTTAACTTTAGTAATCGATACCAAAGCGCTGCCGCCACTGAGCTACGAGCTCCTCGAGTGATAACTAAGTAATCCTATATAAAATATTAGAGTAAAATGTTTTAAAGTTGAGATTCATGACTAGAACTATGACTAGAAATTACAATAGGCTATAATGCACAAGGCAATAGGCACTGATTCGCCTCTGCCATGCATTGCTAGTGAAAGTATTGCATTGCCTAAAATCGAGCGTAGCGAGTCTTACTTGTTCTGTGCCTAAAATGTTCTGTGTTACTTGTTCTGTGCCTAAAATGTAATGTCTTACTTGTTCTGTGCCTAAAATGTTCTCTTACTTGTTCTGTGCCTAAAATGTTCTGTCTTACTTGTTCTGTGCCTAAAATGTTCTGTCTTACTTGTTCTGTGCCTAAAATGTTCTCCATTGAAGATATTTTAATACTTAAAAAAATGAGGCAGTCGATTTTTTTCAAGAATTAAAAAATCGTAAATAATCCTAGCATGGAATAAATAATTGCTAAAAAACAAAATTTAATATGTTCTCCATTTTACGTATGATATGGTGTGGCAATATCTTGCTACAACTAGAGACACGGATGCTGAGCGCTGGGTGAAAGATGCGCACAAGACCATTACGATTACGTGATTGGCTAGGGGGCGTCCATAAATTACGTGAGATGTTTAAGGGGGGGAGGGGGTCGAGTCAAATCTCATCTAATCTTACGTTGGAGAGAGGGAGGGTCTCGGCAAATATCACGCAATTTTTTTTTTTGAAACAAAAAAAAAAATACTATTTTGGTCCATTTAATCCAGATTGTACATGCTTAAGATTTAATCTTAAGCGTATATCGTAATACGATTAAGATCATTCATACACGAAGCATTTTTTTTTCTTTTTACAATAACAATCCAACGCGTTTACGTAAGAAACCCACATTTCGAAAAATCTCACGTAAGATTGGGGGATGGGGGAGGGGGTTGAATAAAATCTCACGAAATCTCACCAGGGGGGGAGGGAGGCACAGAAAATTTAAAAAAACACCTCACGTGGGCATTTATGGACGCCCCCCTAGTCGCGCGACGCGCCTGCAGCGCGCCGGCCGGGATTGGCTATTACATCGTCTCGTAAGATCCGCAAAGCCATCCCCACTCTTTTCCCCAGCGCTCATCATCGGTACCGAGGAATGTACAAGTTGCTATTGCAGATAATTGCGTGACGTCATAATTGACTAGTATTGCTCGGCACTGAACAATTTATATAAGGTCCAATTTTATTAGTGTTCATCCAGTTAACCTGCGACTATATCGGTGAAAAGCAATCGTAAAAACCTATTTTCAAATGTGTACCATAAAAACAAAAAAAGTTAAAAATCAACAACATTGACTTCATATTGCATAAACTCGTCCTATCTTTGCTACGTTTAACTATCTGATTATCCGTCTTATTCCTTCCCCTTGTACAGAGCGAGAAAAAGTTGAAGATAGGACGAGTTTATGCAATATGAAGTCGATGTTGTTATTTTGTAATTTATTTTTAACTTTTTTAGTTTTTATGATAGACATTTGAAAGTTGGTTTTTACGATGCTTTTCACCTATATAATCACAGGTTAACAGGATGAACACTAATAAAATCGGACCTTATATTTATAACAGATAGGGCTACCACACCCACATATCTATTCTAATAAGTGATATATTATCAATTTGAAACCTAATGCTAGGGTTGCCACACCCACATATCTATTGTAATAATTGATATATTATCAATTTGAAACCTAATGCTAGGGTTGCCACACCCACATATCTATTCTTATAAGTGATATATTATCAATTTGAAACCTAATGCTAGGGTTGCAACACCCACATATCTATTCTAATAAGTGATATATTATCAATTTGAAACCTAATGCTAGGGTTGCAACACCCACATATCTATTCTAATAAGTGATATATTATCAATTTGAAACCTAATGCTAGGGTTGCAACACCCACATATCTAATCTAATAATTGATATATTATCAATTTGAAACCTAATGCTAGGGTTGCGTAGTTCGCGCTTGAAATTACAAACCATCATTTGCTGGTTTAAATAAATAAATAAATATTGGACAACGTCACATACATTGCTCAGATCCTAAGGTAAGTAGCTAAAGCACTTGTGTTATAGAAATCAGAAATAACGACGGTACCACAACACCCAGACCCGAAATAATATAGAAAAGTTCGTTTTCTCCATTGACCCGACCGGGGATCGAACCCTCTGGGGTTCCAGAGATGGTAGCGCCATTTAGTCCGGCGTGCTCGCCTCTCGGCTACGGAGGTCGTTTGAATCCCTCAAGATGCAAATGTTTAATGTACTAAGTCATGGATGTTTGTAAACAAATGTGTTCTTAATATATGTACAGGGTGTACAAGAGAATAGGACACTCCATAAAACCATGTGATCAGCTGGTCATATACAACAACTTTTCCAATGGGAGCAACATCGAAATCGATAGTTTTTTTTCAGCTTCCCCATACAAACTTACTCGCATACCTCGATGATAATGTATGGAGCATCTGAAAATAGAATCACGATTTCGAAGTTGCTCTCATTGGAAAAGTTGTTGTATATGACTAGCTGATCACATGGTTTTAAGGAGTGTCCTATTCTCTTGTACACCCTGTATATCGGTTATTTAGTCTATGCTTAGTTTGTTGGTAAAATTAATTGTTCATTATAGCGGCGCGTATAACTGTTACAAAACAAAATCCGTGCAAATTGTCATTAACGCTCTTCAATGTATACGCGTTATTCATAACGTTATCGGTAAATAACGTAATCGTTATTTTATTATTGTTATTATTTATTTATGGTTAAATGCTCTAAGGCAATATTTGATAAACCCCTAAAACACTGCACATGGGAACCCAGCCAAATCAAGAACACTCCAAAGAAGGAAAACGCCAAAATTGTTCACTCCTCGAAATGTATCAGCGTTGTGTTTTCTATATAAATCGTGTCTGTCTTCCTGATCTCCGAGGGGGGTAGGCAGAAAGGCGGCGGGTGAGACCAGAACCCGTTCTCAGTGCAGACGATTGAAGACTCCCCCACCATTCGGGTTGCGTCATCGCAAGCATATATCATGAGGTCCCCGACGGTGTACTTGCCGTGCTTCGATGATGGTTCCGTGAGGATACGACCGTTTTCAGGTATTAGAGGATCGGGGCAGTATATGGCTGGAAAAAAAAGGTTTTAAAACATGAGTAGTGTGAGCTCGGATTTGATTCAGCTGGGATCAGCCCGGATCAGATTTCGAATCGTTCGGTAGCAAATGTCAACCGGTGTTTCAAAACATTAGGTTTTGTCAACCGATGTTACAAAACATTAAGTTTTGTCAACCGATGTTACAAAAAATTTGGTTTTGTAAACCGATGTTTCAAAACATTAGGTTTTTCAAATTCAAATTCAAATTCAAAATATTTATTTCAGGCTCGGCCCATAGAGTGTTAGTAACAATTTAACTTAAGACTATTGTTAGTAAGCAATACATCATGATAAAATTAAATAAATTAATAAAATTAAATTAAATTACACATTACAAATTACAAATATTATTTCATTATTTATAATAAATATTTTAATTAACTTTTTAAGAATTAATTGGTAATAAAACATTTACATTTTTGGTGTGAATTAACACCCATCTCTGAAGGAGCGGTGAATTCCATCGGTCTACAAAAACCTTCAGGATGTTACAAAACATTAGGTTTTGTCAACCGATGTTACAAAACATTAGGTTTTGTCAACCGATATTACAAAACATTAGGTTTTGTCAACCGATGTTACAAAACATTAGGTTTTGTCACTAATGTTAATGAGAGCTATCGCGTGTGAATTTGACGCTAGAGGGATTAGTGTCACGTTAGGTCTCCGAATGAGTCATGTGGCTACGTACGAGGGTTTAATAGAATTATTGTATAATTTGCAATACCTGAGATTTAGTATAGAAAATATGAGTTACGGGTCAATGAATGTCAGTGCTTTAAAACCGGAGCTAAGAAAAAAAAAGGTGCAAAAAGGTTTTTGAGAATAACTTTAGACTACTTTAACTATTATTATGAAATTTGTTACAGAGATAGAATACAGCCTGAGAAAGGAATGAAAAAAATCAAGGTATTTCACCAGATAATTACTAGGTTTTCTTCACTAAATACTTACGGGTACATTGCGGAGTGTCCCCCGACCAGGTCCCGTCAGCCTCACACTCGAGCCCCGGGGCGCCTAACAGACGGTAGCCCCACGCGCAAGTGAACACGGCACGGCCCCCCGCCGACGAATTGTACTCTAACACGCTCAGGTGCGGACCCAGGGCACGTAGCACGGGGCAGGAGGTCTCTACGCAGGTGGGAGGCGTGGACGACCAGTGTCCTGTGGAGTGGGAAAAGCCGTTGAGGCGGGAAATTGTTTAAACAGTTTTTTTTTCCAATGGACGGTGTGTTATGAAGCTGTTAAGATAAAGAGGCTTTATCAGTTGATTTCTGCAAAGCTCGATCCGCTCAACACAGCTCAGATTTCGTGAAACACAGTCACTAGAGCTCAACTACGCTCAGCTCAATTCAGCTAAGCTTCAATGAAGTTTGATAGCGGATAAAACTGCTCACTTTATTACCTTAGCTTGAATAAACCTAGCATGTAATTGCTACAAAACAAAATTTAAGTTATCTATCATACTATTTAACAGTACACAGCACGGGTGTTATGCAGCATACCTTTTTTTATTTATTACTAGCAGCCCGTCCCGGCTTCGCACGGGGTAGACAATTATCGCTAATAGTTTCGGCAGCGCATTCGACGAAAGACATTTTAAGACTCATTTTTCTACACCTTCGCTTACATTGTTCAAATTTTACCAAGGATCCCTAATTTTTTTTAAATGAATTGTAGCCAATGTCAAATTGGAAGAATGTAGCATTCTATTGGTGAAAGAATTTTTTAAATCGGCTCAGTACTTTTTGAGCCTATTCATTACAAACATACAAAAATAGGTACAAATCTTTCCTCTTTATAATATTAGTATAGAATTGTCCCGACGTTTCGGCCTAATTACATAGGCCGTGGTCACGGGAAGACTGGCGAATCTTCACCCACCAGCACTTCTTGAATATTTTTAGCTGTAGTACAGTCAGTCCGACAAACTATGCTCACTGTATCCGGCTTTGTTTAAGACGGCGTAAAACGCGACTTACACTTCGGAATTACTGTGTTCCATGCTAATGACAACTTAATTCCATCTTTTTAAATTATCAAATTTCTTAATTTGAATGGCTCCCGAACTAACCTCGAATGGTAATGACGATCGAGAGGATTTTTGTGTGGTTGACACCTGAATTTAACACAACTTTTGAATTTAACTGTACTACAGCTACAAATATACAAGAAGTGCAGGTGGGTGAAGATTCATCACCGCGCTTGAGCAGGCGCGCCGTACATCGCCAGTTAAATAATAAAAAAATGCAACAAGAAAGTTTAAAATGTTATATATTTTTGACGACCGTCTGGTGTAGTGGTTCGCGCTCCGGACTGCAATGCCTGGCGGTTGCGGTTTCGAATCCCGCGAGGGGCGAATGTTAGTGTGATGAGCACGAGCATTTGCACCTAAGTCATGGATGTTTATAAACGTATTTTAGTATGTTTATCCGTTATCTAGTCGCCATAGCACAAGCTTTGCTTAGTTTGGGGCTAGATAATTGGTGTGATTGTGGAAACAATTTATAATTTATATCTATCATACTGTAACTTACTTCACTGTTTTATTTGAATTCAGAAATAATGAAATCATGGATGACTTGTGCATGTGACCGCATGCTATCTGTATGTGTATGCTCACCATCTCCCATGCAAATGAGCACAGCATCACCTTCGAGGTGGAACCCTGGCTGGCAGCTGAAGTGGACCGAGTGCCCGAGCCTGTTCCCCTGAGCGAACTGCCTCACGCGCGGCGAAGACGTGTTGATGGGCGGACACACTATATCTGAACGACAAACATTTTGGTGAAGACTTGTTATTTTACTTTAGTGGGTTGCTATTGAAACATTTATTTGCAACAACTGTTTCGAATCTATTTTTGAATCTACATCATTGCATATTGTGTGTATGCAAGATAGACTGATGACCTTAGGATGATGACTTTAGGACCTTAGGCAGTGGATGGATGAAAAAAGCGGGAGATCGTGCTCTTTGGCGCTCTTTGGGGGAGCCGTACGTTAAGCAGTAGACTGCAATAGGCTGAGATGATGATGATGTATACAGGGTTGGCATAAATGACATTCTGACACAAATACGAAAAATGTTGGTCAAATGTCAAATTTTGTCTTTCCACGCAAGTTGAGTGGCAATTTAAACATTAAGCTAAAAATACTTTGACTAACTTGGATTTATATCTTCGGACAAATTTTTAAAACTAAGGTCTTTTTTCTAATTAAACCGCGGTCTAAAGTAGTGAAAAGGGAATTTTTAAATTAAGAAAAACAATGATCACTGTTTGATCCACTCTATATACTGGATGACTTTTTTTACCGTCAGGAAAAAATAACTGTGTAATGTGATATTATGTGAGTGTGTTTATAAAATGCAACTGATTTTATAAATTTTGGAATGTTCAAGAAATGCATAAACATAGAATACAACAAGGTTTCATATTTTTATTATTTTACCAATATTCTTTTTTTAATGTTCAGTTAGTCAAAATTAACTAAGAATTAGATGGTTATGAGGACAAATAGTTGATAAAAATAAAATAAAAAAATTAACTTTTTTTTTTAAATTATCATGTTATCATCACCTATATCGTTTACCTATCTCACACGTTTATTTTCTTGACGGTAAAAAAAGTCATCCAGTATAGGCCAAAATATAGCGCGAAAGAAGTAGAAATGAACGGGCCATATCTGCCAAAGAACGAACAGTAGGTGGTGTAGAAAGGTGTCCGAAAAGAGGCCTGACTTAGGAGAGTGATGATAATGAGGAGAGGCAATGGGTGGAGCACTAGAGACAGGTTGAAAGAAGAATAGTACACATAAGTCTCAAGATATGTGTACTACCCTGGTGTTACTGGAGTTATTTTATCGATTTTTCCATCTTTTTTTAACTTAATAATACCTCGTGGAAAGTTCTTCATCACCAGCCTATATCAGTCCACTGCTGGACACAGGCCTCTCCAAAAGGAGGATTTTGCCATAATCGCCACGCTTGGCAGGCGGGTTGGCAATCGCAGTTTGGCCAATGGTGGAGAGGAGACGCTGCTGCCCGTCTTCTTATGGCGGTTCTCCTGTAGTCGCCTCTTACGACACCCATAGGAAGAGAATGGGTGGTGCAATTCTTTTAACGTGCCGGCACCACACGGCACGGAAAGTTCTTACGGAATAATAAATTTAAAAAATTGGCCATAAAATTAAAGAAAACTAAGGACCAATATCAACAAAAAAAAGGTGTACAACAGCTAATAGGCTATGCGCATGCGTTCTGTCAAGTGTACGTAAGGACTCACTAACAACTTTTACGAGAACGGTGTTTGTGTGCGCGCCGGGCGCGGTGCACGTGTACTGGTCGCTGTGCCGCGCAGACATCTTGCTCAGTGTCAGCCGGAAGTGCGTCTGTTTCTCCCCCTCGTCCGTCGACCAGTCTGCTTGAGGGGAGGATGTGCTATTACTAGAACCTTCTTTTTCCTATTAACCCCTACACAGAACAGGGTAGCGAGTCTTACTTGTTCTGTGAAAGCCTAGATCCATCGAAAAACCGTTAAAAAAATTAATGGCCGCCTTCTCGTCATCGCACACATAATGACGAAAATACTACCCATCACAAAACAAAAAAAATATTAGGCAGGGAAACCATATTTTGTCATTTTGTAAACGAAAATATACTAATTATTATATTTTCTTTCTTTCAGTTATCAAAACAAATACGATCATCGTAAAAACCTACTTGTTCTACAAGATCAAAACTTACCGACTATGCTGGCTCAGCATAGTCGGTAAGTGATGATCTTGTAAACAGGGGCCTTCAGCATTGCTGAGGACCCCATTACAAGAAATGAATGAGTACTCAAAGCAAATAATATAAACAAAGAACCTTATCTTCCAGAAATTGTAAACAGTGTGATAAAAGACCTCACGATTGTTATAAAAAACGAAATTCTACAATTACCTCGAGATCCGTCGGGACAATTTGTGAAACGAACTTTTCGTTATTGTCTCGTGTATGGGTGTTGTTTTACTGTCGTTGTTTCTGACTTCTATAACACAAGTGCTTTAGCTACTTACCTTAGGATCAGAGCAATGTATGTGATGTTGTCCAATATTGCGTGTTACCAGTGATGACATTGGAATAGACATGTAGTTCTCTTTGGGCCTTATAAGAAAGCTCGTGGTTGCACAGCGTTCTATGGAAAGGGCTGTGGTCAGTGTTCCTTTGCGAGATCGAATCAGCAATGAGATCCGTAAAATAAAGTCGCTGACACAGCTCGAAGGATCTGCAAGCTAAAGTATTCCTTGCGATAGCCCGCCCCCCCCCTGTACCCCCCACTAATGTAGCTGAATCAGAAGCAGATTCTGTGACAATATGTTGGAGCATTAGGTATACCGCGGCTTACAAAAGATAGATCGATAGATACTCTTTATTGCACACCAGACAAAGAAGTTACTTTATGTTGAACACCATAGCATTACAGTCTTAGAATATGTAACAAATACACACACACACACACACACACACACACACACACACACACACACACACACACACACACACACACACACACACAACACACACACACAACACACACACAAACACACCACACACACACACAAACACACCACACACACACACAAACACACCACACACACACACAAACAAACACACACTGGTGACGAGCATAAAAGTATATATATATTTAAACATAATTGTATCGCCGTTGATTTCCTAAATAAATTTAACAAAAAAACCTGCTTTAAACACTGACCAGCATTATGGTGTCCCAGCGCCTGCGTCCAGCTCCACTCGGGCTGGCCGAGCGCGCGCGGCGACACGCAGTCGAGTCGCACGCTGCTGTCCGGATACACGTAGAGCGCGCCCGACGGCTGGACCACCGCTGATCCACTCACAACCGTGTACTGGATCGTGGGGGGTGCGTCGCCTGCAAACCAGCTGGATAGTCATCATCATTTCAGCCACAGGACGTCCACTGCTGAACATTGGCCTCCCCCAGTGACTTCCAGAACGGCCGGTTGGAAGCGACCTGCATCCAGCGGCTTCTTCCAACCTTTACCAGGTCGTCTGTCCAACTTGTGGGACGTCTCACGCTGCGCTTGCCGGTACGTGGCCTCAATTCCAGAACCTTTCTGCCCCATCGACCGTCAGTTCTACGTGCTATGTGCCCCGCCCACTGCCACTTCAGCTTGGTTTAGCGCGACGGCTGCACCACCGCCGATCCACTCACAACCGTGTACTGGATCGTGGGGGGCACGTCGCCTAGAACCTGACTGTGGAAGGACTGACACTAGAAGTGACCGTGGGTGGAGTTGGTAGCGGATAGCACCACGGTGTACTGGATCGTGAGGGGGGGGGGGGGGGGGGGGGCCGAAGCGTGAAAAGTCTGGGAACCAAGCAGCCGTCGTCACACTTTACTGGCCAAGGGCCACACAAGACAATGTGAGTGCCAGCGCCGGGCCGCAGGGTTATGTGAAAGTGTTCCAAGCAGGGTTGCCAGGCGAGTCGCGAAAAATACCGGACAACCCCAGACGGGGGTGGAGGGGGGTGTAAGCTTGGTCGCAAAAAATACGGGGTTTTTATACTAATAGTTTTTATTTATTAATCTAGCAGATACAGACAGCGAGCGAGGAGCGCACACGAGTTTTGCGTTTGAGGGATTTCATATGCGCTTGTGACCAGTAGTACCGACTTTCCTCAAAATACCGGACATTGTTCTGTCCGGTATGACCATTGATTTTTTACCGGACAGGCCTCGTAAATACCGGGCATCTGGCAATTTGTTTATGACAATTGGTATAGTTGAATATTGAAATAATTTACTTTGTCGCGGGCCGCACAAACAACGGCCGCGGGCCGCAGTTTGACGAACACGGTTCTAGATAGATTAAGTACCTGTGAAGTTGGTGACGACAGTGGTGGGAACACACTCGGGAAGCTTGGGCGCCCACTCGCCGTTCTCGCAGCGGAGGGTACCTTCGCCCTTCAGCTTGTAGAGCCCGAAGTGCCGGCAGCGAGCCACTATCACCGAGCCGTGGGGAAACGGGGTGTCTTTCTGGAAATAATGTTACTTACCATAGACAAAGTTTTTTTTTGAAGTGAAACTTCTTTATCGGCGTTGGAAAAAAATTTACCGTCACATTTTTCGGTTACGCGTCACATTTTTCCGTTACGCGCCATCTTTTGTTTACATCTTTTAAGTTTCACTTCTTACGTGTGTACACTAGTACACGCACACATTTTTTTTAAATAAGAAGGAATAGTTGACTGGCGTAGTGGCGTAGACCCGAACTGGAAATCAAAATGATCCTTTATCACCCCGTGATAAAGGATCATTTTGATTTCCAGTTCGGGTCTTCAGAAAACACTTTTAAAATTGGCTCGGGTCTAAGTGTGTGTTAGGTTAGGGAGCCTGGCATGTCATGACGTGACCAACTTCAATTAAACAATTAAAAAAGAGTTTTTTAACTGACCCGAACTGGAAATACGACGACCTCCGTAGCTGAGAGGCGAGCACGCCGGACTTTAAATGGCGCCGCCATCTCTGAGGTTCCGGGTACGATCCCCGGTCGGGTCAATATAGAAAAACGAACGATAACGAACTTTTCTATATTGGCTTGGGTCTGGGTGTGGTGGCACCGTCGTTGTTTCTGATTTCTATAACACAAGTGCTTTAGCAACTTACCTTAGGATCAAAGCAATGTATGTGATGTTGCCCAATATTTATTATTATTATTAAAATAGCAGGTGCAATAACGCCATATTTGATTTAAGCAAAATAGTTCTGAAAATAATAAATTGATTGCAGTTTGTAAATTATATTTCATGTCTTTTAGTTTTTGTAAAATTATTTCGTGAATTAATAACTACTAAAATAAGGGAGGGCTTAATAATTACTAAGGAAATTGGTTTCTGTGGAAGGAAAGGACTGGTTGACTGAAGAAGGGCAGGGATAGAGAAGGTTGGAAAGAGTTGGAGGACGCCTTCACCTTACAAGGGGGCCATATTTGATAACCTACATACTTTCAAACAAAATGAATTTTGTGTATGTACCTATAAATGTAAGTTTTTAAAGAAAAGTTGTAATTAATTTTATGGCAAATAAAAGGATTTTTATTATTTATTTATTTACTAAGTAAAATATGTGAGTGCAGTATACAATAACTATACTTACATCAATAGATGAGTTTTTAAATGATATTGCCAGCAAAGGGTGTTCATTGCGGTACAAACATTCCCGCAAGATTGGCTGAAACCTGCCATCTGCAAGAGAAGAAACATAAGCATATTTTTAATCAGATACTTAATCATCATTATCATCCACTGCTGAACATAGGCCTCCCCCAGTAACTTCCAGATCAGCCACTTGGAAGAGACCTGCATCCAGCTGCTTATCAGATAATCAATTAAAAGCACATATTTATTTAAGATTGTGTAAAAAATAAGAAAATAGCTACTTTTTATGTGTTCCTAAAATAGGAGAATATAAGTACCAGGAGTGGATGAACAGAGTGGTCCAACCCAGTTTCCATCAATGCACTTGATTTTGCATATCAGCCTCTCATTGAGAGGGCCTATGAGGCCAGGAAACTTTACCTACAATAAACAGTAAATATTAGAAAGGATACTACACTAACATGAATAAATATTACAAATACTAGCTGATCCTGCAACTTGGTTTGCCTGTACTACAGAATGTATGGAATGATAGGTAACAAAAAAGTTTAAAATTTTTTGTTTTTAGCTATTTCATGCAAGGTTTAATTGAAGACAAATAACACATGAATGTTTTTTTTCAAATGTTTTTTATCTTCAAAAAAGTTTAAATATAAATTAAATTAAATATAAATAAATATACAACAATATAATAGAAAAACATCCCACAGGAACATTTAACCGGGATAAAAGTATCTTATGATTGGTTAATCCAGATCATAGTGTACGGACAACAGCACGTCAACCTACCATAAAATGTCAAATTTTCTCATTTGAAAATGATCTCTATATGTCAGGCTTAAAGTTGAAAATCTATTGGAGAATTTTTGACTTTTGGGGTAGGTCGACGTGCTGTTGACTGTACATTCACATCATGTGCAAAATTTCATCCAAATCTGTTTGGTAGTTTTTGCAGGAATAAGTAACAAACATCGTACATGAAGAATTGTAAAATAGATGAATCATTAAATTGTCTTAAAAATGTTGTGGATAGTATTTCAGGCACAATATAAGTTTTATTGTTAAGACGGGTGAAAGTGAATTCATACTGTGAATGTCGATTGTCGTGAAGCTGGATCAGAAATTTATCTAGTGTGCATTGAATAAGTAGTCACTATGCGTTTAGTACACTTTCTGTCTCTTTTTATTATTTAGTGAGAGAAATCTTGCTGTCCTATCCAAAGAATAATTTTCCACAATATATTTTTACTAACATTTGTGCTGAAAGTTTTTTTTTTTTTTGTTATGTAAGGTCCGTTTTCGACACCAGCAACTTAGACTACTTTTACTTAAATTTTAGGCATTTTTTATAATTATGCCTTTCAATTAAAATCGATAACACACTTCTAAACCTATGAATTAAGTTAAAATTTTCTTAATACCAAATAATCTTGATAGCGAAACACTTTGCGCAAAACGTCAATACAATATTTTTTTTTACTATAAATTAGGCAGAGTACGTCATTTTTTTAAATTTTAGGCAATTAATGTTTATAACGGCATTTGGCTTAACATATGGACTAGAAACTATAACAATAAATTCATATTGAAATTCCCAAAAATAAAGTTATAAATTAAACACTACGCTAAGTAAATGTACCTTGTTTTTTAATCACATATTTTCATAAATTGCACTCTACTGTAAAGTTGGCTTTTTCAAGATAGCGTAGTCTAAATTGTTGGTGTCGTTTTGAGTGTAGTGGCAGAAAATCAGGCCCAACGTTTCATCCCTAAGACTTAGATTAGAGTACATACTTACCTCTGATATTTTAGAGAAGTCTGACCTAAACCTAGTGACGTCAAGATTATCATCAAGGCTGGTCACATCCGGCAAGGAACATTTGAAGTCATCTGTAATGTTTTAAGTGTAGTTTTATCTGGCATAAATAAGTGTTTAAGTTTGATATTTTTTATTAGCAATCACTTGACCCAGCTGATAGATACCTGAATCTATATTAAGTTGCTTTTTTTCTGAAAAATAAATGATTTCGTTGTTTTGATTTATTTAAATAAAAGCCTTCTAGTTGTTTGTTTGGCCACCAAAAGCCACTAGTAGGTCTTGCAACGAGGTAATACAGTCGGGATCAAGGCTAGCGACACTACATTACTGCAGACAGAACGATAACAGAGGGCAGGGTCAACAGTAAATTATAACTCACTATTGCAATTACCGAGGTAATCTTTCACTCCCTTTAACACTCAATTAAATTTACACTCGCTTACCTTGCGGAAATGTCACGTTTTCTTCACTTTCACAGAGAACTAAATTAATAAAACCAAAAAAAAGAACACAGAAGATCATGATTGCAATTGGTAAGATTTATAGACGTATCTTGAAATATTTGCGAAGCTAAATTACTTTTAACATTTTTAATAATTATGCCTTTCAATTAAAATCGATAACACACTTCTAAACCTATGAATTAAGTTAAAATTTTCTTAATACCAAATAATCTTGATAGCGAAACACTTTGCGCAAAACGTCAATACAATATTTTTTTTACTATAAATTAGGCAGAGTACGTCATTTTTGACAAGTCCAATCCAGTAGTTTTTTTAAATTTGAATTTTTGTCGCAGTATCGGAACTTGTAGATTTGCCACAAACAATAATAGTCACCAAGACAAGTAAACTACACAACACCACACTCAGCAAGTCACCTACCACATACCTTTTCCCATGGTGCAGCTCTTAAAAAACCAACCCACCCACTCCCATGTATAAATTATGAGATATTAGAGCTATTGAGCAATAATTCTGTGTAGAAAATGTAGGCACTCTTCCTTTCGTTCCATGCTAGCTAGCCTGCCCCTCTTTCCCATTGGGCAGTATGGGCACGTGCCCAGAGCCCCGCGATCGATAGGCCCCCCTAGTTCCTGCCATATCACCAACTGATATTTAAAAACAATAATTTAAAATACTGAAAGAAAATCGAAAAGAAAGACGGCTCCCTACTACTGGAGGGTTGTATAAAGACCTAAGATGACAAACAGTGACTGGTTCGTAAGGTCCCCGTACCCCACGGTTGCATAGCAGGTGGTGCTGCTAAACTGAAAAACTTAGCCCATTTTTCTGGTAGGCTTTGAACCAGGTGGGTGAGTCTCAAACTCGGAATAATTCCTTGTTTTGTTTACGTTCGATTAGATTACCTATTGCAAGTATAAGAACTTTGTAGGGAAGAACGGCAGAATGCAAAATTTGCCGTCCATTTGTTTATTGTTATAGCCATTTGTGAATGGAATGGCGGCGACCCAGGAAATCCAAGGTTCTTTCAAATAGCACTAAGTCAGTCAACAGCACGTCGACCTACCCCAAAAGTCAAAGATTCTCCAATAGATTTTCAACTTTAAGCCTGACATATAGAGTTCATTTTCAAATGAGAAAATTTGACATTTTGTGGGAAGTCGACGTGCTGCTGTCCGTACCTACACCATAATGGTGTACAAGTAAGGGCTAGGGAGAAGGGATTAGAGATATTTATTTATCAGGGGAACAATAATATTAAAAATAGTTTTAATTTAGGCACTGTTTATTTATTTCGAAATAACATACTAAGGCGATTTAATTTTTTGTTTTTAGCAATTACCATGCTAGGTTTATCTAAGATTTTTAATACTTGAAAATAATCGTCCGCCTCAGGTGGGATCCGAACCCACATCCATCGCATACCGAGCGAGTGCTTTGACCACTAAGCTACCGAGACGTTAGTCAACTCGACGAAATCTTTCAAGTGGTTCTCGCTGTCAAAGCCAGCGTATTTTCTGATCAATGTTGCGGTATATACTACTACCGTCAACACCCGATAGAAATATTTTTACAAATATTTAACTATTGGTAAAGATCAGAAAAGCTTAAACAATTTAAATTTTTGCGATGCGATTTTTGGTATGCGATGGACGTGGATTCGGATCCCACCTGAGGCGGACGATTTTTTTCAAGTATTAAAAATCTTATACTAAGGCGAGCTATTATCCACATTACACATATACACTTATTAGTGTACGTCAACAGCACGTCGACCTACCCCAAAAGTCAAAAATTCTCCAATAGATTTTCTACTTTAAGCCTGACATATACAGATCATTTTCAAATGAGAAAATTTAATATTTTGTGGTAGGTCGACGAGCTGTTGTCCGTACCTAATAACTAACAAAGACAAGACACAGTCATAACCTTGAACAGGAAATCATTTTATCTCCGCTACGCTCACAACTTCTTTTTATAGTCACTTTCGAACAACTTTCTCTGCTTAATAGCAATTAAAACCTTTTTTTTTCATACAAAAGTTTAACATCTTTGACCATGATAATAATAATGACATCGACCACGAAATCCAGTTCCAATTACCTTGCACTTTTATTGAATTCAATTTTTATGCAGCTTTTAATTATTTCTTACCTTTTAGTTACAACAACAAATAACAACGAAATCTCACCTCAAAACCCGTACTTAGGTACTGTTAGTTGTAACACAGCATTTACACAGCTTATTTTGAAGCATTCGCATTCCAATCGAATCTTGTACAATTTCCTATTCGAATTTGAATTCGATTGCTTCAAAAATAGAGGCGCTGATCGGATATTGACTTGGAACTACTTACATATGGATGAACTTTTAACTGTCCTCTACCTGAAGGTTGTCTGGAAGAGATTGCTTCTACGCTTCTCGCGATAAAACCGCTTTAATTGTTTTTTTCTTTGTATTATTTGTTTTTTTTTGTGGTGTGCAATAAAGAGTATCTATCTATGGATGCAGTGATTATTTTTTCCGATTTCGATGTTGATTGACCACATGTCACTATAGTTATAAACTTGTTTTGTTTGAGCAGTATTTAAGAAAGTTAATTAAAGTAATGAAATTGTCACATTTAATTTAATTTCATAGTTGTTCCAACGTTTACCCTTCAATCAAAAGAATGTTCACAATCTATGGTGCACTTTTTTTGTGCGATAACATTCAGCGAGATTGTTAGCCGGAAACACAGAGGACGGTGATTAAAAAGAGTAATTTTCAGAACAATATCACTACATTAGGCAACAAGCCGCGCAAGATTAGGTAAGTAACTAATTTTTTCTGTTATGTTATCTTTAAATGTTTTGGAGAAAAAAAATTAAAAAAAAATATATTAAAAAAAATATTAGGAATTTGATGCGTGAGCGCGGCAGTTTCACCAAGCCATTAAGAATGAGAGTACAAACAAAATCGAACTACTAAATAATTATCGTCTAACTTGACGACGTATTAATAAAACATTTGTGTTTCAACAAATGATTACATTCATATTCCATACTTTTACAATGCACGATTTCATATTCACCCACTTTAATAGTTAACAGAAATAAATGAATATTTCAATACATTTAACATGGCTATAAAGGTAACATGACATATACGGGTTATCTGTAAGTACAGTCAACAGCACGTCGACCTACCCCAAAAGTCAAAAATTCTCCAATAGATTTTCAAGTTTAAGCCTGACATATAGAGTTCATTTTCAAATGAGAAAATTTGTCATTTTGTTGTAGGTCGACGTGCTGTTGTCCGTACAGTCTACTGTACAAGCCTGTCTACGCAAAATAATTAACTTAAGTAGGTACCTAAGTATGCTATGCTTGGTGAAAATAAGGTCATTCGTATGATCGTGAAACTGGAAGTTAAGGGGGCATTGGGGTTTGTTTCTGCAATACCAGTAGACCAGCTTTACTAAGTAAGTAAATTACTTAGTATAATTTTAAATGTAGAATAGAATAGAAAAAGATTTATTTGACACACACAGAATACAAAAGGAAAAAAAAACATTTACAGGATAATAAAAAGCAATATGTGTCAAAAAGGCCCCCGCTCAGCATTTGTCGTGACAGTCAGGGACGTATCACGACGCTGGTTTTCAGCAGGGACCCTGACGGTAGGCTCGGACCATACCCGACCGGAAACCCGACTTGGTTAGCGCGGAATCAAACCATCGCTAAGCAAAAAGGTTGTTTTTGAATAATTTGTATTTATTATAACTAAAGAGTACATAGTACAAGCCATAAACAATGGGTTTAAAGTTCATTAGATAAGCTGTTTATTTGTTTTCACGTTATTCATCTCTCTAATATAGAGCGTTAATACTCAATAACAAATATGTTTTTAAAACTTAATCCTTGCGAGGGATAAGTTCAAGAATGGGTTTTGATTTGTCAAGAAAATAAATCTTAAATGTTTTCTTTTTATTGCCTCCTGCAAGGACTATACAGAATGTACAAAAGAATCCGACACTCCTTAAAACCACGTGATCAGCTGGTCATAAAAAACAACTTTTCTTATGGGAGTAACATCGAAATCGTGATTTTATTTTCAGATGCTCCATACAAACTTCTCGCATACCTTGATGATAGTGAATGGAGCCTCTGAAAATGATTTCGATGTGACTCCCATATGAAAAGTAGTTGTATATGACCAGCTGATCACGTGGTTTTAAGAAGTGTCCCATTCTTTTGTACACCCTGTATAGTGTCAAATTATATCCCTTTTGAAAATGTATTGTATTATAGTGCCGGCACGTTAAAAGAATTGCACCAACCCGTCTCTTCCTATGGGTGTCGTAAGAGGCGACTACAGGAGAACCACGAAAAGAAGACGGGCAGCAGAGTCTCCTCTCCACCATTGGCCAAACTGCGATCGCCAACCCGCCTGCCAAGCGTGGCGATTATGGCAAAATCCTCCTTTTGGAGAGGCCTGTGTCCAGCAGTGGACTGATATAGGCTGGTGATGTGTAAAATGTATTACTTACTTTTAGCTTTCTACGTAGTTTATACATAAAGTTTGCATGGTGGCTAATATTTATGGAATCGGTTAGCCGTTTTCATAAATATGACATCACATCACATCTCATGTCCGACACTCAAATTAAAGCACGCACGTTTGATCCTATTGTTCGTACGCCATTACTAAACAATACAGCAGCCGAGTGAATGTTTGGGTAAAATATGGTATACAATTTCCATTGAAAGGTAGTGGCAATTTTTAAGAGCGGCTGAAACTAAGGATCTACCTAAAAAGAAACTTTTTTTACCCGACTACGGCCAAAAGGAAGGGTAAGGATTTTGACAAAATACTTAATTGTTTACTTTGTAATCTCAAATAGGCTTAAAAATGTAAATAAATTTACTTTTACATGTAGTAATTAAGGCGTAAAATTAGATTGTAAAAATTCGTCAGTGAGTTTACAAATTGACTTATATTTGGCGGTTTGTCAAAATTAACTAAATAAATAACGCATAAATGTAGATTAACTTAATTATTTATTAAAACATAAAGTATGAAGACAGTTTACAGTTCCTATTAAGTAAATTTATAAAAAACATAATAACGACCTATATTATTAATAGCTACCTACTTAATATTTCAGTAATATAATTCAAAGATGGCATCCAGGAACGCAAAAGCGGCTAGGTTATTTAAATAGTCTATGCTTTAAATTGACAAGTGACAGTTTTTAAGTAGGTAAATTACATTTTGGAGGAATTTAAAACAAAAGAATTGTATCTTTTAAATAAGTGAGACTCGAAATAATTGAGACACCATCCTGTTATGCTCGTAACCATAAATAACTCCATCCATAGATCCAGGAGGCGTATTTCTGAAACGTTCGAATTCCAATTCGCATACGAAATGTCAAGAATCGTGTACAATTTCCTAGGAGTTCGTATACGATTCTTGTGAATTGTTATGCTTCAAAAATACGCCTCCATACCAATGTGCAATGTCCGTATGTTAGTTCAATCACAATAAACAAGCAAAATACGAGTACGCGTTGCTACGGTAAATACAATGTACAGTCAACAACATAAGCTGTTGAGGAAATTTGTAATTTTGTTATAATTACTAAAATTACAAATTTCCTCAACCCATCTTCAACTTAGAAGTCAATGCGTAGAGTTTATTTGCTATTGATATAATTTCAGATTTTGTATTTATGTGAGCTGTTACACAATTACAGAGGGACTGAGTGAGCAAAGTGTGAGTTTTATAAATAACTAGCAGACCCGGCGAACTTCGTACCGCCTAACAGGATTTTTATTTTTGTTTCGTTAGCTTTTCCAATCTTTTCATTATTTATTCTGCTATTCGAGGCGGAGAATCCAACAAATTATAAACCATGAAAATCGGTCCAGCCGTTCTCGAGTTATAAGTGTTGGAACAAACCCGACTTTGTTTTATATAGTAAGATTATTTACTACTTCGTTTTCATACAATCTCGAGAACGTAAATCTGTGTCGGTAAAGGAAAAATACCAATCCGGCGTCTATACAAATTTACTTTTACTTGTCAATCAATTTATGCGATACGATTATTTATAAAACTCATACTATCTAGCTAGACCCTTTGTAGGTACAGTCAACAGCATGTCGACCTACCCAACAGATTCTCCAACAGAAGGGCAGGAGGCAAGGACAGAAAGTCTCCAACAGATTTTCAACTTTGAGCCTGGCATGTAGAGTTCATTTTCAATTGAGAAAATTTGACGATTTGTGGTAGGTCGACGAGCTGTTCTGTACATAGCCCCGTTGATTTATCGTCTGAATGTATAATATACTATAATATGCAACTTAAACTAGAGGTATTATCATTAAATATACTTTTATAAATAATTTTATTTATTTGACCGTTCTCATATAAGCGTCTAACATATTATGCCCTAAACAGCATTGTCAAAACACTATACATGTTTAGTTACCATTTATTCTTAATAAGTTTATTTCTTTCAGTTTTTCTTTGTTTAACAACATGTAAATATGATGGGTATTTATGAAATATATTTATAATATTTAAACGACAAGCATTTCTTTAAATACGACCAAATAATTTGATCATACGAATCATATAAAACACGAAATAGCTATGTACGTATATCAAAAGCTAATTAGGCACAGTTAGAAAACAAGGTAACTCCCGGAATCCCCATCGGATTTTCCAACGAAGATAGTGTAAATAGGTACTTAGGTATGTTCAATCAACAGAACTTCGACCTACCCCAAAAGTCAAAAATTCTCCAATAGATTTTCAACTTTAAGCCTGACATATAGATATCATTTTCAAATGAGAAAATTTGACATTTTGTGGTAGGTCGACGAGCTGTTGTTCGTACTAAATACGGGTTAAAAAATTATGAAAATGTAATACGGGTTTTCAGATGGACGTAACGTCTACCAATACTCCATTTATTTACTCGACTATATTTAATCAATCAACCAATAGCCGGTTACACTGTTTGGTAATCATGATCATGCCATGTCATGAGGGCTAGTTGGAAGGTCTTTAGCGAATACTAAGTCTATGGTCTTAACACTGCTTGACCACTAATGAGGATTAAGTCACTGCCACTCGCGTGATGACGTATGGTCAAAACCAGCCAAACATTGAAAACAGGGGGACGTACCATAAGCAATTAACTCCATAAACGGAAAAACACATCAACTGTACATATACAGTTTTTATCAACAAACAACGGAACAGAGAGAGACTGTAAATAATAATTCGGCTAAGTTGATTGACATTGGAATGCCTGATTCTCTCATCACTAAAATGTGTAGGTATTTTTAGGGTTCCGTGCCCAAAGGGTAAAACGGGACCCCATTACTAAGGCTCCGCTGTTCGTCTGTCTGTCTGTCCGTCTGTCACGGGGCTGTATCTCATGAACCGTGATAGTTAGACGGTTGAAATATTCACAAATGATGTATTTTTGTTGCCGCTATAACAACAAATACTAAAAAACTTAAGGGAGCTCCCATACAACGGAAGGTTACGCAGCCCTTCGTGCGCGAGTCCGACTCGCACTTGGCCGGTTTTTTCGTACTTTTAGTACGGAATAAACGCGTCAATTCGACTGAGCTCATTTTCATTTTGCCAAGGATACCTGAAAAAACACGATTGAACCTGCCCTTCATGTGGACACAAGAATGATGGACTAGGTAGGTATTATAGATGACCTGCGCACTTACAGGAAAACCAGTTTTAGGTACGATATTGGGAATTTTCTGATTGCGCAACTAAAAGAAATGTTGTTTGTTGTTGTACAGTCACGAGAAATAGCAACTAAGCGTCGTCGTACTTAATCTGGAGCTCATTCACACGAGGACAATTCGTGTTTTTTGACGATTCACCTTTTTTCACGATTTGTTCTTTTTTTGACGGCGGTAATGCTTTTTAAATGCCCGTGTTCACACGGTGACGAATCGTGTAAAATGACGGACATGTCTCAAATTACGATTCGTCAAAAAACAAGAATCACGATTTTTTTGTGACGGGATACTAATGTGAATATTTTGACGAATTGTGAAAAATAACGATTCCGTCGCAATGTGAACGGCTAACCGTCATGACGTTTCGTGTTTTTTGATGAATCGTTGACGGATCCCGTGTGAATGAGCACTTAAGGTTTGAAGTTTAATAGAAAATAAAAATGTATATATTTTTGCTAGTGACTGTACCTGTTAGGTTTTCCCCGATTTGAACTCTGTTCAAAAGAGGGGATTCCGGTAGTTGTATTAATACAGTAGGTAACTCTAATCAGTCTTACATTTAGGCACCACATATTCACAACAATAGTATCAAATTCAATCAACACGCTTTTGCAATGAAATAATTTGAAGTAGCTTAATAAAAATTCTAGAAATATCTTATAGTTATTATTCTAATAACATTAATTACTAAGCATAGTTTAAAAAGTATGTATAAAAAGCATAAGGCAAATACACATAAGCATAATATAATTTTCACAACATTACTTGTGGTTCTGATACTCAGAAATATTAATTACATACACAAGCTAGATAATATACTACAAGAGTTTAAAAAATGCAATAATCGTCTGTATGATAGTAGGTAGTACCTACTTCACGCTACATACTTATTTTGTATCTATTATTTAAGCATTTAACTTGGTTAAAATAAAATAAAGTAAGTTTTTTAGGCATTACTACAAGGAACCAATAGTTTCATTTTTGTTTGTGATGATGCCTTAAATTCATTGAGGTATAATATACTAGCGTACTAGAGAACAAATCTCGAACTAAATGTTTCAGACAAGCATTGTAGTCCAGTGGACTACAAAGCTTCAGGCAGTGTCAATAATTGAAGTTGTCAAAACTGCTTCTTTATTGTTCACCGTTCAAACTTTGTAGTCCACCGGGCTACAATGCTTGGCTGAAACATTTAGTTCGAGATGTGTTCTCTAGTACGCTAGTACATTATACCTCAATGCTTAAATTAGGCTGAATAAAAATCTACTATGTTTCTTAATGCTAAAATAAATACACTTAATGAAATGCTAAAATTCATTCAATAAAATGCTAAAGAAAACTGGTTTAGGTTGAAAATGGCAGTGTCTAATCTAACATAACAGCCTCATATAAAATCTCAAAGCACTAAGATATTTTTAACATAAATATTTCGCACACACTCACTCCTTAAGCCAAGGTTGACTTGTACAAACACATTGAGATAAAATTTCTTCGTTGAGATGGAATTTTATCACCTGGGCATACAAAAATTAAGTCGTTACACTTCAATGACTACGAAAAGAAACAAATGAGACATTTTAAGTACCTAATAAATATACATGGTGAAAAAAAGGCTTAACGAAGCCTTAAACCACAAATTCTATACATAAAACCAAGTAGAATGCAAAAAAATAATTGCTGGGAAATGACTTTTATTTTTGGGTATAAAAAAAAAACATTTCTAACCCGCAATGTATAGCGCGCATGCCACAGACTATGCCTGTGTGTGTACGTGGATCATGTTTCTTTGTAAAAAAGTTTAGTATTATCAAACAGAAGTCAATTTTGTAAAAATCTCTGAAAAATAATTGTAACTTTGACTGTCAATAACTCGGTAACCCGTCATTTCGCAGGTATAGTGTAAAAGAAAAAAATGATCGTAATAATACGTAGAATATGTAGTATTCGGCTTCGTTAAGCCTTTTTTTACACCCGATAGATCGCGCAAATAAATACAAAATTTACAGTTACATGTTTGGCTTACACCAAAATGATAGTAATCAGTATTCATCAATGATAATGGGTGCCAGTCAATCCATATTTGTGTTGTAATTTGTAATGCAGTTCGTTCGACTCCCGACTAAGACTGAGTAGCCACGCATACGAATCATTATTGGGAATGAGAAGAGTTTATATCCAAAATCAATTGGGTTAACGAGACTTCTAGTTCAGACTTTCAAAGATCAATTTTCAGTCGAGACTCCCCTGAGAACGAAGTACAAGGCTCAAAAAAACTTTTTAACAAAAAATTTAACCGCCGGAAAACTGAAAAGCAAAAAATAATAAACTTACTAATTTAAGTATACCTTATCAGCTCTTTTTGAAATCGGTGCTAGGCGCTAGACATTGAGATTTAAATTTGGTCATTCGCACCGACTCCAAAAAATGATTAGGTAGGTATACTTACATTACTTAAGGAACTTACTTATTAAGGGTAAATGACAAAAAGTTTATAAATTTTGCTTTTTAGTGTTTCGGCGATTTAATATTTTTGTTAAAAAGTTATTATTTAATAATTTTCTGTGGATATAAGATCAGCATTAAAATCTGAGAGACAGCAATAAATCACCCCAATTTTCCAACACTTAGGGTAAGTTTTTTTTTTAATTTAATTGGGACCAATTTTGAGGTAATTATACCCTTTCTAATAAAAAATAATTATCAAAATCGGACTACTCTGTAAATAGTTATGAGTGATTATACATAAAAAATAATTATATACGTGTCGACTTGAGAACCTCCTCCATTTTTTCGTCGGTTAAAAATATGCATACACCTTTGACAAACGATGGCACATATTCACTGTAATAAAGGCAAAACGACAGTGTTCACATATTTTCGATGCCGCCTGTACAGTGTGTCGCACAGTTCAGATCGCAAATTCGCGATCTAAACTATGTACATACACATTTTGCGTTGCGCCCAACCCAAGTTTCCAAACAGAAGCTTCCGAAAGTGTTCGCGTAGGCTTAACATGCAAATCAAATAGAAAGCGTCATACAAATTCAAACGACGTATATTGTAGGCTTGTAGCATCTACTACTTATAAAATATTATAAATAAATTAATTAATGAAATATTGGACAACATCACATACATTGCTCTGATCCTAAGGTAAGTAGCTAAAGCACTTGTGTTATAGAAATCAGAAACAACGACAGTACCACAACACTCAGACCCGAGACAATATACAAAAGTTCGTTTTCTACATTGACCCGACCGGATCGAAACTGGAACCTCAGAGATGGCGGCGCCATTTAAAGTCCGGCGTGCTCGCCTCTCGGCTACGGAGGTCGCCTAATTCTACGGGCTACATTAAATGGCTCATTTCACTTAAGCCTTAACAATATTCGAGTATGTAAATAATCATGTATATTATCAAAACGCTCTATAATTTTAATTAAATCCTTTTTTCACGTTATTGCCATCTATCAAAGTTATAAGTGTTATAAAAGGCACTTTTAGTAACTGCATCAATCGAGTGCATTTAATGCTGGGGCTTCACCTGCGTCTAATGTCGTTAATTAGTGCTCTATTTGACGTAGTACGCAGGTGTGGCCGGTCTTTGTGCGCTAATTTGCTTCAATAACATTAGACGTTAGGCGATAGCTCGGACGGCGGTAACTTTTGACACATCAAAGGGATTAAGCGGGCGTCTAGTACGTTGTTGTGGCTACACCTACTACACTAAACATGTTAAAACACGATCACATTCAAAAACTCTTTGTGAAATAATGTAAAAATGCATAGTTATTAAGTTAGGATGGAATAGAATAGATGGATCACACTCTAACTAAGTCGCTAGACGCTAAAATCAAACGTCAAATAAGTGTAGCCACGCACTTAGCGCGTAGCTTAATGCTTTAATTTAGTTAACGCTAATCATGCCGTTTTTTGAACGTTAGGCGTCACGCAGGTGAAGACCCAGCATTACAATGTATGGTTGATCTAACTAAACTATTCTAAACACGAATGATTGCTGTTTGCAGGCCAATTCTGCAAATATACAATTGGAGTCGTTTATCATATAAGACTATTGAAGGCCAGATGCACTCCTTGACTGGTTAATGAGGCTGGCAATTGAGGACCTGCATCCAAGAGAGTGTTGTGTACTAAGAAATACAGGGTGGAGAAAATCATATGATGATAAACATTTTTTTTCTGATCTACTTTAAACACGAGCAACTTTTAGTATGAGATAATACGAGAGATTTTCACATATTATTGGCACTATAGGTTTTTGTATTATATACGATAACTCTGATACCTATTATATCATGTACTAGCAGCCCGTCCCGGCTTCGCACAGGGTAGACAATTATCGCTAATAGTTTCGGCAGCGCATTCGACGAAAGACATTTTAGGACTCATTTTTCTACACCTTCGGTTACATTGTTCAAATTTTACCAAGGATCCCTCATTTTTTTCAAATGAAATGTAGCCTATGTCAAATTGGAAGAATGTAGCATTCTATTGGTGAAAGATTTTTTTAAATCGGCCCAGTACTTTTTGAGCCTATTCATTACAAACATACAAAAAAAGGTACAAATCTTTCCTCTTTATAATATTAGTATAGAAGTATAGATATGACAGGACTGCTTTTGCCTTAAATAAATGAAAAAAACAATTGAAGCTTCATAAAAAATTGTCGATGTAAACCGCTGATTTAAATAAAGCATCATTTTTTTAACTCGGTAGTACAATTTTTTGTTTGGAATGTAATTATGTCTTTGGGCACAGATTAGTTACCTTAATAGGGTTCTCAAATCTAGAAATAGTTAATGGTAATTTGGTTTTTAAGAAAAGTTTTCTTGTTAGGAAGTGGTATTCTCCTGTAGTAGACATCAAAATGTAAAAAGAGAAGTTGAAACTCACTCAATGACTAACTGATACCCTTGGACATCTCTATGTCCAAGGAGCTAGAATTTTGGAAAGGAAACCTTTCTCATGGAATCGTTTTTTTATTTGGATTGTCCATATGAAAGTCATCATTAATAAGGTTAGAAAGTCAGAAATTCTTATCTACTACCTACTTGTCTTGTAAATATCTTGCATTTGATACAGAGGGTCACTGAGAAGGAATTTTTATGTACTATAGCACATGTTATGTGGAGCGACCAATGAGTGAAGTCATACACTACTTGCTACCAAGATAACAGTGACTAGTGAGTGTTTGGGAATCCCGCAGATTAATTGATGCTGCAGCATTAGCTCAAGATTGTCACATCTTGGGAATACTATTACTACTCAAGTAACAATGCATCACTAATCAATTGGACCTGCAAAAATTTGCAACGAGCTAATAATCCTTGTGACAAGTAGGAAATGAGCTGATAACTTTCAAAGGCCTGAACAGATAATCAGTGAGCAGAAAAGTGATTAACGCATCCAGTACACCACCTGGCTCATAATTATGTTAAAAAATTATAATTTAAATTGTTTAGCATGAAAAAATCACGAATGCCTTAGAAGGTCATTCTGTAACAAAATGAACATCTTTTGTACCTGTATTGTGGACTAATGTTACATTATGAAAGTGATTAAATGAATATGAGTACACCTCGTCCAAATAGGTCTCCTGCCCTGCATTGAGAAACATGGATAAACTTAAAGATCCATATCACATTGTTTTGACCTCCTCATAAATACTGCCAGACATTGACCTTTTCCTACATAATGTGGTGGGAGCCATGCACTTGGCTTAAGGTCTTAGTGCCAAGGCCAAGTAGGCAAACTACTTTTTAAAAAAATTTACCGTCTTTGTCTGTTATGAGTAAGGACATTATTTACTTTACATTGCATAAATCATATTACTAACGTTTCTGAATTTTTGCCATTCGGAATGTATAACATGAGATTATCCTTAAAGCGTTCTTCAGCAGAATTATAACAAGCCATTATTTGCATAGATGTTCACGTATTTAACACTTTCACTGTCCATGCATTACATGTGATGCACGGATGAGTTAGCTCGGTACGTCCGTGCATACATTATAGTGTAATACAGTATAGTGTATATGTCATGCATGGACGTACCGAGCTCACTTATCAGTTCATTACATGTAATGCATGGACAGTGAAAGTGTTAATGTAAGCACTGGGCTAAGTTAAATATTCATTCTAATAAAATTGAGATCATGTGGAACTAATAACCATTGAGACAATCTACTCACAAGATAACATATTAAAGTTATTTTTGTTTTGCTACATACATATTACTAAATAAAACCGAATTCAATCTATTGTTTGAGATACCCAAAGTTTTCATCATATTCGCTTTATTGCAGAAATGGGTTATATGAAGGTAAATAATACATTTTCAAAAGAAGAACCCCACAATCGGAAAAAATTATGACTTATGGGGTTTCCCAAATAATCGATTCAATTATAGTTTTGATTTGGAAAATTAAGAAAGTTATTAAAATATTACATTAACATAGAATCATCTTTGCACTGGATAAAATAAAATAAACAACTCGAATACTTAAAAATAATTTGAACCTCACTTACAAACTTTAATAGATGTATTCTTGATGACCCAGAAGCCAATGGAGTATGGTGGCATAGAAATGTGGTTGCCATACTTAAGATGACGCGGTTGCAATTCAGGCAACGATGACTCATAGTACAGCGGCCAGCCATTCAGTAGCACAGTCTTCGACCGCCTGTTGTTCGAAGGAGCACTGATAATGTATTCATCGATTACCAAGTCATTTCCGTGCAATGCTGTCCCATTAACAAGGAAACGAGCTTTAGCCAACTCTAAATTTACAGCATAAATGGTAATAGCTGTTGTGTCATTAGTGTATTTTCTGTTAGCACAATGAGCGTACATTCTTTGCAAACGAGAACATTGGCAATCAATGTGCAATACTTTGCTTCCGACAAGTCTTTTAAACAAAACGCTCACCCACCAGTCCGGCAGTGGTTCCATTTCTGCATCAATCAAACTATAATTACCACCGTAAAAACTCTGCCGTATAACGGTGGTAATGTTGTGTTTTGCTGAGAGTCCAAGCTTGTCTAACCAAAGAGGTGATGCAGCATAGGAGTTGGATAGTCCAGATGCACCTCCTCCATAGGAACTGCTAGTTTCAGAGAGCCACATTGGTATGCTACTGTAGTTCATAGTGTGTCTTTTCATTGTCTTTATTTGATCATCTAACAAATTGAATATGTCCGGATTCCAAAAATCTTCTAGCTTTGCCGTTCTACTGTTTAAATAATATTGATGCCAGGAACGGACATTGATATAATTAGACCCATTTCCTAGGAACTCGTTCATGTATTTGAGACATTCGGGGCGTTTCTCTTGAGGGCGAGTAGTGTCAGGGCCGACTAATAGTGAATTGCTATAGCCTGTCTCATTCAGGAGCTTGCGGAGTTTCTTAAAATCCTTGGCTAACATTTTAGGAGTTATTGTAGTATTAAAAACATGTGGAAATGAATTTGGTTCATTACCAAGTTGCCAGTCTACCTTATAGTGATGTCTATGGGAATGTGTGAGTATGTCACGAGCATTGCGGTCATCCCATGTATGGTGGTCCCGTAGAAGAAGGTTCAGAGTAAATAGTAGTTTAATATGGGTTTTGACACAGAAGGAGTTAATTTCATCCCATTTTTGTCCAGTCAAAATGAAGAATGGCAAGAATTTGTGTTTGCAAAGTTTTTTGAGTGCGGCACAAGTGTGGCCGGTCTGGTTTCCGTCGTGGCAATGGTCACAGGAGGTCGGTGTTTCTGGGAGAGTGCTGAATATGAGCCTGTCAGACATCGTGCCTCCTAAGCGAAGGCGAGCCGGTGCCAACTCGGACGCTAGCTCCAAGAAGCGCTTGTTCAAGAAGTCGAGTCTATCGAAGTCCTCTACTTCAGAAGTATCAATTCCAATGCTGAGAAAGTCTGCGGGGAGGACCGCTGTTACCTTTTGATGCTCGTCTATTGTGACATAGCATTTCTCATGAGCGTTGTACTTCACGAAGAGCACGAGTATGGCTACGTTGCAGCAGAACGCAATCGCGCAAACGGCGACGAGTCTTTTGTTAGACAACATTTTATAATTTTACAAAATAACACACATGACGACGACGGGAACTAAACACTAAACTGCAGACTACTGACTTAACTGACACTGAAAGTCTGACTGAAACTGACTGAAGTGAGTGAAGTAAAGTAATTCGAATTTTTCAGAATGCTGGTAATTGGTGATGCGCGTAATCGATAAGAAATAATTGATATCGATATATTCGGACAAGGCAAGCAAGTTCTACTAATAAAGATATAGGCGTACTGATGAGGAACGAAAAACACGGATTATTAAATGCATTGTTTTTAGCTCATAACAAGCTGTTCCCGCAACTTCGTTTGCGTGCAATTAGAGAAATTTCGGTATATTACAAATACAGGGTGTACAAGAGAATGGGACACTCCTTAAAACCACGTGATCAGCTGATCGTATCAACAACTTTTACTATGGGAGCAACATCGAAATCAATAAAAAAAAAACATCTTCTCCATACAAACTTACTCGCATACCTCGATGATAATGTATGGAGCGTCTGAAAATAAAATCACGATATCAATGTTGCTCCCATAGGAAAAGTTGTTGTATATGACCAGCTGATCACGTGGTTTTAAGGAGTGTCCCATTCTTTTGTACACCCTGTATAACACAGGAACATTTAACCGGGATACGCGTGATTGACTCACAAACATCCAAACATCCTCAAAAACTTACACATTTATAATATTATTATAATATCAATTAGTGGGATATAATCATGCTTTCTTACAAACTACTTCGTTTTGCCACTTAATTAGGTTAAACAAAGTAAATAAAGAGAACTTAAGAACCTGATGGGCGTTGATTTATTAAAATATTAATAAATTGTAAAAAGTTAGGTGCATTTGTAAACTTTAAAAATAATATAATTGTGATTATTTTTAAAATTATCTATAACAAATATTTAAAGAATTATTTTTAAGGCCTTAAATAAAAAATCAATAATAATTTTATAAATAAATGATTGTTCACTTTTTGATTTTGGAATATCGATAGAAAACTCTACAAATAATCTATCCGACACATTACTATCCAAACGGAACCATTGACAAGATAGTGGATGCGGTTGACAGTGACATACTAGCTGTCAAAGAGCATTATATTTAACGGTCCGAATCATCCATTTGGCTGTTGCCCCTACTGATTGTATATTCCATAATGCTATCCTTCACTACTCATAAATTTATAGGTATTCCGTGCTTATTTTTTAGGTTTTTTTTCTTAATTTTAGCCAACCTACAGTCTGCGGGGCACCTGCACAGGCCAGCCAGCTGTAGCAAAAATCCTTAAGGCGAAAGAAACTTAATTGTGTATCAATACAGGGTGTAATCGTTAAGTGTGACCAGGTAATCAAATAAATGACAAAAATGTTTAATAAACTGATAACGAAAGTACAGTAAAATGACAGCAATGACTTTTTAAAAATCTAACGAGAAGTATCCAAAATTTTAACGTAGGTAGCTTTTAATAACTTAACTAACATCGTTTCAACCAACTGCTAGTAGCAGTAAGTAAGCATTTTTTTAATGTGTTTATTCTAATTTAAGACTTGTTTTCTCTCTGCCTCTCGGACTTATTACAAACCTTTCCTATTTGGCGGCAAAATAATACACGCGCAATCATGATTGTTAATATTTTGTTAACTGCTAGCAAATAGTAGCAATTATGTTTGTATTGGCTGTGCATAAGGGTAGTTCGATTATTGTGTGTACTCGGTAGAGGAAAAATCAACCTGATAAGTTAGTAGAGTTGAGCTAATCTAAATATCTACTAGCTGACCACAACCAGGAAATAGCAGCGTTTTACCTGAAATAAAACGCATATTAAAATACTTACCTCACTGGAAGCTTTATATTGAGATAGCATATCCGTTTCCGTCGTTTTTTACCAGTTTTCGTACTTTTATTCCTCTAGTTTCCGGCCCAGTGGCGACACCTGGCGGCCGCGCGCCTTTTTTAGTTTTCTTTAAACAGTGCGACGCCATTTTTGTTCATTGGCTCACATACACCAGGCAGAAATTAAGTAGAAGCTTCCAGTGAGGTAAGTATTTTAATATGCGTTTTATTTCAGGTAAAACGCTGCTATTAAACTACTTGACCGTCACTGGAAGCTTTATATTGAGACCTGTTTGTTATCGCCTGGTGCCGCCACTTAGTAGTACCTAATAGGAAACCTTATTTACGCCAATGTGATTAAAGAGCTTTATAAAGTAAGATACAGTGTTTCATCAATGTAATTTTATAGAAAATTATTATATGATAAGAATATTTACTAAAGTCAATTTAATGGTTCGAACAACTGTAAGACAGTTTCTAAATTATTATTTTCAATTACTACTTGTAGTAGTTTTGAAACGTATTAGCTGACAACCAATTTCCGCGGGCTAGAATTTAGTCCAGGTAATGATATTTAAGCCAACTTTTAGAGGCCACGGCTGATCTAACACTTCCAGGTGTTGCTGTAATGCCAGCTTCCTTGAAAAAAGTTTTCAGGAGATCCAACCAGCTATAATAGTACGTGAGGCGGGATTAACTATGCCCCTTATCGTAACAAACAAATTAGGTAGGGAAAAAAATATTGGGACGTGTAAAAGCGCTTAGTTTAAGCCTATTTACAGAAATAAATTGGTTTTAATGGTTTATTGGTTTTTATTAAATGATTTAGCGGCTTTTTAGCAAATCAATTGTTTTGTCAACCCAAAACACAGAATTTAAGTTAGAGTCATTATAGTTTGATAGTAGTTTCCAACCGGACTGTCTGTATGTACTGCTGTCCGTTTTCGAGCCAAACGGAGGCCAAAATATTACATGATTATCAGATCTAACGCAGTGACTGAAATCTATTAATTGTCAGTAACGTCAAGTCATGTTATGTATACGTCTACCCAAGCAAAGGCAAGAAATTTGCAGTATGACGTAATATTTGAAAATTATTTGTGACGTCAAAGAAGTAATTAATAAGAAACGCAGTAAGTTTACCAACGTCCCAAATATGCGCTTTGGATGTCTCAGCATTTTTAGTTCAATGGACTTTAGAATATATTTTACCAGGTAGGTGATGCTTCAGTGTTACAGAGTGTAGACAAGACAGATTTGTGCAAAAGTATTGTATTGTATGACAAGTGATTAACTAAATGAAAATACAACAAAAAATATTGTGCTAGTTACGCACCGGTATTTATGTTAAAATGTTATTAATTTTTTTTTTACTAAGACGTCCAACGATTCCAAGCTACGTCGTAGGTTTACACTAGACTTTCGCCAGGAATTTTGCAGTAAGAACACCTGCTCAGGGTTCCATGTTTCTATCGCTGCTGACCATCCCCACATTTCCAGACTTCGAGTGTTATGTCTTCGACTATCGGTGGAGGAAGACTGGTCGAAGTATTGATTAGGTGTTTTTGTAGTTTTTTCAGTGCAAGGTCCGAGCGCCAAAACACTTTTTCCCACCGAGGTACCACTAGTTGAAATATTCCCGTTGACTGATTTGGGTGTGTTAGAACTTTGGGGATCAGAAACGGTGGTGAAAACACACCCATGCGAGCTGGATGTTTAATGGGACGCTGAACGCGTCGTGAAACAGAGCTTGACGGTCTTTCAGATCTCGACTCAAATAATTGTAAACAACATGCGCGGTATCTGAGGCAAAATAATCTATTGTAGGGATTCCCAACTTGGCAAACACTATTTCCACACAAGCTGGTAGTAGGTGCCATTCTGGAGGTTGGCGATGATGCGACAAGTGATCGGCATCGTTTTTGTACTTTCCCGAGATGTGGTGTATGCTAAAGTATATTTGATGTTGATCTAGTATTCTCAAGATTTGATAGGTTTAATTTGTCGGAGGAGGGTAATGAAGTGGTGTTGACAGTTGACAGTTCTGAGTCCACCAGTTGAGTTCGTTGTATACATTGTTTTAAATATTAAGGTGATACTAAACCAGCACTATTACAAAGACCTTGTTGAATAATATTTACTTTGAAGTTAATTTATTTTGCAATGAAGTTATACCGAGATTTCATTTTAGCTGTTATAATAGGTCTTCGGACCTCATAAACCTAAAGAAAGTCGATTGTGTAAATTGTAAACATTTATTCAATAAGGACCTGGACCTTTTCAAAATATAAAAATTAAAAATAATTTGTGAGAATCGAGAAGGTTCTCGGAGCCGTGTATTGCCATTTGGACTAACCAAATGGAATGCACATCATTTCTAACAACTCTTGTTTGTATACCAGGCGTAGACGCGCTGGTCTAATCTGCTATTTTTAAATGAAAATAGGCCTGTAAAAGATCGACCTTGCAGAGCCAGTCTTGGGGCTGATTAAGTCTGGGATGCGATAGATATTTATTAAATTGAAGCGGTTCTGCTATTACATAGTCGTTAAGCGCTTTGAGATTGAATAAAGGACGGACTGACCCTTGGTTCCCTCTAGAGTCCCTCGGAGCATTTGAGCGTCCTCTGGTACCACAGCGGGCGGGCCGTGAACCTCGGTTGTGAAATAAACTCCTTCCATTAAAGTTCAGACTCTCGTATTGAGGTTGAGGATTCATGTGTTGAACCATGTGTGGATAGTTACTTTGGTTGTATTCACCCCGCCAGGGTGGGTGCGTAAAACTGCATGTGCATAGGAAGGTTTGGCTCATTAACCATGTTATGTATGAGCTCCACTCGATGAAGCTACTGATTTTCACAAGCCATGCCCCCTCGAGGGGCGGCTATTAGTTAGAATCGATTTAGATCGCGAACCATCAATTTTGGAGGGCCAAAATGCTTTACGAACACTAGTTACTTTGGTTGTATTTACCCCGCGAGGGTGGGTTGTTATATGCGTAAAACTGCATGTGCAAAGGAAGGTTTGGCTCATGAACCATGTTATGTATGAGCACCACTCGATGAAGCGACTGATTTTCACAAGCCATGCCCTTTCGAGGGGCGGCTATTAGAATCGATTTAGATCGCGAACCATCAATTTTGGAGGGCCAAAATGCTTTACGAACACTAGTTACCTTGGTTGTATTTACCCCGCGAGGGTGGGTTGTTATATGCGTAAAACTGCATGTGCATAGGAAGGTTTGGCTCATGAACCATGTTATGTATGAGCTCCACTCGATGAAGCTACTGATTTTCACAAGCCATGCCCCTTCGAGGGGCGGCTATTAGTTAGAATCGATTTAGATCGCAAACCATCAATTTTGGAGGGCCAAAATGCTTTACGAACACTAGTTACCTTGGTTGTATTCACCCCGCGAGGGTGGGTTGTTATATGCGTAAAACTGCATGTGCATAGGAAGGTTTGGCTCATGAACCATGTTATGTATGAGCTCCACTCGATGAAGCTACTGATTTTCACAAGCCATGCCCCTTCGAGGGGCGGCTATTAGTTAGAATCGATTTAGATCGTGAACCATCAATTTTAGAGGGCCGAAATGCTTTACGAACACTAGTTACTTTGGTTGTATTCACCCCGCGAGGGTGGGCTGTTACATGCGTAAAACTGCATGTGCATAGGAAGGTTTGGCTCATGAACCATGTTATGTATGAGCTCCACGCGATGAAGCTACTGATTTTCACAAGCCATGCTCCCACGAGGGACGGCTATTAATTAGAATCAATTTACACCCCCAGCCTTTTCCAAAACAGCCGTAAATGGTTCAGACTCAAATATATTTGTAGCAGACTAGGCGGGGGAATTCGGTTCAGTGTAGCTTTAACTAAAGGATCACGATCTTGGCTTGTAATAGTCTATCGTCGCATTTCTATAGCTTCTGCTCTGTGGCCACAAGCTAATTGTAAGAGGTGAGAAGATCACCTTTTTGAAATAGTTAGTCAACTTTTTTAAATTTCAAAATTAATGTCGGTATTTTTGGCCCACGAGAGAAGATTACGAATGTGTAATGCTTCCATTTGTTTTAATTTGCAATAGGTATTGGCTGCATAAGACCTATCGGGATATGCCTGGTGACGGAAGGTGTCATACATTTTTACCTATTCGTTTGTTTCTAGTTCTATGAAACCGCGAGTCTCAGCATATCTAACATCTGACCAAGTGGACCTATCTAAACGTTGGGCATCAAGTAACATTTTTAAAAGTTAAGGGGGCTTTTGGAACAGTTGGTTCCTTGAATTTCGTTTCAATATCAAATGTAAAGTATTGATTTGAACCCGGCTGTGCATTGTCATGATTGTTGTCAGTGACGAAATCCTGGTTAAAAAGGTCCCTACTAACCTCTGAACAAATCTAGGCCCGTCTTGATAACCTACATCAACAATATTTTAATTATCGGTAGCAACAATATGATTCGAACAATGTTGCGGAGCTCACCCATTTCCTGGAGTAGTTTTTGTTCGGTGAGGACGAGCTCGATGATGAACTGCTACTACTGGAGCTACTTCGAGTACGCTTGCTCGGTAGACGACACAGTATCATTATCATTAATTCTGAAAATAATCTCACTTTAGTAAATGGAAGTTAAGAAAAAAATATCTAGACACAAATTATCATGTAAAAAGTGGCAAACACATAAAACTGTAACTGAGATCCGAACGGTAAAACCGTTAAATGTAAAGATCTCGTTATAATTACAATATCTTATTTAAACATCGCAATTGCGGTAGTTGATTTTTCTACTTACGTGGTTTTATATTCACTCACTTTTATCACTAGTTTTGAATAACTTATAAAATAAACGGTTATGGCTTGACGCAGAGACAGAGCTTGCTGCGTACAAGTTGCTTCGACGGAATACGAAACGCCAATGAACAAAAATGGCGTCGCACTGTTTAAAGAAAACTAAAAAAGGCGCGCGGCCGCCAGGTGTCGCCACTGGGCCGGAAACTAGAGGAATAAAAGTACGAAAACTGGTAAAAAACGACGGAAACGGATATGCTATCTCAATATAAAGCTTCCAGTGACGGTCAAGTAGTTTAATAATAATGTTTAATAGTTTTCTTCTTTACTATGATCATCAAACACATGCTAAAATTCTTCTTTTTTGTTTCAGTTGGAACAGTTTTGTTTAGTTTTATACCAATATCAACAAAATTGGAACACGCTTTCGTTTTTAGGTTTGTTAAGTGTGTTTATTAAATACTAGTATACAATCAATCGGTGGTCACTGGCTAATCTGGCTATTGATATCCGTTCACCTTACCGTTCACACAGGTAAGGAGCAGACTTTTTTAATAATTATGGATTCTGTTTATTACTTATTAAAAGAGTCTTTTAAATATAGTCGTCTGAATATTATGGCATGGTACTCAAAAAATATGCTTTCTATTACATATCTTTATCAAATTATGCCTTTCTACGATTATGCCTTACACATATCAACAATTTTTTTAAGCGTTATGAAGTATTATATAAGAGTTTCAAGGCAAATGACTATTGACATGCATTGTCAGGTTATGGCGAAAAACACATGCGTTTCGTTAGGGTAGGCCATACTAAAATAAGAAAACACTTTTATTGATATAAATATTTTATTTTATTTAAATACGGTGGAATGAACATGGAACACTGTTACAAATACATAATGAATTAGTTGTAATTGAGTGAACAACACATAATTGCTTGTTTAAAATGCTGTTGAGCACTAATTGTGTAGTGCACCGACATCTATTTCAAGTGAAAGATGATATAACGTATACGACCTTATCTAATACACAATATATTACACTACATACGCATTATTACACATAAGGAAACTTTGAAACGTTTGGTCACATTTAAAATATTTCTCCTACAGTAAATATGCAGTGTTTGTAAACAGCTACAGTAAAATTCTAATTTCCCTTACTTAATGTACCTTCGTTAAAAGCCTAGTAAAATCAATGACTCAGATATGTATGTAGCAGTTACATAGGACAAACTATACAATACAAGAAATACGTGATTACTTGTCAATTGTCAGTACCTATTTAATTGACGATTCGTGTTATTTTAAAATTTGTGCTACGAAAGTCACTTAGCACCGAGTAAGGAAATATAATTACATAAATTAGTTCATATTATGCTTGATGTATTCGTGTTACTATCTAATCGATATAATAATATTGTACCTAAATAACAAATTCGTAGATACACCAACAAGTAAACTAAGTACAAAAAACTCAACAAAAACTCCCATACGCTGAATAACAAAGTTGAAGTAAGTGCATTGTAACAATTTATTTAAAAAAAAATACAAACAATTACTGACGTAATTTCAAACACGCATTCTCAAGTCTTGTAAATCCCTCCAAAAAAAAAACTATTAAAAAGCGAATTTGTCATTTTATCGAAATAAATAAGTACAGCATGATTCGGTCCGTTTATATTTTTGACCATAGACAAGTGTCAGTTTCGCTTTAATAGTTTAAAGTTAACGTATTCGGGATTGGAGTAATTTAGTTTAGAGATTTAGAGTTCGTCGTGTTTGGGTCCGGAGAACTCTTCGTGGCTGATGAAGCCATTTTTGTCTTTGTCCTCGTGTTGGAAGATCTCCTCGACGAGCTTGTCGTGGCCCTCGAGCATCTGCTTGATGTCTTCGCTGATCTCGGCGCCGTCGGACGGTACCATTTGCTTCTTCAGGTACTCGCTCACCTGAGAACAATGAGATGACAGTTCTAGGATCAGTACGTCAAAGATAATCTTCATTAAATAATAAATAAATAAATATTGGACAACATCACATATATTGCTCTGATCCTAAGGTAAGTAGCTAATGCACTTGTGTTATAGAAATCAGAAACGACGGTACCACAACACCCAGACCCGAGCCAATATAGAAAAGTTCGTTTTCAACATTAACCCGACCGGATATCGAGCCCGGATTACTTTCATTCCTTTAGTATAAACTTTAAAATCTTTAACTGCCGCACTCTGAGACATCTCTTAACTTTAATGTTTACTTAAAAACCCTGTAACACTTAAGTTGATACAAATCAATACCATTATTGAATGACCAAAAATGTAAATCCACACCTTTGATTATAAACATGTCTAGATAGAGTGTGCTGCTGCAATTGTCACCAAAAGAACGGGCCAGATTTAAGTTAGTAACAACTATGGTTACTATGGTAACAATTATGGGTTGCTATGGTAACTGAGCGGGCGCAACAAGCTTTCCCGCCAACAGTTTTTGTCGTTTTTGACACTCTAATGCTGGGCTACACCTGCGTGACGCCTAACGTTCAAATAAAGGCATGATTAGCGTTTGCTAAATTAAAGCATTAAGCTACGCGCTAAGTGCGTGGCCACACTTATTTGACGTTTGATTTTAGCGTCTAGCGACTTAGTTAGAGTGTGATCTGTGAGTATGTCTTTAAAATAAAATAAAACGCTTCCAAGAACTCAATACTTTTCTTATTTTGTCTACTCCATCCTCACTTAATAACTATGTACTTTAAAATTTAATTCCCAAAGAGTTTTTGAATGTGACCGTGTTTTAAATTGTTTAGTGTAATAGGTGTAGCCACAACAACGCACTAAACGCCCGCTTAATCCCTTTGGTGTGTCAAAAGTTACCGCCGTCCGAGCTATCGCCTAGCGTCTAATGTTATTAAAGCAAATTAGCGAACAAAGACCGGCCACACCTGCGTATTACGTCAAATAGAGCACTAAATAACGACATTAGACGCAGGTGAAGCCCCAACATAACAGGGAATCTAGACCGGCCTTACTACAAAAAGATAGACACGTGTTGAACAACTGTTTACAGATAAGTCAACCATTTTGAAATGTTTGTTAGTAATATGTCTCGAATGTCAGATGTGTCAACATTTCAAATTGGTTGAATAATTTTAGACAAGTTTTCAACGCTTGACTATCTTTTTTGTAGTAAGGACAGTCCATGTTTATAATCAATGATCCACACATAATTATTGTTAATTGACGTCCCTGGGTACCGCAGTTAGTCATTAGAAGCTTTTACGCGGTGATAATGATGCACAAATAAGTAGGTAATGCAACTTTTTGTATACGAAACTAAACATCGAAACCTTTATGGTCTTATTACACAAAAGATAGACTAGGTTTAAACCATGTCTAAAAAATAACCAACCAATTTAAAATGTTGACACATCAGACTTATTTCGTTAATAATACCCATACTTAAAATTGGTAAGCTAATCTTTAGTCAGGGTTTAACCCTAGTCTTTCTTTTTTGTAATAAGGCCGTCAAAGTTGATAACCTTTTATAATTATGGTCCCCATAGTTCGTATAAAGTTCATATTTTGTATGGAAGCATCAGAAAGAGCTGAATGGTAGTATTTTCTATTTAATTTAAAATAGCCACGAATAATACCAAGACGGAAGAATTAAGCTGAGTCTACAATGGAATGCAAGTTGTGCGTCGACTTTCTATTTACCTAAGAGTAGGCTTGGCTAGTATTCAAGTACCCACTTTTATATTATAAGTACGAAAAACATGGGTCAAGTTTCTAAGAGAGCATTTTGGGGTCAGCGTAATCTAATAAAAACCGGCCAAGTGCGAGTCGGACTCGCGCACGAGGGGTTCCACACCATTATCTATAAAAACGAGCCCAAAAAAAACACGTTAGTTGTATAAAAGAGCCCTCTTAAATATTTATTTTATTCTGGTTTTTAGTACATATTTGTTGTTATAGTGGCAACAGAAATACATCATCTGTGAAAATTTCAACTCTTTAGCTATCACGGTTCATGAGATACAGCCTGGTGACAGACGGACAGCGGAATCTTAGTAATAGGGTCCCGTTTTACCCTTTGGGTGCGGAACCCTAAAAATCGTCATTGGCACTTCGAGCTACTAATTAATGACTTTTGGATTAAACAAAAAGCAAAACCTCCAAAAACTTTTTAAGCAGCTTCTTAGAGATCGTATTCCACTAAACTAAATAGACTGAGTTTTCTGAAAGGTAGAGTTTTATTCATTGAAAGTGCCTAACTTGTGAGATGTTAAAGGCCTTACTACAAAAAGATAAACTAGGTTTAAACACTCGTCTAAAGATAAGTCAACCAATTTTAAATGTAATTCATTATTACCGAGATAAGTCTGATGTGCCAACATTTTAAATGGCTTGATTATTTTTTAGACATAGTTTAAACCTTGTCTATCTTTTTTTGTAGTAAGGCCATAAAGAGTTTAGAGAAATTACGGATCATAAAATATAAAAACAGAACATTAAAATGTAGCATAAACTTATTATTAAATTACCTATGTAAGTTGCATAAAGATTGCATGCTGTGTTAAGATAAAGTGAAGGATTGCGTTTATCGCGAGTAGATAGAATTCCATAAGCATGAAAAGAAAATAGAAATTTTATTTACACTAAGCAGAAATAGGTAGGTAGGTGTACATTTTAGTATGGTTCAGTTAGGTCACACCTCAGGGCCGTAACCATGAACTGTTAAAACAATCACAAATCTGTCAAACATTATCATTTCTGTCAAATTTTGTATGAAATGACGTACCAAAATTGACAGATTTGACAACTTTGAGATTGTTTTAAGAGTTCACGGTTATGGCCCAGATCAGAGATAGGACTCCATTTATATTTCTATGGGTCACACATACTCAGCGTGACTTTCATCGCCATAATCAACTTTTGAATTTGACTAACTTTTATTCTGGAAGCTATAGTAGTATTATATAGAATATCTCTTTTTCTCCATTTAACTATTGGTAGCTATATAAAAAAAAAATACAAAAATGATCGTCTGCACTGGCTAAAGTTATAACGTTTATGGCCGTACTACAAAAAAGATAGACTAGGCTTAAACACTGTCTAAAAATTAGTCAACCAATGTGAAATGTTGACACATCAGACATTCGAGACATATTATTAACAAACATTTTTAATTAGTTGACTTATCTTTAGACAAGTGTTTAAACATAGTCTATGATCTTGTTCTACCCGCAGCGCGACTCACGTTGTGAACGGGCCGTATTATATGGCTGTCAAAATTTATAATCATTTACCAAACTCCATAAAAGCCCTCCAAGGTAGAATGTATGATAGTGAATTAAAGAAGTTTTTTATTGACAAATCATATTATAATTTAAGATAATTTTTTGATGATAAATTGAAATAGTGTAGAATTATTAATTGACTAAAATTATTGACAGGCTTTTGATATACATTTGACGTTGACATTAATTTAATTTATTTGACATTGCAATTTATTATTATTCATCATGTATTTTATTTGATTTGATCTGACATAACATTATATATTGTGACAATTTGTGATTATTTTTATTATTAGTATTGTATGATTAAAATTTATAAATGAAATTCGGATTAATTATGTTAAAAAATGTTAATTTAAATTGTTTAGTATCAAAAAATCACGAATGCCTTAGAAGGTCATTCTGTAACAAAATGAACATCTTTTGTACCTGTATTGTGGACTAATGTTACAATATGAAAGTGATTAAATGAATATGAATATATCTTTTTGTAGTAGAATAGTGTATAGTCTATAGCTGTTTTTCTTGCATATTAATACCTATAGAACTGGAGTTAAATAGTTACTGTTCGTAAAACTGTTTGTTAATGCAGCCAGATATGTTACGTGACGAAATTGAACCACCGAAAACAGGATAATTATTTGTTAAACTTTGTTAAACGGCTATTGTGTTTTTAACCAACAGCCAAGTAACTTTCAACTGCCCTTTCATCCGAGTACCTAGTGTGAGTTGTTAAGCTTCAAAAACGGTCAAAACGTAAACGTGAATTTATTTGGCATTCAAAGTTGGGTTTTTGCCTGGTGTCAAATCAAAGCAAATTTTCCATGCAGTTCCGCGTTAACATTGTCATTGAAATGTATCAAAGTAAAAACCATAACCTTTCCTTGGTAGTTATTAAAAAATAGACCTTCGGTTTCCCCTCCGTCTAGCGTCCTTCGAGCGTCAACGTCATAGCAGTGTTTAATCAGCGTTAAATAAATAATACAATTCCACAATCACACTAATTACCTAGCCCCAAACTAAGCAAAGCTTGGACTATGTCAAAGTAATTTATTTCTGCAAATTGGCCATCAATGGCACTTAAATGTCCCTATTTTTTACCCTACCACCGCTTCGGGACTACATATCGGCTAGTCATGAGAAGATACGGTGACTAGATAACGGATAAACATACTTAAATAAGTTTATAAATATCCATGACTGGGGTACAAATACTCGTGCTCATCTCACTTACATTTGCCCCTTGCGGGATTCGAACCCGTAACAGGCTTTGTAGTGCGGAGCGCGAACCACTACAGCAAACGGTCGTCAAAGTAAATGCCGCTGCTTAAGCGTAGCGTCAACACTGATTGGACGCTGCCACGACTTGGACGCTTGAAAGACGCTATTGTAGGGGGTCCCTGAGTCCCTAAGTGCGAGCTAGGCGTGTTATAAAGTTCAGCCCCCCTAGCCTGACCATGAAGCGATTTATCGGCACCCAACTGTCAATATTATGAACTTCTATCGAAACAGCGAGCATGACCGTGACGTCACCGGCACGGATATACAGGGTGTACAAGAGAATGGGACACTCCTTCAAACCACTTGATCAGCTGGTAATATACAACAACTTTTTTTATGGGAGCAACATCGAAAACAACAAAGTTACTCGCATACCTCGATGATAATGTATGGAGAATCTGAAGATAAAATCACGATTTCGATGTTGCTTCTTTAGGCAAAGTTGCTGTATATCACCAGCTGATAACGTGGTTTTAAGGAGTGTCCCATTCTTTTGTACATCCTTTATATGTGTTTTGTTGGTCATGCAAGGGGACAGGTCCTCACTACGATACCTTCTCCCTATAGCAGAAGCGAAGACCCATCCAAGCTGGACCTCCACCAGGGTCTACCAACTAACCTCTTCTCTCGACAATTCTTTATCCCCGTCAGCGTCCATAGCTTGGAATGCGAGGTCAATACTCACTTCTTCCCTGGACAGCAGGTTGTCTTTGTCGGCGTCTATCTCCTTGAATACGTTGGTGGTCGGGGGGGAGTCGCCGATGTTGATGAGTTCCACCTCGAAGTTGAGGGTTGCGTGCGGGGGGATGACGTTGCCGGCCCCGCGCTCGCCGTACCCGAGGGATGAGGGGATCGTCAGTTTACGTTTTTCGCCTGGAACGTGAAAATAGGGTAACGTAAGTATTAAAATAACTTTTAAAGGCTGTGGTTAATTTTACTTATAGTATGCTCTTTCTAACCTACATTAAAAAACTTTTGAAGTAGGCTTATCAAATCCACATAAGCTACGTAGATGCCTAATTACAATAATTACTCAGTGCTTAAAGTAAGCTCTCTTTGCTAACGAATTCAAACTTACATTAAAAATCTTTGGAAGTAGGCTTATCAAATCCACATAAGCTACCTAGATGTCTAATTACAATAATTACTCAGAGCTTAAAGTAAGCTCTCTTTGCTAACTAATTCTAACTTACATTAAAAATCTTTGGAAGTAGGCTTATCAAATCCACATAAGCTACCTAGATGCCTAATTATAATAATTACTCAGAGCTTAAAGTAAGCTCTCTTTGCTAACTAATTCTAACTTACATTAAAAGTCTTTGGAAGTAGGCTTATCAAATCCACATAAGCTACCTAGATGCCTAATTACAATAATTACTCAGTGCTTAAAGTAAGCTCTCTTTGCTAACGAATTCTAACTTACATTAAAAATCTTTGGAAGTAGGCTTATCAAATCCACATAAGCTACCTAAATGCCTAATTACAATAATTACTCAGAGCTTAAAGTAAGCTCTCTTTGCTAACTAATTCTAACTTACATTAAAAATCTTTGGAAGTAGGCTTATCAAATCCACATGAGCTACCTAGATGCCTCATTATAATAATTACTCAGTGCTTAAAGTAAGCTCTCTTTGCTAACGAATTCTAACTTACATTAAAAATCTTTGGAAGTAGGCTTATCAAATCCACATAACCTACCTAGATAGATGCCTAATTTTACTTAATGTAAGCTCTCTTTCCTAATTTACATTAAAACACTTTTGAAGTAGGCTTATCAAATAAATCCACGTGATCTACCTAGATGCCTTTTTATGTACAGAATGTAAAAAAATAGGACACTTTATAGCCACGTGATCACGTGCTCTTTAACGTAAACTTTTTAAAAGAAAACTTAAATCCTTCATTTATTCATTTGAAAAAATAAGGTGCTTCCGTAGTAAAACCCGCGAGGTTTCAAGGTTTCCTATAGTTTACACCTGGGCCATAACCATGAACTCTTAAAACAATCTCAAAGTTATCAAATCTGTCAATTTTGGTACGTCATTTCATACAAAATTTGACAGCAATGATAATGTTTGACAGATTTGTGATTGTTTTAAGAGTTCATGGTTACCCCGCTGTTACTATGTTGGCTTGGTAGTCAAAATGTTTGATTGGTTTTCACCCTTAAGGTAGGTGAATAAGGTTCAAATCAAAATAATATTAATTTCGCACTCGACAAAAGAGCACTTTTGATGTACCCGTTTGTAGAACTAGATACTATAGAAATAGTTTAAATTTTTTCTCTATGGTTTTATTATAAGAGCCACAGGCAATTAAAACTCTTAATTCTGTCGCATAGACATTTTTAATGAGCGTTTGAAACGGTTTCGTCATCGCCTGAGATCCATTTAGAGTATTTCAGGGCCATAACCATGAACTCTTAAAACAATCTCAAAGTTGTCAAATCTGTCAATTTTGGTACGTCATTTCATACAAAATTTGACAGAAATGATAATGTTTGACAGATTTGTGATTGTTTTAACAGTTTATGGTTAGGGCCCAGTCCTTTTTCAGTCTTTTTGGCCCACTAGATTTTAATAGAAACTTACACTGATTAATTATTATTTGCTTATTGCCGTTTTTCGTATTTTGTCTCCATATTGGCAAAACTGTATTAATTAGCGTTGGAAACTTAAAATGCTAGTGTATGATTAACTAATTCTTAAGCTAAACGAAATATTGTAAAGCTTTTTGTTTCCTGAATAAAGAAAAATAAAATAAATATGGTCCATTTGGTACCAGTGCCTGGTTAAGGGTTAAAAGTATTATAGATAAATAACACTTGAAAAAAAATCATCTACCTCAGATGGGACTCGAACCCACGTCCCATCGCATGCCGGGCGAGTGCTTTACCAACTAAGCTACCAAGAACGTCTATAGCTACAACATTGATCAGAGATACGCTGGCTTTGACAGCGAGAATAAACACTTGAGGAATTTCATCTCGTCACGTGACGTCCTCGGTAGCTTAGTTGGTAAAGCACTCGCCCGGCATGCGATGGGACGTGGGTTCGAGTCCCACCTGAGGTCGATGATTTTTTAAAAGTGTTTTTTATCTTCAATTAAACCTTGCATGGAATTGCTAAAAACAAGAATTTACGTTAAAGGTATTATATTATATCTCTTTTGTGGCAGTCGCAGTTATTTTATTTTTATTGGACAGAGAATATAATCTTTCAGACCAGATTAGCCGCCCTTTCTTTGATTCACAAACAAGTTATAAAATAAAAATATCTTCTTTGACATAAATATTTATATCCAACAGAAGCGGGATAAGGAGTTATTTCCAGAAATCAGGGGTAACAAAGGTTTCCTTGTGTGGACATATAAGTATGTATGTACTAAAGTAAGAAGTACGATACGTACATACTTATTATAATACTAAGATATTTGTGGCCATATTACCAAAAAGATAGACTAGGTGCCTAGTTTAAAAAAATCGGCCAAGTGCGAGTCGGACTCGCGCACGTAGGGTTCCGTACCAATATCTATGAAAACGGCAAAAAAATCACGTTTGTTGTATGAGAGCCCCTTAAATATTTCTTGTTTTCTGTTTTTCATAATTTGTTGTTATAGCGGCAACAGAAATATATCATCAGTGAAAAATTTCACTCTCTAACTATCACGGTTCATGAGATACAGCCTGATGACAGACGGACAGACTGACGGACAGCGGAGCCTTAGTAATAGGGTCCCGTTTTATCCTTTGGGTATGAAACCCTAAAACTGTAATAATGAATAAGAATCTCAATTTATAGTATTCCATCAGTTTACCGGGAAATTGCATGTACCTAATTTTGTATTTTTTTAATTGTGTATCTTCAACACCTGACTCGATACTGGCGGAATGTGTGTGTGTTCGCTCTGATATTGGAAGGCCATAAAAAAAGGATAGACTAGGCTTAAACTCTGTCTAAAGATTAGCCAACCAATTTTAAATGAAGTCATTATTACGGGGACAAGATGTCGAATGTGTCAACATTTTAAATTATTTAGTTATTTTTAGACATCGTTTAAACCTACCCATATTTTTTTGTAATAAGGCCATTATGTTTTATATTATTTTATTGACGACCTTCTCAAGTTCGATTACCGGTTAAGGTCAACACAGAAAACAATATTTTCTACATTGGGGCATTGGTCTTAGGAGAAAGCCGTGTCTAAAAACATTTTCTAATTCATTGTCACAAAACGATTTTTAGGGTTCCGTACCCAAAGGGTAAAACGGGACCCTATTACTAAGGCTCCGCTGTCCGTCTCTGTCGGTCTGTCTGTCTGTCACCAGGCTGTACTGTATTTTATGAACCGCGATAGTTAGAGAGTTAAATTTTTCACAGATGATGTATTTCTGTTGCCGCTATAACAACAAATACTAAAAAACAGAATACAATAAATATTTATGGGGGCTCCCATACAAGAAAAGTGATTTCATTGCCGTTTTTATAGATAATGGTACGGAACCCTTCGTGCGCGAGTCCGACTCGCACTTGGCCGGTTTTTTCTATTTCGAGACTGTGACAGCGACTTATCAGGCACATTATTATTTCTCTATTTCTGTGTGAAATCTCACCCACACTCAAATTGTTCGGGTTGAGCTATCATATCATCATTCATATCACTCTTGTCAATTTTGTAAGTGTGTTCCTGTGTGTTCACTCGACGCGATTTAAATAAGGCTTATAATAGTTAGCAAAATATACGTACAAGAGAATAGGGCACTCTTTAAAACCACGTGATCAGCTGGTCATATACAACAACTTTTCCTATGGAAGCAACATCGAAATCGATAGTTTTTTTCAGCTTCCCCATACAAACTTACTCGCATACCTCGATGATAATGTATGGAGCATCTGAAAATAAAATCACGGTTTCGATGTTGCTCCCATAGGAAAAGTTGTTGTATGACCAGCTGATCACGTGGTTTTAAGGAGTGTCCCATTCTTTTGTACACTCTGTATACAGGATGCAACGAACCATAAAAGACCGGGAACTCTAGTAGTATAAAAAAAAAAATTTTTTTAGTAAATTTACGTTGTTTTGTTTAAAGATAAATAGCACTTGAAAAAAAATCATCGACCTCAGGTGGGACTCGAACCCACGTCCCATCGCTAGATGGTCGACTCGAGGTGGATGATTTTAAGTGTTATTTATCTTTAATAAAACCGTGCATGGAATTGCTAAAAACAAAAATTTACACAGTTTTTTTTTTAAATTTAACTCAAACTGCGTTCATTGAATTATATTGCGAGCATCATACTAATTTGTGCCCACCCTGTATCAAGCTCATCACATGGTCCTGTATTAGCGGGAAAGCCTCAACGAAGAGAGAGACCCTCCTCGAGACAATATCTATAAGCCGCTTAGTGTCAATGTGGCTGCCCGGACAGGCTAGACGCTATTTATGCTAGCCCGCCTAGGCCGGCCTAGGCCAGGGGTTACGGAACGTGACGCCGCCTCTGCCTCGGTATCTAATACCGTAAGACACGCGGTTGTCGGGGACACGTCGCCGTCTATTAAATAATATTTATCTATGTCTATACTAATATTATAAAGAGGAAAGATTTGTACCTATTTTTGTATGTTTGTAATGAATAGGCTCAAAAAGTACTGGGCCGATTTAAAAAATTCTTTCACCAATAGAATGCTACATTCTTCCAATTTGACATAGGCAACATTTCATTTTGAAAAAAATTAGGGATCCTTGGTAAAATTTGAACAATGTAACCGAAGGTGTAGAAAAATGAGTCTTAAAATGTCTTTCGTCGAATGCGCTGCCGAAACTATTAGCGATAATTGTCTACCCCGTGCGAAGCCGGGACGGGCTGCTATTGTAAATAAATTGTTTCCACAATCACACCAATTAGCTAGCCCCAAACGGAGCAAAGCTTGTACTATGGTGACTAGATAACGGATAAACGTAATTAAATACGTTTATAAACATCCATGACTTAGGTACAAATGCTGTGCTCATCACACAAACATTTGCCTTTTGCGGGATTCGAACCCGCAACCGCCAGGCGTTGTAGTTCGGAGCGCGAACCACTACGTCATCAAATATTAATGTCTCTTATCTCAAACTTAAGTTATAATATAAGGTCGTAACTAATTATTAAGCTTCCTTCTACCTACGAGGGGATTTTATTTCTTTTCTTACATATAGGTTCTTTTTCTATGAAATCAAAATCAAAATCGCAAAAATATCCGCCGAAATAGTGACAATCTCTTTCTGAGATTTTAATGTTGGATTTTTTTGGAAAAAAACTATTAGAAAAAATAATTGTTCTGAAACTTATATCAAACGAATTTTAATGAATTTACGATCATTTTTTTTCATATTTTTTATCGTTTGGAAACAAAACAGAAAGTTATGAGTACCTTGGTATCTAAGGTTACAACAACATCAAAACTAATATCGCACTAAAAAAATGACAACACTATAAGGCAAACTAGGAGAAGTTCATCAAATGACACAAGAAGTTAATAACTACCCACTTGCAAACGACATGACACTGAGTAGGTAACAATATCGCCCACTTAGCTGAAGATATTGTAATAATGGAATATCACCCTTGCGCCGGAGACAAAGCATTTGTTAGTCTGGCTAGATATGCAATACCTGCAGGGCTAGCATGCGCAACACGATAAAATTTGTCGTGGCATTTTATCGACTTTTGACGTTCGACGAACAAAGAAAAAACCAAAATATCATGCAATGCCGTGTTGTAACGTAAAAATAAGTAGCTACGAAGAAATGAAAATATTAATACAATAACCAGTTGGCTACAAGAACATAATCTTCAAATAAACTTTACAAAAACTAAAATAATACAATTTAGACCATACAATAAACCCCCCTTAAACGTTAATAACAAATTTAATAATAAGCAAATTGAATCAGTTGAATCATTTAACCTCGTAGGCATTGTAATAGACTCTCACTAGAAAAAAAACACGTAGAACATACCAAATCAAATCTTTCAAAATTTTCCTACGCTATTTTCGAACTGGTACACAGCACAAACACAGAAGCAGCATTAGCGGCCTATTATGCCTACGCATACTCCCAACTAAAATATAGTATAATGCTCTGGGGAAATAGCACTAATATTAGCGAACTTTTCATAATGCAAAAAAAATGTGTTAGAATAATAGCTCAAATAGACAATTCCCAATCGTGCAAACCCTACTTCACAAAATTCAATTTACTTACTTTACCATCAATACACATTTACGATCTATGCATATTTACATATAAAAACTTCACAAAATTTACTAAAGTCAAAGAAACTCATAACATTAACACCAGACACAAACATAGACTCTACTTACCCCCCTCTAGAATCAAAATGCTAAATACTAGTCCATACTACATGGCAGTAAAAATATTTAATAAATTACCAATTCATGTAAAAAACGAAGCAAAAATTAAAACTTTTTCAAAATCCCTCAGATCTTACCTAATATCAAAATGTTACTATTCAGTAAATGAATATATTACTCAATAAATGATTGAATTATACCCGAAGACTTTGGTGTTTATCTAACACACCATATGACCATAATAACTCTAATAGTTATAACATAAGATTTTAAACATTTTAGGGACCTGTTAAAATTGTTATAATGATTCTTAATACCTAATTGTCACGCATTGTACCTACTTACTAGTAAGACCTTATATTATTAAGCTGCTCTCTAAATTTGCAATACCTACTAGGTAACTAAGTTTTAAGTCCTGTTGCATGTGTAACTATCTACCACCAGTGTACATCACTTAGTATGCAAATAAAGAATTGAATTGAATTGAATATCGTCAAAGACAAAATTTGTCTTGTCTATCGATAAAATAACCGACGCGCGCATGCTAGCCCTGCTGGGCGCAATATAAGCATATCAAAGGATCTATTTGAATTTATACTCGATAGTTCTTTGTGAAGGTAACCGTGGAAGTACAATTTCACGGCCACAGCTAGTGTGCCTAGACCAGGGCCCTAACCATGAACTGTTAAAACAATCACAAATCTGTCAAACATTATCATTTCTGTCAAATTTTGTATGAAATGACGTACCAAAATTGACAGATTCGACAACTTTGAGATTGTTTTAAGAGTTCATGGTTATGGCCAAGCCCCTCTAGCATGTGCAACAAAACACGATATGATATAGCGATTTATCGCATATTTTTTGTCAAAATATGCACTTTTTTCAAAAAAGCGAGCATAACTGTGACTTCGCCGGCACGGACATGCTTACTGTTTCAATAAAAGTTCAAGATGGCGGCTATGTTATCATATTTTGAAAGTAAATAGGCGATAAATCGCTATATCATATCGTATCATATCGTGTTTTGTTGATCGTGCTAGAGGGGCAGGGCTTGTTTACCGGTTAATTGTCAAACCTAATCAGCGTCAAGTACATTGGGAGCGTTTTATTTAGGTTTGGCTCCACCTTAACCGTAAAAAAACGGTTTTCTTAAAGAGCGAAACCAAATAGGTTTTGATCCCGTTTACCCTTTGGGTACGGAACCCTAAAAACAGTTACTGGTACCGGATCATCAGGAAAATTTTATATGTGTGTTTTCTTTAATAACGGATTGATTCCGAGCTTGTCCAGAGCCGTTTTTTATGCTGGTGCCGACCAATCCGCACCCTTTTTCCCTATAAATCTGCAATCAGCAATAATCGCGCAGTCATCGCCCAAGTGATGGTTACTGTCAAAATCTATGGACAGCACTGACAGTAGATTGCTTTGTTTTTGTTTTTTTCTTTGCGATTTTAAAGCCAGAATTCCTCAATTTCTACTATCATATTGCCTTTTCCAGATACGTAATAAGGGTGCCGGATGCATGTCGTTTAAGTTATAACTGCGAAGTAGAAGTGAAGAATGGTAGATACTGACCGACGCACATGTCCAGCAGTCCCTGGTCCCAGCCCTTGATGACCTGGCCGACGCCGATCTGGAAGGAGAAGGGCTGGTCGCGGTCGTAACTGGAACAATTACAAATATACGTTAAATACCACAATGATTGCGTTCGGTAAATCGTATTTCAAACCGAACCTAGCTCCTAGCCTGTTTTAAGTTACTAACTAGCCTAGTTCATGTGCATCAAAGTAGTATGGTGAAGTCAGAAGTATATCAGCAGCGTCTCCTCTCCACCATTGGCCAAACTGCCATCGCCAACCCGCCTGCCAAGCGTGGCGATTATGGCAAAATCCTCCTTTTGGAGAGGCCTGTGTCCAGCAGTGGACTGATATAGGCTGGTGATTTATATCTATCGCAACAGAAATACATCATCTGTGAAAATTTCAACTCTAACTATCACGGTTCTTGAGATACAGCATGATGACAGACGGACAGCGGAGCCTTAGTAATAGGGTCCAGATTAACCCTTTGGGTACGGAACCCTAAAAATGAGTAGCCTCCATCCTAAAATGGCCCAGTAAATAACGCTATTTCATCTAAGCCAAACCCAATTTTAGGTTATATTTATGTTATGTCAACGCAGCCGTTCCGGACGCAAAATTTAAAACCATTGGTTAATTCTTGGGTGGAGATACTGGTGATTAACTGTGGTGCATAATATTTAACGGCGGCTAGTGCTGCCATATATTCGGCCGGGGCATCTGATAAATCCGCCGGGCGCAACACTATTATTGGAGGCTTTTGTTCGACGAGGCGAACGAGCTATTATATTAAGTTATAATGTAAGAGGCAGCTCCCACTATGCTGGGATTTTTATCCGATACAGCTTTCATGCGTAAGTACCGGTTTTGAGTTAGGATTAAAATAAAGGCATTATTTTGATTGTAGTTTTAAGGGTTCCGTACCCAGAGGGTAAAACGGGACCCTATCACTAAGGCTCCGCTGTCCGTCTGTCTGTCTGTCCGTCTGTCACCAGGCTGTATCTCACAAACTTAGTTAGAGAGTTGAAATTTTCACAGATGATGTATTTCTGTTGCCGCTATAACAACAAATACTCTAAAACAGAATAAAATAAATATTTAAGGGGGCTCCCATACAACAAACGTGATATTTTTGCCGTTTTTATAGATATCGGTAAGGAACCCTTCGTGCGAGAGTCCGACTCGCACTTGGCCGTTTTTTTATTGATTTGGAAATATCATTTCACTTTGTAACCCTGTTTAACTATCTTTCTCAATGTTTTCGTAATAGGAATATAAGATCAGCTAAACAAATGAATAGAACGAAAATTATTAATAATTTAAGCTAAGGATATAGAAAATAAGTATGTTTTGATTCGTATTACTTCAGATTTAATATAAAATGCTATGTTTTTGGCCTGTAACGTACGTACATAAAAAATGTTGCATTCATTAGGTACATCTAATAATTACTTCTAACAAAATGCATCCATAATATCTTTAGTAATACTATCCAATAACCCGACGTCTTCCATAAATTCAACTGCACTAACCGTTTTCAGGAATTTAATATTACGATCGAGCCGTACGGCAATTCCGACGAACCACGACAGAAGCTAGTATCCCTCGAAAATGTTCACTAAATCAGCGGGGTAACCATGAACTCTTAAAACAATCTCAAATCTGTCAATATCGTACATCATTACGTAGGAAATTTAAAATATTTGTGATTGTTTTAAGAGTTCATGGTTACCCCCGTATAACGTAAAACTTCTGCCTGTGATGATGGTAAAATTCAAGTGATTTTGATAAGTTCAAATAGGAGAAGCTTGTCCGGGTGTATGTTTTTGTTCATTTTGTCAACCAACCATCGTCCCCGTGAAATGTCTATGTCTTCCTCGTTAAATAAACACATAATGTATTTTTACTTCACATAGATAGAAACATAGTTTGAATGGACATACATAAAATTTATTGAGTTTATTTATGATATTGTAATGTGTTTGTCCCAAGTTTGATACACGGTTGACAACTTAGGTGAGTGACATAGTAGTGATTATTTTATCAGAGGCAGAACCACTGAATCAGTGATCATTAATCACTTCGGGCAAGATAGTTTTATTTTATTCTGTGACAAGACAAAACAAACAATGCGACACCTATCGAGATTAATGTCCTTGTTGGACCTTACAAATTTTCCGCAATATGTATATTTTTCCTGTAATAAATAAATAAATAATAAATATTGGACAACATCACAAACATTGCTCTAATCCTAAGGTTATAGAAATCAGAAACAACGACGGTACCACAACACCCAGACCCGAGACAATATAGAAAAGTTCGTTTTCTACATTGACCCGACCGGGGATCGAACCCGGAACCACAGAGATGGCGGCGCCATTTAGAGTCCGGCGTGCTTGCCTCTCGGCTACGGAGGTCGTCAAATAAATCAAATAAAATAAATTTTTAGCAGGATTTTATGTATGAGATGATAAAATATTATTGAGTTGATAACAAAGTGAGGAGTTGCTCTTATCTAATTTCAATTTCTAACTTTATTGCAGTCTGACCTTTCATTGTGTCTGTCCGATAATCCGATTGCATAAACATTGCTATTCCTAATAGAATAATAATAACTCGCTACTTCCCTTATGTTTTACTAAATAAACTAAATAAACAAATGGGTACTCATAAGATTTCGGAATGCTCGTTAGCTAGTATTTATGTGTGTGTGTGTGTGTGATACGTGCGTGTGTGTGCTAGTTAATGCAAAAGTGTGTATTTATTCTATAGTACCTGCATGCCCCACGGAATCCACGGATACGGCTCCTTGGGATCGGTTTGAGTTCAGAATTACTGACGAATGCAGGTGTAATCATATAGCGATATCTTTTGCCGAATCCGAAATAACTCGTTCGGTTTTGTGATTGAAGCAGGGTTGGTAGCCGTTACAAAATAATTATCAATTTAACTTTTTACTTTCTTTAAACTCTCAGAACCTGCTGTTCCGGTCTTCAGGGATTGTTAACCAAGTTGTCGTATTGAAAATCGCTTTGAAATACGAGTACAACACTTATTAAAGGCAGCAGCTTTCTGCTTATCTGTATCGTAGCCGTTTAATACTGTAAATTTTTGTTTTTAGCAATTCCATGCAAGATTTAATTGAAGATAAATAACACTTGAAAAAAATCATCGACCTCAGGTGGGACCTATGGTGTTATTTATCTCCGTTTAATACTATTATTAAGATGCCGTCCGTCTGTCTGTTTGCGCTTGCTTAAGCATGAAACTTTTGGTAGGTACTAGGGAGCTGTAATCCCTTATACCCATATGAGTCCAAATATACCTATACATAATGTAAACCCGTGCCAAATGACAAGTTAACAATTAATACGGCGAAAATTTTTAAAATAAAATCTTACTATCTGTTTAAGGAACCGTGACATTATCAATTGGTTTTCATCGTTTTACTTACATAATTTCTGATTGGCATTTTATTAAATGTTAAATTTAATGCTGGGGCTTCACCTGCGTCGAATGTCGTTAATTAGTGCTCTATTCGACGTAGTACGGTGTGGCCGCTCTTTGTGCGCTAATTTGCTTCAATAACATTAGACGTTAGGCGATAGCTCGGACGGCGGTAACTTTTGACACATCAAAGGGATTACGCGGGCGTCTAGTGCGTTGTTGTGGCTACACCTGCTACACTAAACATGTTAAAACACGATCACATTCAAAAACTCTATGTGTAATATATGAAAAGTGCATAGTTATTAAGTTAGGATGGAGTAGACAAAATGAGAAAAGTTCTTGGAAGCGTTTTTTTATTTTAAAGACACACTCACAGATCACACGCTAACTACGTCGCTAGACGCTAGAATCAAACGTCAAATAAGTGTGGCCACGCACTTAGCGCGTACATTAATCCTTTAATTTAGTTAACGCTAATCATGCCGTTTTTTGAACGTTAGGCGTCACGCAGGTGAAGCCCCAGCATAAGAGATATTAAGATTTTTTCATTTACTTAAAAAAGAAAGGGCTAATATTAATCGAATCAGCTATTGCTAGTGATGTTAATGCCAATAGACAACCCTGGGGTGAAGTTAGCTCGAATAGTGCATATTGCCCGCAAGCCTGCCTGCCGAACCCTATTTAGTATTTATTACAAGGGATGTGGATTACCGAATCAGATATTTCTTGCCCAAAACAGAACATTTCCGTGATTATATTAAAGAACCGATTGCAAACTGATTGACATGGTTAAAATTAAATTCAACTGGACGAAACGTGATTATACAGGTTGTACAAAAGAATGGGACACTCCTTAAAACCACGTGATCAGCTGATGATATATAACAACTTTTTCTATGGGAGCAAAATTGAAATCGTGATTTTATTTTTAGTTGCTCCATACATTATCGTAGAGTTATACAAGTAAGTTTGTATGAAGCAGCTCAAAAAAATCTCGATTTTGGTGTTGCTCCCATAAAAGAAGTTGTTGTAGATGACCAGCTGATCACGTGGTTTTAAGGAGTTTCCTATTCTCTTGTACACCCTGTATAAAGTTCAAAGCTGTCCATGCTGTTTACGTCTACGATTATAAAATTTGGTTAACTGGTGAAACTAGAAGCAAGCAAGTAAACTGTGGTAACAGGTACGTAACGCGATCGATTCATCCAATTTTAACTTATTTCAAAACATCTTAACTGTCGAATTTTATTTTTTTTATTTTATTTTATTAGGTAGACTAAGGTTTTCAATTTTTCCATAATTATACACAAATAACATTTAGAAAAAGAGAAAAAAAAAGTATAAAATTAAGAGTATCGCCTTGAGCAACACAAACACCAGCTAATAACACATTCGGAAACTTATGTTAACTTCGCCTACGTTAACATATTTAAAAAATAATTTATTTAAATAGAAGGTTTGCAAAAACGCTCGCCCAGCAGTCGCCTAACCGCTGGTTTTAGCGGGAAAAGGTCTTTGTGGGTTGTGGCCTCTGCTTGTTTTAGAGAAGAAGACAGGGGATGAGGTATGGCAAATAAGGATGTGATAATGCAAGGGTCGTTGGCACCAGCGACATGCCACAGCCACATGAGCGACAGCCACATGGTGGAAGCAGGAATAAACTAGTACCTAGTCGTTGCGTGTGACAGACATAATGTGGTAAGTGGTCTAAAGTATTCGGTGGATGCATTATTTTTAGAACACTCGTTTTGGTTATACTTAAAAGAAACTGAACTATATAATTGCTGATAATTAACCAGGTATATCAATGAATACGACATTTGTATGTGAACCTGAATTATAGTAGATAGATCTTTATTGCACACCACACAAAACAAACAGTACAAAGAAAAGAAAATACATTTAGAATGGTACAATTTAGGCGGTCTTATCGCTAGAAGCGATCTCTTCCAGACAACCTTCAAGTAGAGGACAGTTTACAAAGTCGAGAGGGGAAGGCGGTGAAGAGTTAAAGAAAGAAATATAAATAACAATACATATACGTAAATTAACAAAATAAATAATAAACATACTTATATTATCCTAAATAAAGCATACATACATAATACCTTACACATAAATACAATAAATGCAAACCCAATTAACATGAAAGAATCATGACGAAATGACACAAAAACAAAAAAGCTAAAGGGAAAGGAGATAGGTTTTAAGTTTAATTTTAAAGCTTTTAAGTGATCCGGACAGCTGAATAGTCATCGGCAAGGAATTCCATAAGCGGATGGATTGCACAGTGAAGGACTGTGAATATGTGTGAGAAGAATGTAAAGGAAAAGTGAGGTGGAGATTATTGGAAGACCGCATTTCGTGACCCAAGGCAGACTGCCTAAATTTAAAACGCTCCTTTAGATATGGTGGTGAATTTGGATTAAATAATATAGAAAATAAGAAGGAAAGAATGTGATACTCGCGCCAATAGTACAATAAATTGATATGATTAAGGAAATTTTATGGTGGACCCAGGAGGTGAATAGAGTAATTTTGTAATTGCAAATTAAACCCATATTTAACTGTTTGCGCTCAATCGTTTTCCACAATAATTTTATCAATTGCTTGTTATGTATACTTCGACTTCTGAGAAAATGCTTAGCGAATCACGGTGTTTTGGTAGGAATAAAGGAAGAGTGTAACAAGATCAATATTTCTTATACTTCAGTAAGTTTATTGACATTTTCGAGGAAAATAATATTTTAAACATTCTTGTTGCATTTTTTCTCAAACTTATACTATATTTTATTAAGAGAAAATCAAAAGTGTAAACACTTAATTTAGAACCCTTAAACCCCTATTTTTCTGTGTTTTATGTATGATAATCATATTCTAAGGCTAATATAATATTATTTGATAAGCCTATCTTTATAATTTTACTGTTGAAAATTATTTAATTTAAATATAACAAAACCTAATAACTCCAAATTTTTTTTTTCTTTTGTCCGTGGACCCCGTAGGGCAAAAACACATGTTATCACGTGACAAAATTTTCGAGGAATAACTAATTTGCTCTCACTTCATTCATACCCAACCCTACGATTTGTATTTATTGCGCATTTCATTGTCTACAGGGTGGTGTTACCCGAATGCAGTTTGTATGCAGGTTTTAAGAACATATACCCAGAAGCACTCACGTGAAGCGTCGAGATGCTCATTAGTCAAATTGAATCTCTCATTAAGACCTTAACACGCTTGAATGACCTTGACGCGTCGCGCCCATAGAATTTCGCGCGTGCGGATGACCTCTAATAATCGGAAGAACATGTTTTTTATGAAATAATTGCCTTTAACGAGAATTTTCAAATAAAACTCTCAATTTCAAAACATGTATATTTCCAAAATTGTGTGTTGTGTGAAAACAGAAATGAAATAGCTTGTGCCGTTTAAGGGAACATTTGCAATTTATGAAAAAATATACACTTTTTTGTGCATGTTTTAATCCAAGGGGCTTAACGGAAAATCAAAATTATTTAATTCAAGATGTTTATTAAATCCTCTTCTAGCATATCGTATTTAAAATTTTTTGATTAAATTAACAGTCTGACAATTTGATTTTCATATTCGAGATTTTACGCACTTGGGTGGTGTTAAGGCCTTAAAGTAATATAACGGAACTAGCGTACTCGAATATTGAATATAACGATGCGTTTACAAAAGCAAACAACCGTAATTAATTTGTGTAAAAACATAACGTAGGGTCAGTACGAGTTTTGCCAATTTATTTAGATGAAAGCTCTTTAGTAAGTTAATCCAATTACCTGTTATTATTTACTTTATTGTAACTAGAAGTTGTCTGCGGTATTTAGACTTCAGAATTAAAAAGGAATCAAATCAAATCAAATCAAAATCATTTATTTGCATAAACACAGGTAACAAACAGTGTTTGGATTGAATATAGGAAGGTACCTCTATGTCTGGCCATGAGAGGCGTGCAAATTTTCAGTATTTATACAGTAAAATAGTAAGCAAAGGAATGAAAAGTCAAATGCTTGATTTCGTTATTTGATGACTTTTTGGTATTTTTTTTTTAAATAACTATTCAACCGAACGAGGGTTTGGTCGGACGATTAAACCTAACAAATTAAAATGACCAGTCTCATGTGTCAATCCTTTGATAAAATATGACCAACTCAATCTAGCCGTGTAAAAAACCCGACCGTTTTCAATTGTTCATAAATAAACAAACCATTAATACGGGGGAATGGATTTTTTAATTTGATCGGGTACGTCTGACCGAACGATGCACTTTAGTATTAGGCCTCCAGCAACCAGTTTGTAGTTCGATTGACAATTTATTTTATCGATAGATAAAAAAAATTGTCTTCGACTATAATTTTATCGTTTTCCCTAACCTAACGGATCACAGACGTCTCGAATCCTCTTTCTTAATATTTTCAGGGTCTCCCGTTCTTCGTAGCCACTTATTTTCACGTTATAACATGGCATTGCCATGATATTTTGGTTTTTTCTTTGTTATCGTCGAAGACAAAATCCAGCAGGGCTAGCATGCGCGCTTCGGTTATTTTATCGATAGATAAAAAAAGAATGTCTTTGACTATAATATTATCGTTTTCCCTAACCTAACGGATCACAGACGTCTCGAATCCTCTTTCTTAATATTTTCAGGGTCTCCCGTTCTTCGTAGCCACTTATTTTCACGTTATAACACGGCATTGCCATGATATTTTGGTTTTTCTTTGTTATCGTCGAAGATAAAACAACATATTAACGTCAAAAGTCGATAAAATGCCACGACAATTTTATCGTGTTGCGCATGCTTGCCCTGCTGACAGCCTTTTAAAAAATACACGGCTACATACAATATGCAGTTAAACAATGTTTATTCTATGACATTTAGCGTCATATGCGGATATGCTGCGCCCGCGCTCCTCTCTCTTCGGTTGCGTCACTTCGGGTCAGAGTTTAGTATGCGCGGTGGATCATTACGGAACATAGAACGCAGGCGCACCTGCAATCCGACGTGATAAAACCTAAAAGTATGTACTTTTCACTATCGTAACGCAAGTGATAGCGAGTGGTCGTGAGAGTCGTATGTGTTTTTAGGGTTCCGTATCCAAAGGGTACAATGGGACCCTATTACTAAGAGTCCGCTGTCCGTCTGTCACCAGGCTGTATCTCATGAACCGTGATAGTTAGACAGTTGAAATTTTTACAGAAGATGTATTTCTGTTGCCGCTCTATAACAACAACAAATACTAAAAACCAGAATAAAACAAATATTTTATGTTGCTCCCTTACAACGAACGTGTTTTTTTTTCGTTTTTTTCGGAGCGGAACCCTTCGTGCGCAAGTCCGACTCGCACTTGGCCGGTTTTTCTTTTAACTTAGTACTGTACTGGCATTTGGAGTTATATAAAAGAAATAATTGATAAACACGGTTAAACGGAGTTCCGCAAGTTTGAGGCTCGATGTGCCGCCAAAAGCTGCAAACGAGCGCTAAATTTTTAAAACAAAGTCGTGTTTGTTACAACACTTTAACTAGAAAACGGCTAGACCGATTTTCATGGTTTATGATTTGTTGGATTTGTCTCCGTCCCGAATAGCGGAATAAATAATAAAAACATTAAAAAGTTGACGAAAAAAAATTACTGTTTTGTGGTACGAAGTTTGCTGAGTCAGCTAGTTAGTAATAAACCTAAAACTAATCTTGTTTATCCTTTTCCAACTCATCATTTATCTTTTTATGATAGCTGATTAATAAAATTGCAAACACTTAAAAAGAAACAAGAGTACTTAAATGGGCTTACTCCCAAAGGTCCACAGCTCTATTGTTTTAAAAAAAAATGGTTCATACTTTGATTACCAACGGGTCCACGACGTTAAAAATAAACAAGCATTTTCTTTCCCAGCGGGTCTGTGAGAATATTTGGTACAGTCAACAGCAAAAGCTGGTTATAAGGAAAGAAAGCATTATTATTTATTATGAAATAAAAGAAAGTGGCTAGATTAACAAGGAGTCTTTATTGTGTCACACTGTCTTTAGACTAGACTTAAAAAAGTAAAATATTTGAAGCACTCAATTATTGCCACATCTCACGTGTTATTTAAGTTGATTAGCTTACAATAAACCGGCACTTTCTACAACGATAATGAATCGAGCACCAAAAAATGATGTTCTGACGATACAGATAGCACAAACTCTCTTGGATCGTTCTTGCTGATTGTACTTCGGATAAATCTCGTGGACCCATTGGGAATCCAAGTATGAACATTTAAAAATGATTTTTTAAATTTCATAGACCCGATGGGAAAGAAAGAACAATAGAGCTGTGGACCTTTGGGAGTAAGCCCTTAAATGTAGTCGTAGTAAGTTAAAAGTAAAAATAAACACTAACCAGAATATTTATTTTGTGTCTGCGACAAGGGTTTATCATGCAAGTTGCCTTGCAAAACTACATAAAAGAAATAAAGAAACGAGGCACATAACGTTAAAGAAATAAAAGACATGTCCCGTAATCGGCCCACACAATGAACACCATCTCAAACAAAAAATAGAGAAAAATCTATGATTTTGAGAAAAATACTTTAAAATTAAATTAACCAATAATTTTGTGGTTCAAACGTAAAAGCAATTCAATGATTTCACTCGCAAGTAGGCATACAATGTGGCGTCAACATGGGCGTCACACGATAAAAAAGAGCCATAAACTAGGTGCTAGTTCGATTTCCACAAAACAACTAAGTCAAAGTGACTTATCGATCGAAAAGTAATACAAATTTAACTTTGACGTTTCGAAAAAAGTAAGCGACGCGACAATATTGTTTGTTGCACTTACACTACTTGTCAGTCTATATAACAAACGTCAACAAAATGACATCATCTTCCGCCATGATGGTTGAGTATTGCTATTCTATTGTTTTTTAAATTGTTTCTTCCAACAAACGAAACAATTCTGGAGAAATTGGATAGTACCAAAGTGTTAGAGATGTAATTACCTATCTTTTGGTAACTGTACAGATTCTGGGCCTAGAGTCCATATAATTTGGGACAACTCCTTTAACTAGTAATAATGTCTATGATATTTATTTTAATACCATTATTACTCAAGCTTATTCGATCTGCCGGAAATACTGAAATCAAATTTTCCACGCGTTGAATGTTGCGAAGCTTTCTACTAAATGAACTATACCAGGCAAAGGGATCCAAGGGGTTTTACAAAAAGTGCGTTCAACAAGAGTAAATGATATTACACAAGCCACAGTATATATATAAGGTGTAAAGTTATCAGTTAACTCTTTTCTAAGGGATGATTCTACTGCTCAAATGGAACATTTTTTTCTATGGGACCAACATCAAAATCGCAAAACAAAAAACCATTTCCCCATACAGAACGGCAGACCAGCTGAGATCAGTTTGTATGGAGATATGAAATATTTTTTTACGATTTCGAAATTGGGCATATACAAAAAGTTGTTGTATTTGAGCAGTGGAACCACCTCCTAGAAAATAATTACTTGATACGTTTACATCTTATATACATACAGTAAAGAAACTACCTATAAACGGTCAACGGACGTACTCACACATGTACACGCCTCAACAAGAAATCTCAGTAAAATAAGTGTACTGAGAGTCGTGGTTGCCGAATACTGCCGATACGAGACGAGATGCTGTCAGTTGTCATTGTCGCTGTAGAACGTAAAAACGTAGTATTTAAATCCTCTTCGGTCAACGCTTTGTCTTAATTTCTATTGTTTTCAGTTCGCGTGGTTTATAATCAACTTATAAGACAACCCTAACGCTCCAGTGACGTATTTGACGCATCTTGACAAATAGGCCTAGTTTCCATACTGTATAGATATAATAATATGTACTGTGCACAAGCATACTGTACCACCATCCTATCGTACTTGATTGAAACACGTACATCCAATTTCATTCTCTAGTCAGATACCAAATTTAAACGAATAGGCGTAGTTATTTTGTCCAATATTTGCCTCTGCTGGACCGAATACTATAGTTTTCATGTCCCAATCTTTTTTACCCTACCTACCACTGCTTGGGGCAATTTTGGGCTAGCGCCGAGAAGAAGCAGTTCAAACATAAGTAAAAAAAACATCCTGTGTTAACAAATGTGTTATAACACTATGGTGAAGTCAGAAATTTTATATTATCATTTTTGAAAATAATATTTTCATACAACTCGGATGATTTTTTTTTGTATGAAAATTGAAAAGGCTATATCTAATTTCTGCCTTCACCATACTATTTATATAAATATGTTAGCATAGGCTATTTACCTAACGCCCTGTATAAGTGTAACATTCTGTAATGTCAAATAAGTTGTGACTATGTTAAAAAACCTTTTTATGTCAATTTCTAAGTTTAACTATAATTTAACTCATCCTCATCATTCATTCAGTTATAAAATAACTTCAGGCAAAAATAGCGGTGGCTTCTTCGAAATACTTGACATACCCAGCCCCAGGCAATCATTCCATAGCCACATCAATTTCATATATTCAGAAATAGCCTCGGAGGAAATGCAGCCGACCTGTTGCAAAGCCTTAGAAGAAAATAACATTTCCGTGCCAGCCAATAAATAGATAAATTAGAAATAGGTACGGTAGGTCCAATCGTTTTCCGCGGGAAATATCTTTCACGTATTTTCTGCTTTAAGAATTATACAGGGTTACATTGCAAAGGGATGCTAAATTTTAAAAATAAGATCTAGAGGTGCGCCTATGGTATTTGTTGTCAATTTGAAACTCTGGTATGCGCGGACGCTCCTGTTGTTGGAAATGTACCTTACATCAAAAAGGCTAAGGTTTGTTTTTACGCGCCATTGTGACTATTATTGAATTGAACTTTGCAGTTCTAGGTTGCACAGAGATAGTGCGTGCGTATTTGGCCGCACTTTAAGCCTAAGTATTTTTATGAATGAGGCAAGATTCTTCACGCTTGCCATCTTTGAACAGCGGATAGTAATAAAAAGAGTTAGAAAATAAGCTTGTTTTTAAGATCGTTTATATCGTAGATCGATTTAGTTACTGATTCTGAGTGGTTCCTGAAAATTGGGCACCCTTTGCAATTTAACCCTGTATAAATGGGGCCTGCGTTTACAGTTGGACAACATCACATACATTGCTCTGATCCTATGATTGTGACCATGTGCTGCATGGTATGAGTACATGTACATACCAAATTGTTCACATTTTAGTTCGTAAATTTTTTTTTCCTAAGGTAAGTAGCTAAAGCACTTGTGTTATAGAAATCAGAAACAACGACGGTACCACAACACCCAGACCCGAGACAATATAGAAAAGTTCGTTTTCTACATTGACCCGACCGGGGATCGAACCCGGAACCTCAGAGATGGCAGCGCCATATATAGTCCGGCGTGCTCGCCTCTCGGCTACGGAGGTCGTCAAATTAGTTTACAAATGTCACGATCATTGACTTATATAGTCACAAAAATACAAAGTACACTAAGAGTGCTGCCCCTCTAGCACGATCAACAAAACACGATATGATATAGCGATTTATCGCCTATTTACTTTCAAAATATGATAACATAGCCGCCATTTTGAACTTTTATTGAAACAGTAAGCATATCCGTGCCAGCGACGTCACAGTTATGCTCGCTTTTTTGATAAAAGTTCATATTTTGACAAAAAATATGCGATAAATCGCTATATCATATCGTATCATATCGTGTTTTGTTGCACATGCTAGAGGGGCTGGTGTCAGCGAAAGATGCATGTAAAGTTATGCTATTCTGATCCAACGATAACGTTTCTGTCAGTGACTGAACGACGTCGAACTCGGCAATAAATATCTAATAGTTTTGGACTTTGCACTGCAGCAAGCAGCTTAAGAATTTTCACTGTTTTTGCAACCAATGTTCTATGCACGAATTTTGCAGAATTATACCGTCAGCCCCCCTAGCATGACCTACAAAACACGATATAATATGATATAGCGATTTATCGACATCCAACTGTCAAATTAAGATCTTCAACTTTTATCGAAACACCGAGCATGTCGGTGCCGGTGACGTTATGTACATCCTCGCTGTTTCGATAAAAGTGCACATATAAGTTGGGTGTCGATAAATCGCTGTATCATATCATATCGTGTTTTGTTGATCATGCTTGAGGCACAGGAATGATAATGTCGTAAGTATCTCTCTCGTCCCATGCAGAGGAATGATAATGGAGCATGTGTCTCTCTTTTTCCCAGTTCACCCTTCGCGGAGGAGTGAGTGAGTGACCGGAGTGACCCTGCTGTACCGCACCGTCGGCTTCAGGGACTATCGCCAGATTGATACGGCCTATTCAATGTTCTTTATGAACTAGCATTTGCCCACAAGTTCCCACGACTCCGCCATTTATGAACGCAGTTCCTCCAAACTTTCAAGTTCATAATCTTTGAAATGCAAGTCTTCATTTTCTGTCGAAAATAAGTACTTCCAAAAAACAACTACGACAGACGACAGCCAAAAATTATACAAGGCGATGAACAAACCATTCATGCATAAAAGCTGATTCTGAAATGATTCTGTTTCTAGCAAATAGATAATCATTTCATTTCAGATAAAAAAAAACGGCTAAGTGCGAGTCGGACTCGCGCACGAAGGGTTCCGTACCATTATCTATAAAAACGGCAAAAACGAATCACGTTTGTTGTATGGGAGCCCACATAAATATTTATTTTTTTCTTTTTTTTAGTATTTGTTGTTATAGCGGCAAACGAAATACGTCATCTGTGAAAATTTCAACTGTCTAACTATCACGGTTCATGAGATACAGCCTGGTGACAGACGGACAGCGGAGCCTTTGTAATAGGGTCCCGTTTTACCCTTTGCGTACGGAACCCTAAAAAATGTTGTAGCACCAGAACTTTCTTTGTAGCACCAGAAGTTTCTTTTTTCAATTTAACGTTTCAAACAAGTTTATTTCAATTCATTTCCGCAATAGTATCTTGCTTTTCATATGCTTCGTATTGTTTTATTATAAAAAAAAACAACATTCAGACGAATTGAGAACCTCCTCCTTTTTTTTGAAGTCGGTTAAAAAGTTCTTCATTGTGTGTGATAAACTTGGACTCGAATGTTTGTTACTATGTGAAAAGCCAGGTTGGTTTTAACAAACTACATTTTTATGATTTCAAGTTTTTATTCAGCTACAAAAAAAAAAACATTTTTAAAATAACCATGATACCAATTTTGTTTTCATAATTTTCTAATGCTGGGGCTTCACCTGCGTCTAATGTCGTTAATTAGTGCTCTATTTGACGTAGTACGCAGGTGTGGCCGGTCTTTGTGCGCTAATTTGCTTCAATAACATTAGACGTTAGGCGATAGCTGGGACGGCGGTAACTTTTGACACATCAAAGGGATTAAGCGAGCGTCTAGTGCGTTGTTGTGGCTACACCTACTACACTAAACATGTTAAAACACGGTCACATTCAAAAACTATTTGTGAAATATATGTTAAAGTGCATAGTTATTAAGTTAGAATGGAGTTAACAAAACGAAAAAAGTATTGAGTTCTTGGAAGCTTTTTATTTTATTTTAAAGACACACTCACAGATCACACGCTAACTACGTCGCTAGACGCTAAAATCAAACATCAAATAAGTGTAGCCACGCACTTAGCGCGTAGCTTAATGCTTTAATTTATTTAACGCTAATCATGCCTTTATTTGAACGTTAGGCATCACGCAGGTGAAGCCCCAGCATAATAAGTATATCATCATGAATTTTATTAAACTTCACAAGCTGTTATGTCCTAAAATGTATATTATTGAAATTTGTGTTTTACGGATTATTTCGCGATTTATTAACATTTTATTTAACCTGACGTTTCGAACACTTTACAGCGTTCGTGGTCACAGGTAGGTAGTTTCATTTAAATGTATCGTGTTCGCGTAAATAAAAGACAACAGTATTTGTGTTTTCTTTAAAAATTTGCTCTAAACGGAAAACTGCTACCAAAGACAGATCCTAGAGATAAGTGCATTCGTAAAACCATATTTCGTCAGTTCTTTTCGAGTGACAAAGAAACCTTCGATTTTATCAAGTACCCCTACGAAATACTGTTACGTAATTTCTCATAATTACAAGTGGTTATGCGGAGTACCGAGTATGTGGCCGGACCCGTCGTACCTGCGGAACTACTTTCACTGTGGAAACCGACCTCTCGGTTCGCGAGTCATATCATACGCATTCATTTTGTAAATGGACCTCGCAACGCTTGGCTTGGCGGACATGCGTTCTTAAAGTGCGGCCACATACGCGCGTACTGCGCACGCTGAAGTACCTACGCGTTTGATCGAGTTATTAGGGTTCCATACCCAAAGGGTAAAACGGGACCCTATTACTAAGGCTCCGCTGTCCGCCTGTCCGTCTGTCACCAGGCTGTATCTCATGAACCGTGATAGCTAGAGAGTTGAAATTTTCACAGATGATTTATTTCTGTTGCCGCTATAACAACAAATACTAAAATACAGAATACAATAAATATTTAATAATTCAACAAACGTGTTTTTTGCCATTTTTATAGATAATGGTACGGAACCCGTCGTGCGCGAGACTTACGCGTGCAGCCGTTTTTCAGTGCATATGGAAAAGACTTACAATTCTGGCTTGCTTTTTAACATACACACTACACAGATACAGAGAAAGACAGACAGCGTATGCTTGGTAACAAGTTTCTGTTGGTACTTGGTAAACTTGAGGACCTAATTTTAAAAACCGGCAAGTGCGAGTCGGAGTCTAAGGAGCGTTAAACAAAGAAATCCGTACAAAACCGCTCCAATCTGTTTGTTCGATAGGATTTGCCGCGATGATTTTAGAATTTTCTACTACGAAAGCATTTAGCGGACGGTGAGATTACATTTTCTATAAAAACGGCAACAAATCACGTTCGTTGTATGAGCACCCTTAAATATTTATTGTATTCTGTTTTTTAGTATTTGTTGTTATAGAGCGGCAACAGAAATACAATCTGTGAAAATTTCAACTCTCTTACTATCACGGTTATACAGCCTGGTGACAGACGGACACAGACAGACGGACAGCGGAGCCTTAGTAATAGGGTCCCGTTTTACCCTTTGGGTACGGAACCCTAAAAACAAGGCGCAAGTGGAGCAGTTTTATTTTTGATATATATTTAAACATGGGTGCAGCTTAGGAGCGTGCAGTGCATATAGGCAACTAGGCAGGCAGTGCCTACCTGATTATTGAAATGAGGCAGTAGGTACTTACAAATGTGTATACTGCCTTCCTCGAAATAAAACCTATGCCCGCCCCTGGTGCAGCTATAACCGAAATGTAAATAAATATTGGACAACATCACATACATTGCTCTGATCCTAAGGTAAGTTGTTAAAGCACTTGTGTTATAGAAATCAGAAACAACGACGGAAGCACAACACCAGACCCGAGACAATATAGAAAAGTGTACGTTTTCTACATTGACCCGACCGGTGATCGAACCCGGAACCTCAGAGATTCCGGGTTCGGCTTCATTTAAAGTCCGGCGTGCTCGCCTCTAGGCTACGGAGGTCGTCAAAAAAATGTGAAAGCCTATATTCAAAATCAAATAAATCGTTTGTTGATACGAAAGTCAATATTGGTAATGACTGCTCGTCGCTGCAATGAACCGCGTCAATTTGACTGGATGCGGTTATGGTTAATACTAATTAAATTAAATAAAACGCTTTGATATAATTAGTGACCTCTTTGTTCCGCTTTGTTTTTAAAAATACCAATAGTTTGGGTCCTAAATTGTCAAAGTACAGAATAAAAATAATTGTATTACGCGATTACAACACATTTTTACTATGCAATGTTATACGTACTTTTTAATTTTCTGGTTCTGAAGGTGTCTAGGTGTAAACGCTACTGGCGATAGGATCGCCTAAATTGTGCAGTTTTAAATGTTTGTGTGTGTGAGTCTATCAACAAAGATAATTAAGGTCGGGGTTCGTACTCGCGACATAGAATCTGTTAACGATTATGTTAATTGACATAATATTTCAGAGACCAAACTAAAGCCTTGCAGCTAGTTACTTCTTCTTCTTATCGTGTCGATGGTAAAGCGTCTTAAATTTGTTGTGCCCAGTAATTGGCGACGCGGATTGCTTTGTCGTTGGCACACATAAGGTCTTCTAGCAAGCATGAATCAGGGCACGCAGGACAAGACAGCAAATGGGACATGTCTTGCGGAGTGAACCCGCAAACACAGGACAGATTAGTTCCATCGGAAAGTCCCCACCTGAACATGGTGTCCTTGCATCTACCCACTTGGGACCGGAGTCTGTTAAGGGACTTCCAAGTAGGCCATGGCAGTTTGTGTCCTGCAGGGGGGTGTTCGGAAGGAGGAACGAAAGGAGCAGGCGGTAAGGGACCGTTCTCATACAGGACACGTCTAGCAGTAGTGGGGTCGCGGTCAAGAGGGGAAACGCACTTCATGAAGCTTCTGCGGCTTTTTAGTCGCTTTTAAGCTAGTTACTAACCAAAATAAATATTAGATTGATGTTGATGTTGTCTAATATTTACTAACCAAAATAACCTAACAGCAAAAATAAATATGCTAGTTTTTTTGCCTTCGTTATACCGAGTCAGTTGACATGCGTTCATCTGAATTGAATCGCAAAACCGCTACATTCAATTTAGAACCCACACAATCGACCAAGCGTCCTCTAACGGGGCAATCGACAGGAATAATTGCCTTTCACAACAACTAAAAAACTGTCTGTTTCATTCATGGCGAGAGAGATGTCTATCATTAGTCCTAGATTGTAAATTGCCCTATTTTGGATACCTCCACAAAGGCGTGACCTTAGAACCTAACCTCTCATATCAGAGCTTACGTTAAATTCTTGCCTAGGTACATATTTAGTCTTTGTAGCTGTCTGTATGTAGCAAAGAGATACTGGAGATAAGGACATAAGTATTAGAAACTGAGATAAAATAAAATGATTATTTACAATAAAATAATAACTTAAAATTTCGCTTTGCATAATTTAAAACTCAATGAAACGGGAATTAACGCGATCATAATTTAGGTACAAAATGTTACCTCTTTTGCCTGACGTTTCGATCGGGTTACACCGACCGTGGTCGCAGGCTGACTGGAACAGCGATGTCTTCACTCCGTTAAGAAGCAGATTCTTCATCTACTCTCATAATATTATTTTCACGCCAAGTACCGTCACACTACACTCACTGTGTCCCTATTCTGTACACTTTGTACCTAAATTATGATCGCGTTAATTCCCGTTTCATTGAGTTTTAAAATAAAATAATATTCGCTAAACACAACTTAGGATGCCGACATTGACAAACAAACCAAATTGAACCAAAGACAAAAACCAGACATAATAAACAAAAACAAAGTATCTACAATGAAGAAAAAGTCCGATTTAATGACCGCTACAAAAAAGAGTGAACTTCATTCCTGAACCGAGAACCTAACCTCAGAACCATTTTTTCAAGGTGAATCAAAAAACCACTTCTTCAATCGGTCCGAATCGTCTCCCGAGTCGCAGGATTATGACGAAAGATGGCTCTAGACACGTGTCCCAGGACGTTTGTCCCAAAGTGATTAAAGGAGGCCTAATACGAAATCGCATCGTTCGGTCGGTCGTATTATCCGATAAAATTAAAACATCCATTCCCCCATATCAAAGGTTTGACAATTTATGAACAATTGAAATCGGTCGGGTTTTTTACACGGCTAGATTGAATTGGTCATATTTTATCAAATGATTCACACATGAGACTGGCCATTTTAATTTGTTAGATTTATACGACTGACGAAAGATACACTGTCGTCCTAGGCCCCCAGGCTTAATAAGGTAAGTATTTAGGGGACGCCGCGGCTTTTGTCGCTTCTTAATTAAATTGGATGTGAAGCCTTCGCGAGCAGGTCCGTCTGTCTCCTATTGTCCAGGTCTCTACCCGACACGTGCTCATCACATAATAACTCATAGTTTTAAACAGATTCCGAAGTTTTTACCAATTTATAACACAACGAAAATATTTCATTGTATTAATTTTCTCAATCCTATTAATAGTTATTTAAAAAAAAACTCGTCTTTAGGTCTAGAGGGGTGCACGCCGTCTCTGAGGTCCCGGGTACGATTCCCGGTCGGGGCAATGTAGAACACAAACTTTTCTATATTGACTCGTGGTACTACGTCGTTGTTTCTGATTTCTGTAACACAATTGCTTCAGCTGTTCAATACCTATTGAACAACATCACATACATTGGCGATATGTTGTCCCGAAGCGGTGGTAGGGCTAAGTTATATGTTGGGACGTGTATAAGTGCCCGGAAGAGGGCCTATATACAGAATAAATAATTTCATTTCAACATCACATACATTATCATACCTACATAATGTCATTTTCATGAGAAAAATACAACCACACACAACTTAGAATTGTAGTATTCTACTCTCATGATTACAACAACTTGAGTATCGGACTAATTGTATATTCAAGAAAAATCAATCTGCTTTTCCACACATTTTGGTCGAAATAAAACTTTGCGAAATAATAAAAAACTGCGCTCGCCAACCGCCTGCCAAGCGTGGCGAGTATGGCAAAACCCCCCCGATGACAGAAGTCACTGGGGGAGGCCTATGTTCAGCAGTGGACGTCCTGTGGCTGAAACGATGATGATGATAAAACTGTCTATGAATTGTCAAAATGTACCACCCTTGATTTACACATTAAGACAATATTTCTAAGTAGCCTCAAGACCGTAAGACTCGAATTTATTAATATTATGTCTCAGTTCTGTGTAAAAACTAAGACGCTTGTGAAGGAAGGACCAAAAAAAACCTTTTCCGATTCATCAAGCACTTTACAGAACAATCTTCCTCGAAGCTTAACTGCACTGCAAAGACTCGTTATAATTAAAAACTAGATCAAACTTAGGGTTCCGCAAAAAGTGGAAGTTGATAGATCGGTCCTTTCCCGTAAATAAATAAAGCGGCAATTCGTCTAGGTTCTGGTTACAGGGTTATTTATTATGATGCAGCCGGCAGCGTCGGTCTTGGGATGCTTTAGCGCGAGTGGATTTGCGCCCTCGATCAATATACATAACATACAAGTCGTCCATACAGAATAGGACAAGATACCGCCACAGAATAATATAAGGTCCGATTTTATTAGTGTACATCCTGTTAGCCTGTGACTATATCGGGTGTAAAAAAAGGCTTAACGAAGCCGAATACCACATATTCTACGTATTATTACGATCATTTTTTTCTTTTACACTATACCTGGAAAATGACGGGTTACCGAGTTATTGACAGTCAAAGTTACAATTTTTTTTTAAAAGGTTTTTACAAAATTGACTTCTGTTTGATAATACTAAACTATTTTACAAAGAGACATGGTAAAAATTTTCAGTACATCTTTCTTCTGTGGCGTGCGCGCTATACATTGCGGGTTAGAAATATGTTATTTTTTTTGATACCCATAAATAAAAGTCATTTGCCAGCAATTATTTTATTTGCATTCTACTTGGTTTTATGTATAGAATTCGTGGTTTAAGGCTTCGTTAAGCCTTTTTTTACACCCTGTATAGATGAAAAGCAATCGTAAAAACCAATTTTCAAATGTGTACCATAAAAAAAAAAGTTAAAAATCAAAATCAACAACATTGACTTCATATTGCTTAAAGTCCTATCTTTGGTACGTTTAACCATTTGATTATTGTCTTATTCCTTCCCTTTTGAGCGAGAAACAGTTGAATAAAATCGGACCTTATATACTGTGATACCGCTCGATCAGACGATCTAGGTGATATAAAGAAGAAAACAAATGACGCCGAGATTTTCAAGGGTCAACATCTGTCTCATCGGATACCTTCTTTATATTTAACTTGTAACATCTCTAGATAACAAAACAATCTATATATATAAAAATGAAACCCGTTTTCCGTTGTCACGGCATCACGCGTGAACGGCTGGACCGATTTCGCTCTTTCTTTTTTTGTTGTGTTTGTTATTGACAGGAGAAGGTTCTTATGAAATAAAAATATAAGAAAAAGGCGCGGAAAATTAAAAAAAAAATACAAATCTAAAGACAACGGGAACGAAGTCGCGGGCAACAGCTAGTATATAATAATTTTGCTGTTTGCAAGCTGAAGAGGCAGTGGGTGGAGCACATAGCACGTAGAACTGACGGCCGATGGAGCAGAAAGGTTCTGGAATGGAGGAGGACTACCAGCAAGCGTCTTAATAGTACGTATGTCAAAGTTCACGTAATTGAGTAACAAAACAAATATTCAAACACCAAACAATAAAAAATATTAGTAATATAATATTCTGGGCCATAACCATGAACTCTTAAAACAATCTCAAAGTTGTCAAATCTGTCAATTTTGGTACGTCATTTCATACAAAATTTGACAGTAATGATAATGTTTGACAGATTTGTGATTGTTTAAACAGTTCATGGTTAGGGCCCTGTTTTAGTTTGCAAGTTGTTTGCATTTCACTCAAGTTTATTGTTATTTTAACAACCAACATCACATATACATAATTAAAATGTTTTGTAAACATTACACTGTGTAAATACCGTTATCAAAACAGATTGTTTAATGCAATATTGTTTACAAATGTTTTCTATTGTGTTCGTTAGAAAGCATCAAACATTAAAGTGGCTCTTCAGAGGGTTTAACACTCAAGAGTATTAGTTAGGGTTCTTTACACAAGTGTCTACTTACGTCTATACTTTTTAGGGTTCCGTAGTCCGTACCCAAAGGATAAAACGGGACCCTATCATCAAGACTCGGCTGTCTATCTGTCCGTCCGTCACCAGGCTGTATCTCATGAACCGTTATAGCTAGAGAGTTGAAATTTTCACAGATGATGTATTTCTCCGCTATAACAACAAACGCTAAAAAATAGAATACAACGAATATTTAAGGGGGCTCCTATACAACAAACGTATTTTTTTGCCGTTTTTATAGATATGTAATGGAACGGAACCCTTCGTGCGCGAGTCCAACTCGCACTTGGCCGATTTTTAGTTTATATTTTTATAAGACTCTTTAATGAGTATTTTATTGATTACATTCAGCACTACTTGATTTGTCCTCAGGATAAATAGAAGCTTAATATACCACATCACGACTAAAATCATTATGATCTTTTAGCAAAGCAAACTCCAGTATCGAAAGTGGTAAATGCTATTTGTAGAAAATTAATTATAAAGCTTATTACAACAATCTGGTGTCGTCAAAGTAGTACAGACTACGTTTTTGCTATTACTGTCTTGTCTTGCCATGCTATAGGTTTTTTAGTATTTAGGCATATATATACAGGGTGTACAAAAGAATGGGACACTCCTTAAAACCAAGTGATCATCTGGTCATATACAACAACTTTTCCTATGGGAGCAACAGCGAAATCGTGATTTAATTTTCAGATGCTCCATACTTTATCATCGAGGTATGCGAGTAAGTTTGTAGAGGTATAGAGAAGCTGATTTTTTTGTTATTGATTTCGATGTTACTTCCATAGTAAAAGTTGTTGTATATGATCAGCTGATCACGTGGTTTTAAGGAGTGCCCCATTCTCTTGTACACCCTGTATATATCTGTTTAGGGCCACGCAAGTCCTGCGGCGGACACATTTCTGTTCAAAGAGATAGCCGGGAGATCGGCGCTTTGAAAAATGTATAAGATGCAGTCCGAAGCCTTTGTCATCTAACGCTGTTACGGCCTCTCAAACGGCCCCGGAAAAATGAGGAACGAATTTGCCAGAATGAGCCCTGTGCTATGCCTTCCTTGCTTTATTTAGAAGACATACTATGTGTAATACGTGTATTACGATAAGTGACGTGTTTTATTATTTAAAAAAAAACGAATAATAGACCGGTTAAGTGCGAGGGAGTCCGTGGAGGGTCTTGTAAGAACCATACTCGACAGACAAGCGTCAAATTAATGTAAACGTTTACTTGTACGAAAACGAAGCTAAACATCAATTATAAAAACCATTGAACTCTATCAATCCATTAGGAAACAACAATGTCATGATACAGACAGATCATGCAAAAAATTGTCAAACTTATACCTACCTCTCGGTTCTCGTCGACTTTGGAAGACTATCGGCCGCTAAAAACTGCGCGACAAATTAAAAAAACAAGTACGATCGCGACAAAGACAGGCGGGCGATAACGTTGTACTGAATTTTTAACGGCTCGGTTAGTGTAGAAACCAGATGTGGTAACCGAGGAGACGGCAGAACGCGCCAAATTTAATATTTATGGCAACAAACACGCTCTGTTTTTCCAGTTTTCCACGTTATGAGACGTTTTGGCGGCCACGGCCCGCTTGATGCGACTCTGTCAACTGGTAATTGAATTGTGGTAGCGAGCGTTAAAATAATAAATGGTAATCGGCCCCCTAGAGGCTGGTATCTTGTTGTTTTAAAGCCGTATTTTTACGATTCCAACGCTGAAAATACTTGAAAAATACTTTTCTTGGCCGCAAAAGACATTTTTCCTTTGAAAATACAAGAGGGTTTCGATAGACTGTGGCCCGGGCGCATAGTGCACAGCATTGCTCGAATAATGGCTTGTGTCGAGCATTCAAACCAGTCACTTTAGATTGTACTTTTGATGTTTGCAAGCTCATGAAGTTCTGTGAATGTAGCTAAAACAATGTCAGAAACAAATTACTGCTCCTCAAGGTTTAAGATGAAAGTTTACCTACTGGGATGTTTAAGAAAGAAAAGTGACAATTAGGTATTATATTAATATCTAAATAAAATTGAAAGCGCAAGCTCAAAAACCATCAAATTAATTGCGCGCTCGCGCTATACGTAATTTGTGGTATTGTTGAGTGTTTGCAAATGACAATTTGTTTTTTTATTAAATATAAACTAAATGTTGTACCACTAATAAATGTCCTCTTTTACAAATTATATTTAAGTACGAGTAGACTATACAAACAAAATGACATACTACAGTCTCGTGGCAGCAAACCTTCTTCGCTGAATAAGAAAAGTCATTTTCCTTCTTATTATTCACGTGTTTGAAAAACACAAGAATGGCCTTACAAAAAAGATAGACTAGGGTTAAACACTTGTCTAAAGATTAGTCAACCAATTTGAAATGTTTGTTAATAATATGTCTCGAATGTCTGATGTGTCAACATTTCAAATTGGTTGACTAATTTTATACAAGTGTTTAACCCTAGTCTATCTTTTTTGTAGTTAAATGTTTTAAATATTGTATAAGTGGTAGCTATCATCTGTTTCACAGATCCATTTATCTGCCAATATTGATAAGCAGGAAAATTAAATAATTATCACTGCATCTGCGACTAATAAAATTGGCAATGCTACTTATAGCAGGACATGGCACATCCTCGACGCTGAACAACGCTAATTGAATACCTCTGATATCCCTTTATTATTAAAACCCCAGTACGTTCTAGGGACGCTGAAAACTGATTTCAATTTCCAATTTCCTATAGACAAGTTCATTTCACGCTTGTTACACGAAAAGGCGAATTCAAAGAGCTTTGTGTCTTTTCAATAGTTCACCGAAGTATTATTTTTATCAAATTTCTGTGACAAGTTTGAAAATCTTCGATCTTGAAGAGTGAGCTAACACATATGATCAGATCAGACCCCCAGGGTCTGATGATAGAGAAGGAAGGTCACATTAACTTAAGCTAAGCTACTAAACATCATCATCATCAGCCACAGGACGTCCACTGCTAAACATAGGCCTCCCCCAGTGACTTCCAGATCGGCCGATTGGAAGCGGCCTGCATCCAGCGTCGTCCTGCAACCTTTACCAGGTTGTCTGCTCACCTTGTGGGTGGACGTCCTACGCCGCGCTTGCCGGTACGTGGTCTCCATTCCAGAACCTTTCTGCCCCATCGGCCGTCAGTTCTACGTGCTATGTGCCCCGCCCACTGCCACTTCAGCCGGCTAATCCGTCGGGCTATGTCAGCGACTTTGGTTCGTTCACGGATCTCCTCATTTCTGATTTGATCTCGCAAAGAAACACCGAGCATAGCCCTTTCCATAACGCGCTGTGCAACTTTAAGCTTTCTTATAAGGCCCATAGTAAGAGGCCAAGTTTCTGTTCCGTATGTCATCACTGGACACTACTAGCTACTAGACATAGGCTCACAAAATTTGGAATTTGAATTCGTCTTATATTTGACAATAACAGAAGCATTTCTAGTGTCAAATTAATTATATTTAATCAGAGAAAAGTTTACGAATAAAAGCTCAAATATTTCGCAATTTGTTACGTACTTACAGTTTTAATAAACGGAACATACATTTAAAGCTGAGTGATACAACATATTTATGACTATGTAGGTAATGATAATGAGTATTAAGCAGAGCGCTCTTTAATATCAAATTTGAATAGGACTGTATAGTGATGTTACCATGTCGATAGATTGCATGAATTCCCTATACTCATTAAAAAAATGTATGACAGTCTTCGGCATTTCTCAGTCAATTTAAAAAAAATGCATTGTCAACATTTTATAAACATACTGAATAGACCACTTTCAATCTCGAAAAATACACTGTTCCCGAGGGATTTGAGATGGATAAATTAAGTCGCTGTTCAATTGTCAAAATGTATTTTTACAGTGGTGACATATCGTGGGCTCATAATAAAGTATTGAAACAGTCCACGTTCAAGCATAGTACGAGTAAACGATTGTAATTCTAGTAAATAGCTCTATAGCCCTGTATAATACTAGTTGTGTCACCGCGGGTCCCGGCGCAAGTTTCCCCAAGTTGGCTGACGATCTTCGCCTGTCCGAGAAGCGATATTCCTTACACTTTATATTTGTTTTCAACTTGTTGCGAACTATAAATTCTATCTCAACGGATTAAAGTTTAATTGGGATAACTCCGGAGTTTTATCGACGAAGACGGACTTGAGTTGTTTAGATTATGGAATTGAGTGACAGTTATTGTTCTGTGAAATGGTACTCTAGGATTTTAGGTATTATTTGTAGCGAAGTAAGTATTTAATTGTAGTATTTTTTTATTTCTCGATATAAAGAGCATGCTTATTTTGACAGAGTGAAATAATAAGAGTAAATTGTAAACTTCACTATAGCGCCTTGTTTTATTTTACTAAGCGATTATAAAGGGTCAGCTTATTAGGTGTTATTTCTGTCTTCTTTTCAAAATCAAAAACGTTTTCGTAAGTTATTGTGGCCATCAATAACCCCAATATCGGGTAATATGAAGCAACCTTCAGTATGTGTATCAGAAGATATCCCTATTAGGTCAGTCCACGGCTGGGCCATCCTGATTGATATTTATGGCCCAGCCTTTATCCCCGTTTAATAACTCAGTTTTTCTTGTCAAAACTGACATTATAATGGTAATGTTATAGAAAAGGTTCTCGAGCAGATTACTCTTTCGAAATAAACTTTATCTAGTCTAATTTAAAACAACTCAAAGATGTTGCAATTTAGTCAAATACCCATGTGGCATTAACACATAACAACGTTGACTCAAACATAATCGTATGCCATAATAAATCTTTCATGACAATAATATAACAGGACACATTTATGATCTTTCCAACAGTAAACAGAAGTTAGACCAATAAAATGTTAACTTTAACATTTTTATGTGACGAAATATCAGACAGTCGTGTTTTATTGAATACATCGAAGGAGCCCAGAGGGAGGGACGTGAAAAATTCACGCTCGCGTCTTCGCGAACTGCCCGCAGTGAGCGTTTCTATCGCCTAAGCCTAGGTTACGCCAAATACCTGCAATCAGCCCATCAGCCGCATTAATAAGCTCTTCTACTATTCTTTTTTTTCAGTTAGCGGACCTCCTGAGATAGGTCGGCGGACCCCTGGGGGTCCGGGGACCACAGGTTGGGAAACACTGCTAAGCGCATCGCTTCAACGGTTGTCGCTCGTACGATTTGGAAGTGTAGCTCTAATTGTATTTTAACTAAATCAAAAATTGAGTTTTTATAGATAAAATGTGACGGACAGTTTTGTAAATAAACGAAAGTACAGAAACATTTGTAGGCGGAACCGACTCGATTTTCCGAATTTTACCGGTAATTTTTTTTTAAATATTAGAGTACGTTTTCAGAGATTTAGAAACTCCAAAGCATAGCAATCGTTTACTTTTAAGGTAGCTAGCTACATACTTAATTTAGTAATTTATTATATCGATACAAGATACGGTCATCACTAAATTAATCACTATTTGAGGCTTCCAATGTAACTCCGATGGTCACTGATGTGTGACCGCGCGCTCAAAACATTTGATCACGAAAAGCATAGAAGGTACGAGTGCCCAATATTTACACGTGGTATAGGCAACGCTCCTGCAAGCCATTTGATTGGAGAATAGTGAATAAGTGAAAGTTGATTAAGACGACCTGATTGGTGTAATTGCGCGATAATTCACCTTGAAACCAAAGAGTTTCGGGTTTTATTCCCGGTTCGTGTCTATTCAGAGAGGGCTTTTTCTAAATTAGTTCGAGTCTGGGTGTGCTGAAACCTCTGACAAAATAAGCTGTTTGGTACCTCTGAACACATATGTTTATTATTTCCTTGCAGTTTATGACAATTGGTTTGCCGTCTGGCGCGCAGGTAGTAGTTTAAATTGATGTAGAATCAACATCGAAATCGAGAAAAAAACCCGGCCAAGTGCGAGTCAGACTCGTGCACGAAAGGTCCATTGTCTATAAAAAACGGCAAAAAATCACATACATATGTTGTATGGGCGCCCCAATAAATATTTATTGTATTCTGTTTTTTAGTATTTGTTGCTGTAGCGGCAACAGAATTACATCATCTGTGAAAATTTCAAATCTCTCACTATCACGGTTAATGAGATACAGCCTGGTGACAGACGGACAGCGGAGTCTTAGTAATAGGGTCCCGTTTTACCCTTTGGGTACGGAACCCTAAAAACACTTTCATATCAAGCCGCCGACTAATAGATAAGTTTGTATGTAAAAATAATTTATTTGATTAAATTATGAAGATAGTAAAAGTTGATATATAAGTAGAAACACTCCCTAGACGGAAGTTCATCATCATCATTCATCATTTCAGCCACAGGACGTCCATTGCTGAACATAGGCCTCCCCCAGTGACTTCTGTCATCGGGGGTTTGTTGCCATACTCGCCACGCTTGGCAGGCGGGTTGGCGAGCGCAGTTTTTTATATTATTTCGCACGGAGACGTTGCTCCCAAGTTACCTTAATAAATATATAATATACCTTAAGTAATATAAGGTACCTATATATAAGGTAATATAATAAAAGGTATGTGTGCAGCGGTGTATCAGCCCTCCGAAGCCTGGCTGCCTGAATCCGAGCCGGAGTCGACCAGAAGGATTTGGGGTTCTCTGGCGGTCCGATAAACCGCTGTCACTACTCGTCCCACATCCTAGTCGGGATTGCCGCTGAAAACCAGCGTCGTTACGGCTTCGGCTGTAACGACAAATGCTGAGCGGGGACCTTTTTGACACTCTTTTTGTATGTTCAATGTAATTCTGTTTGTAACTATGCCTATGTGTGTCAAATAAACGTTTTCTATTCTATTCTAAATATACAGGGTGTAAAAAAAGGCTTAACGAAGCCTTAAACCACGAATTCTATACATAAAACCAAGTAGAATGCAATAAAAATAATTGCTGGGAAATGACTTTTATTTTTGGGTATCAAAAAATAAACTTATTTCTAACCCGCAATGTATAGCGCGCACGCCACAGACTATGCCTGTGTGTGTAAGCGGTCGGCGGGCGAGCGGGTGGCGCGAGAGCACTGCGCACGATTCATTGCCGGCTGTGCCCTTTAAAGGCCTTTTATGAAAGAAGCACTGAAAATTTCTATCATGTTTCTTTGTAAAAAAGTTTAGTATTATCAAACAGAAGTCAATTTTGTAAAAATCTTTAAAAAAAAATTGTAACTTTGACTGTCAATAACTCGGTAACCCGTCATTTCCCAGGTATAGTGTAAAAGAAAAAAATGATCGTAATAATACGTAGAATATGTGGTATTCGGCTTCGTTAAGCCTTTTTTTACACCCGATATAAGGTACCTTAGGTATAGTCAGGTGTCAATTTATTTAGTAGGTCTGTAGTCATTATGGAAGCTGCCTCTCCGCTTTTCCAGTTCACTTCAGCCATCAGCAGCTTTGCGATCGTACTCAAAAACTGATTAGACTGATTGGCAGTATTAAATGCACTTTTGATTGTAAAGTTTGTAAGCTTATAATGAAAGACTACTAGGTACTCCTATCAGTAAGAGTCAAGAGAACATTCTTCAACAGAAATATTTGACGACCTCCGTACGTAGGCGTAGCACGCCGGACTATATGTCGCCATCTCTGAGGTTCCGGATTCGATCCCCATTTGGGTCAATGTGGAATACGATCTTTTCTATATTGTCTCGGGTCTGGTGTTATGATACCGTCGTTGTTTCTGATTTCTTTATGTGCTTTAGCTACTTACCTTAGGATCAGAGCAATGTATGTAATGTTGTCCAATAATTATTTATTTATTATTATAAAATGGAATGAAATATCGAAACAGTTCATTAAAGAATTACTACATTTTTATGCAGTTATTGCTCTGTGCGGTCTATTTTATTTCGCTAACAGGAGCGATCGGCTCAAGTTCCGCCATTGGGTAGCTGACTCGGCTACCTCAGACTCTCGGAGGCATCCGTTACAGTGCTCACGTAATACTAGTTAGGGTTCCGTATCCAAAGGGTAAAACCATTATGGTAAAACGGGACCCTATTACTAAGGCTCCGCTGTCCGTCTGTCTGCTTTCTGTCTGTCCGTCTGTCACCAGGCTGCATGTCATGAACCGTGATAGTTAGGCGGTTGAAATTTTTACAGATGATGTATTTCTGTTGCCGCTATAACAACAAATACTAAAAAACAGAATACAATTAATATTTCATGAGGCTCCCATACAACAAACGTGTTTTTCTTGCCGTTTTTTTAGATAATGGTACAGAACCCTTCGTGCGCGAGTCCGAGTCGCACTTGGCCGGTTTTTTGCCCGATGAATCCCAACAAAAGCGAGCACTTTTCTCAATAATAAACGCCGTAACAGCGTCGGTTACCCTCGCGGCCGATCTAGTTTACCGAAACGGGATATCTTGGACTTTTTAATTAGACCTGTAAGGTGCAGACTGGATTCGATGCCCTTGTACGCAAATATTTACTTATTACGACTTAATGTCAATGGAAAAAAACCGGCGAGTCGGACTCGCGTACGAAGGGTTCCGTATCATTATCTGTAAAAACGGCAAAAAAACACGTTTGTTGTACGGGAGCACCCTTCAGTATTTGTTGTATTCTGTTTTTTGGTATTTGTTGTTAAAGCGGCAACAAAAATACAATATCTGTGAAAATTTCAACTCTCTCACTATCACGGTTCATGAGATACAGCCTGGTGACAGACGGACAGACAGAAAGACGGACAGCGGAGCCTTAATAACAGGGTCCCGTTTTACCGTTTGGGTAAGGAACCCAAAAAAATGACCTTTGGGACAAACAAAAGACAAGCAGCAAAAGCACAAGCATACTAAAGGGTTTTTAATCGGCCGGTGATCGGTTTTTAGGGTTCCGTATCCAAAGGGTAAAACGGAACCCTATTACTAAGACTCCGCTGTCCGTCTGTCTGTCTGGTAGGTATGTCCGTCTGTCACCAGGCTGTATCTCATAAACCGTGATAGTTAGTTGAAAACCAGAATAAAATAATTATTTAAAGGGGCTTCCATACAACGGGACTTTTTTTGCAAAAAGCTTAGAAAATCATTTTTAATTAATGTATTGAGTTATGATAATACTCGTAGAACAAATGTTGTTGTTTATGATGTTAGCTATCTAGTCGTGCGAGGTTGTTGATTTTTTAGGGTTCTGTACCCAAAAGGTAAAACGGGACCCTATCACTAAGGCTCCGGTGTCCGTTTGTTTGTCCGTCTGTCACCAGGCTGTATCTCATGAACCGTGATAGTTAGAGAGTTGAAATTTTCACAGATAATGTATTTCTGTTGCCGCTATAGCAACAAATACTAAAAAATAGAATAAAATAAATATTTAAGGGGGCTACCATACGACAAACGTGTTTTTTTTGCCGTTTTTATAGAAAATGGTACGGAACTCTTCGTGCGCGAGTCCGACTCGCACTTGGCCAGTTTTTTTCAAATAATCCTATTTACCCTGATAATGGTGCGAAGGGTTCCCTTCGTGCGCGATTCCGACTCGAAATTGGTCGGTTTTTTTTTAATAACATACATTAAATATTCAAGTGAATGCGGACACTGCAAGTACTATACGTATTCGGTCTACTCGACATTCATAGTAATAACTGTGTATATAATAATAATACTCATCCAACTCATCCAACACACACACACACACAGGCACGCACGCACACACACACACACACACACACACACACACACACACACACACACACACACACACACACACACACACACACACACACACACACGCGCGCGCACGCACACACACGCGCTATTTTGTTTATATCCACTTGTCTTAAAAACTGTAATTAATGTAGTAGTATTCTTACCGCATTAGCGATGTTTTTCATTACAATAATTGCTTTGTAACAACGGGGGGGGGGGGGGGGGGGGCCTGGTGACCTGTAATACGGGTCTCTGAACCTACACAGGCACCAGTCTCCCACGAATGACTTATTTATATTTTATATAAATATGGATTCATTGTTATCATGTAATGTATCAATGTGTCATTTGTGGTGAGAAATTAACAATTTATTATTATTATTTATTCATTACTCATCCAACTATCGGCAGATCCAAAGTCTGTAGTATCGCGCTGCAGCGTCAAAGGTTCTCGTGAAACATACCTTTGATTAGCAACGTACGGTTCTCGTGGACGGTGGAACATACCTTTGATTCGCCACGTATTACGTAAGCCGAAAGGCACTACTGAATCACACGGAAACGTTAGTATTTAATTTCTATTTGCGTTTTAAGGCCTTAACACCACCCAAGTGCCTAAAATCTCGAATATAAAAATTAAATTGTCAGAATACCTGTTACTTGAATCTAAAAAAATAAAATACGATATGCTAGAAGAGGATTTATTGAACATCTTGAATTGAATAATTTTGATTTTCCGTTAAGTTCCTTAAATTAAAACATGCACAAAAAAGTGTCTATTTTTTCATAAATTGCAACTGTTCTCTTAAACGGCACAAGCTATTTCATTACTGTTTTCACACAAAACAAGATTTTGGAAATATACGTGTTTTGAATTGAGAGTTTTATTTCTTTTTAAAGGCATTAATTTCATTAAAAACATGTTTTTCCGATTTTTAGAGGTCATCCGCACGCGCGAAAATGTATGGGCACGACGCGTCAAGGTCATTCAAGCGTGTTAAGGCCTTAATTATTTTGTTTGCAAAAGTATCCTCAGGGTTCAGGAACCCAACAGTGACCGTCACTAAAGAAGGCCACATTTTTATGTAACTCTACTATAAAAAAAATCGTCTCCAATCTTTAACATTGAACTGCGCTGGTTGGCTGGAACTGCGGAGACCGTTTTCACCTCTGCACACTGCTGTGTGGGATCAGTGGGATAGAATGCGTTAGCAAAGTCCCTACGTAAAACGTCATCGACATTCTGACGGGCAAACTGGTTTAGTAAAACCACAGTACACATATCTATACAGTATTGAAACTAGGCCTGTTTGTCGAGATACGTCAAAAACGTCAATGGAGCGTTAGGGTTGTCGTATAAAGTTGATTAAAAACCGCGCGAACTGAAAACAATAGAAATGAAGACAAAGCGTTGACCGAGGAGGATTTAAATACTACGTTTTTACGTTCTACAGCGAAAGTGACACTGACATCATCTCGTCTCGTATCGGCAGTATTCGGCAACCACGACTCTCAGTACACTTATTTTACTGAGATTTCTTGTTGAGGCGAGTGAGTGTGTAAGTACGTAATTTTGACCGTTTTTAAGTTGTTTCTTTACTGTATATATATAGATATATATACTGTGGTAAAACCCAAAGACTTCCTTTTTAGATTTGGAAACGGTATTATTTGTAGGTTATTTGTGTAGTTCAATTTTTTTCTATACTTTGTCAGTTTTAAGTGCTATAAGTCTTTCTAAAATGTCAAGATCGAATTAAAAACTATAGGCAGCTCAATACAGCCTTTCTGGTCTCAAATGCGTTACAAATGATAATGATCTTTTATAATGCGCACAGCTAAAGATTGGAATTCCCTGCCTGCGTCTGTATTTCCGAGTGCATATAACCTGACTCTCTTTAAGTCCAGAGTGAATAGGCATCTTCTGGGCAAGCTCGCTCCATCGTAGATCCCATCTATGCTCTAGAGCAAGATTGGGGTCAAGAGTAAGCCCATCTTAAGTAAAAAAAAAAAAATTCCTAAGTCTATTCCACCGTGTCCTACCTGTAAATTCGCGCAAAGTATCCCAGTGTCAGTGCATCACGTCCCCGGCAGAGAAATGCTGTGCAGGATACCATTTATTTAGCTGGGTTTACGCGGCCCGCAGCGACCAACATAAAATTTGTATTAAAAATTCATCAGCTAAAACTTGAGGCCATCAGAACTATAAAAACTTTACGTTTCAGCGAGGGGGTGTTCGTGGCCGTCGGCAGCCGGTGCCGTCTTAGGCATAGATTCAGCTGGACTTTAAACCGCGATAAATACTTTTTAACGGTTGTACGAGTATTCACAGTATAACAGGCGAGTATTTTATATTTAAACTATTGTTAAGTACGGGAATTCTAGGCATATTCAAAACGCCGTCTTTGAATAATTAAACAGTCTACCTTTATATGGCATGAGATGTATTCTAGACAAAGCTCAAATTTAGTTTTGTAACGGTCGATATTATTGCGTAAAGTGAAAAAAAAATACAGATTTTCCAGCAGCATGCACGATAAAAATCAAGTAAGTACTTAAACTCAGAAACATGAAATGAAATTATCATTATGTTAAACAACTCCCCTTAAAATAATATCACCATGTAAACCTAACAAAGCAGCTTGTTAAGTTTCAAAATTAGTATATTTTATATTACAAGACCTGCAAGACCATTCAAAGCGCGTAGCCCCGTAACGATCCAGGCATGAATAACCGCGAGTCATTTGAAAACAAGCTTGCGTTCTGAAATCATATATCTTTTTATCCTCGTGAAGCTGCGTATTTTTGTAAAAAAACACAAAAAACATAAACAGTGTACAAAATAACCGTTCATCTGGTACATTTGTCATGCGAGGCTTATGTTAACTTAGTGGGGTTACGGCACTGAAAAAATGTCTGCCAACGTTACGTGTGTTTGAGATATTCGCCTCTTTAAGAAACACGGGTTATGCAACACGGAATGTGCGTATTTATTATAACCCTCCCAGTTTTGGTAGAAAATAACTCGTTTGAGGAAAAATTTTGATTTCACAATTTCCATAAAAATATCTCTGTTATGAATTGTCTGACACAAAACATTACGAAATTACGCAAGTTTTTAGTACTAGTATAAATAAGCGAAAATAAGTACCAGACAAAACACAGGTAATGGATTTATAAGTAAATTTTATACAATTGAAAAATTCAATTCCATTCCCCGAGAATAACCAGACGGAACATCAAAAGCATCTTGAGTACACTTGCAAAAATAGCTGGTCACTAGAAAAGATTGTTTCAAAATAAACAAGAAATATAACCTAGATTTTCTTTGCACGGGTACCAAGAAAAGGTATATTTGAATACGCCAAGACGAATTTAAGAAGTTCGCATGAGACTGTCCGGGTCGGACAAAGGGCGAAGTGTCCAGACAGACCAGACACAGTCGTATCGTGTTCGCGAGCGCGAATGACGGGAGAAAAGTGTTCAGATGTAATTTGCTGCACACGCTACACGTTAAACATACACATCAAAATATCAAATGAATTTACGGCTCTTTTTAGTTTTATGGAATTGTAGGAAGTACCTATTTTTATGGTGATGGAGTACCTAATATAGAAGAACAACATTCTATATCTATATTTATAATGCTGTCCAGTCAGTCTTGGAAACGTTGATCCACAAAATCTTGTCATTGAACCTCAGGAGGTGAGATTGAATTGTAATTTCACCATTTTAAATGATGGATTAAACATTTGTTTATTGAAAAAAATTCATTGCGTCAAATTCACGTTCGGGAAGTGAGTTCACCTTCGGCAGCTAAACGAATGCTAAGGGCATTCAATTTTCGCTATGAACTAGTTATTTACATAGTTTAATACATAATGTGACCTATTGCGTAGATTTCGTTGACCTTTCCCTAGGTTGTAAAACTACGGACGTCAACTTTAATTCTCGGGATTTCAAAGCACGCCAGAGCATTAACGCATACCGCGTCGTCTTCCGAAGGGCTCTCAATTATTTACGCTGCAGTTAAAGGCATCTTGAGCGTCAGCCCCTTCGTCCATGAAGGTGCTTTACTGCCTCAGTCATAGAATACATAACCTCAGCATAGTTAATATTCGTCTGAGAGAAAATGAAGCTACATAACTTAAATACGCATTATGTTTAAGATGTCCACGTAGAAATGCGCGCAGAAGTCAACTCCAAAAATGTTGAAGCGAGTCCCACAAAATTCGGTTTTTTTTTCAATGTGGCGGACATGAAATTTAAAGATTTTTTACCTGCTTTTCGTTCTGCGTGCTTGATGATCTTTGATAAAGATACAGTTTACTGCTGCATCACAAATGTATATAATATGTCAGTTGACGTCGTGTAATTTTTCTTGTCAAGTTATAGCAGCTTTTGCAAGTGGCTTTGAGGTAACATCCGCCCGCGCTGAATACTTATTTCATGGATTAGAAACAGTTTGAAGTCACATTTAGTTTAATCCCTATAACAGTACAGTACCTCCGTGCTACTAAAAAAATCATTCGTCACATTTCAAAACGTGGTAGGACTTACATCGCTGAAAGATTAATTTAAAATGTTTATGCACTAATATTTGTTCGACAGGTGGCGGCGGCGACCGGTATGGCGAGTTATTTTAGTATCGAAATTGCCCAAAATTCGCATAGCCAACCCGTGTACGGAGGGTGTTACTTTTGAAATCAAATCGTGAAGGGATCGAAGCCAATCGTGCCGTAAAGCCGGAGATAGCCGGTTCAGCAGCGTCGTGTATTATTCAGCGGGCGCATGTGGCCGGCTGACAATCGCCTGCGGTTTTTCCAGTTTACACATGTGCTCCGGTTTTTTACGGTGCCTGATTTCCCAACTCTAATTGACTCAGCTGAACGTTTTTATTGCTATCTATCCGCTTTGTTTGAGAGCTAATATTGACACCGCCACGCTGGGAACGCAAAGCGATTGTTTTCAAAGCGGTCATTTAATCACGATTGATGTTTGCGAATTCGAAAGTGTCGAAATTTCAAAATATTTTTAGTCGGAATCGGAACCACATCTCGAGCAACTCTTCGAGCGTACAAGACGAACTGTTATTAGATGAACTTCATATAAATGAGTTCGGAGAACTTTATCGATACACTTTTAAGCAGGCGATGCGAGTGAGTAATGTCGGGCACGTAACATCGTTGCATTTAAGATATCGAAGCGTGAGATATTACACGTTACGCATTCAGGAGGCCGGCGCCATAGATATGTAAATTTTCTATTTACGGCCCCGCTGGGCGGGCATTATTTCGTAAAATAGTTGTAGCTAGAAACTAGAAGCTTAGAAGTTACGCGGAATTAACTCATTCCCCGTTTTGATGCGAACAACTTCGGCGAGAGTTCTTGAAGCGTGATGACACGGTTCTAATGTTATCTTTAATTTCTTCACATAGTGAAAGTTTCAATGAATAAGCAGTTAATTAGAGAGTTAAATGTGGGTCGCCCGAGTGCTTTCCAGCTGGGTCCAGCTTTTTAGTAATTAAATACACACGGCCTTACTTATAAAAATCGACTAATCGACATCTTAGTAACTGATTAACTATTCACTGCTTAACTTCTTAAATAGTGCGTAACTATTTTTCACTCATAAACGCTACTTAGGCGTTAGTTAGTTAATTACCACAATTTTTATTTTACTCTGCCAACACTGGACTCTAGTCATTATGAAAGACCCAAAATACTGTCATTGAAGCAAAAATTCAAAAAAAGAATGTTCAAAGCAATGTCACTTGTCAATCAATGTTGAGACCAAAGAGTAGTACTTGTATTTTTCCACGAAGGAAAAGGTGATGGCTAGAGCTATACAGCCATTATTAAGAAATCTCTTATGTCATTTAGGAGTGTTTAACACATCACTGTATGCGGGACCCCCTAGATGACAGCTAGCTAGACAGAAAACAGCTGTTGCTGCGACGCCATTTCGGTAATTAAATTTTAAACAAGGGTACGATGCTGCTTATTTTGACAGCTAGTTACGAGGTCACTAAGACAATGATTAACTTTAATTAGCGTTTATGAGTAAAGATATTTTTTAATAAGCTGTTCAGCAGTGTCTTAAATTTAATCAACGTTTATAAGTAAGACCGACAGTGTTTGTGTGTAGTTGATTTTTCAAACACAGTGTCTTCTCAAGGTTATTGTTGTAGGGACTCGTTCAGAGTCGTTAAGGCGACGCCGGTGGCTCGTCTGCAAAACATCGTAAGTGGGTGAAATATGAAAGAGGTCGGTAAGTTTTAATTCTGTCGATTCAAGTTCTTGGATGGGACGTGTTAATAATTCAGGTGGAGGGGCGGCGCTGCGGGGTGGGGGGTGAGTCGTTACGTGCGGTGGGCGTTACGGCCGCGACGAGATACAGCCGAGTACAAGAAAGAGTTGAGCTTCTCGACCCTAAAAATGAGTTTACAAATTTCGTTATAAAATTTTGTGTCTGTTTCACAAATGGACATTAGTGCCAAGGGAAAGAAATGAGGATATAGTGATGTTATTTTACGGGTTCAAGATATTTTGTTCGAAAATTTACGGAAAAAAGTATTTATTTAATCGTTATTGCACAGATTAAAAAAAATCATACAATAGGTGGACTTGATGCCATGAGGCATTCTCTACAAGTCGACCATTAGGCTAAACAGAGTAAATATCAGTTATGAAAATTTAAATGAAACCAAAATTATTTAGAAAATAAATAATAATAGAATAAGTAAGCCATTATCAAACATTACTTTGCTAAAACAGCTGCAAAATAGCATGTCACGTAAGCCGATCGCGCGTACCTTGTGACTCGAACTTCACTCTTGCATTTAAAACTTTCATTTCTCCAAGAACATTGAGCAATAATCATTTATTCGCTATAACTTTAGATGTTTATTTGTTTTCGTGATAACCTACTCGTTCATAATAGGCTTTAAATATAACGACTAGGGAATTCTCAGTCCAACAAAGGCTACACGTACGCTGTCGCTCATGCTACGCGAATCATATTATGAACTGAATTTTAGTTTATTTAAACAATTTAATATATTGTCCATTACACAAGATTTGAGAACAGCCCAGACAGTCTGTATCAGAATAGTTTTTAAAATATACAGGCTGTAAAAAAAGGCTTAACGAAGCCTAGAACCACGAATTCTATACATAAAACCAAGTAGAATGCAAAAAAAAAAATATTGCTGGGAAATGACTTTTATTTTTGGGTATCAAAAAACATAACTTATTTCTAACCCGCAATGTATAGCGCGCACGCCACAGACTATGCCTGTGTGTGTAAGCGGATCATGTTTCTTTGTAAAAAGTTTAGTATTATCAAACAGAAGTCAATTTTGTAACAATCTTTGAAAAAAATTTAAATTTTGACTGTCAATAACTCGGTAGCCCGTCATTTCCCAGTTATAGTGTAAAAGAAAAAAATAATCGTAATAATACGTAGAATATGTGGTATTCGGCTTCGTTAAGCCTTTTTTACACCCAATATTAACAAAAAAAATATGAGTGATAATATTAACAAATAATTTAATCGCCACGTTAAATCTAACTAAACTCATATGTTTAATCCTAGTATAGTTTTGATCGCCCCTTCCCTAGTTTCAGGGCCCTTTCTAGTTGCAATTGAATCTACGGCTTTTATGGCTGTCACGCGACTACCACTAGTCCGCTATACCCGGCGACACGACAACTGCACGTTACATAATACAAAACAAACACATTTGTACTTATGCTGGGGCTTCACCTGCGTGACGCCTAACGATCAAATAAAGGCATGATTAGCGTTTACTAAATTAAAGCATTAAGCTACGCGCTAAGTGCGTGGCCACACTTATTTGACGTTTGATTCTAGCGTCTAGCGACTTAGTTAGAGTGTGATCTGTGAGTGTGTCTTTAAAATAAAATAAAACGCTTCCAAGAACTCAATACTTTTCTTATTTTGTCTACTCCATCCTCACTTAATAACTATGCACTTTAACATTTAATTCACAAAGAGTTTTTGAATGTGACCGTGTTTTAACATGTTTAGTGTAGTAGGTGTAGCCACAACAACGCACTAAACGCCCGCTTAATCCCTTTGATGTGTCAAAAGTTTCCGCCGTCCGAGCTATCGCCTAGCGTCTAATGTTATTGAAGCAAATTAGCGAACAAAGACCGGCCACACCTGCGTATTACGTCAAATAGAGCACTAAATAACGACATTAGACGCAGGTGAAGCCCCAACATCACAATTTCGAACAAATTGTTTACTGCCAATGCTATAGTTTATTGGGTCAAACGTGTTAATTTAGTTTATTCTCTCACTTTTTTTAAATTTATTTGTGTCAATGTATTTTTAAGAAAAAAATACGTAAAAAAAAGCTAAAAAATTCACTAGCGTAAAATGTTTTAAGACTGAAGAAACTATTAATAAATAATAATAAAATAAATATTCGACAACATCACATACATTTATCTGATCCTAAGATAAGTTGCTGAAGCACTTGTGTTATAGAAATCAGAAACAACGACGGTACCACAACATCCAGACCCGAGCCAATATAGGAAAGTTCGTTTTCTACATGGACCCGACCGGGAATCGAACCCGGATCCTCAGAGATGGCGGCGCCATTAAAGTCCGGCGTGCTCGCCTCTCGGCTACGGAGGTCGTCAAATTGGCCGGCTAATGTACGTTGCAAGTTAGGTGATGTTGTCGGTAAATCTGTGCCTAATTACAATTAAAAGCCAATTGGTGTATCAACGGAAACGGCCTAAAGCAACATATTTTTACAAATATAAAAAAAAAAAGTAATTAATTGGTCCTAGTTGTATTTTTAGGAAACGGCAGTAAGCGACATAGTTTTATTTAAGTATTTTTTCTTGTTTTAATAAATTGGCCGTTGTATTTTTATGTGAATCACGTAACTGCAAACAAATTCGCCGTTTATAATCCCTACCTATCTACTTTAAAGGCAATCGGTGAGAGAACCCGACCGCGTCGCGGCCGATACGGCATCCATCGCTTTTTTCAATATTAAATATTAAGCGGCGAGCGTAAACCGGGCGCCCTCTATAACCAACGTCCGGAACTCCGGAACTCCGGACAATTTTATTTTATTGCTGACGGGATTGAGCCAGCCTGACGGACGGTGGTAACCCTGACGAATGACCCTTAAACGCATTTCGTTCGGGGTTTGTTTTTTTAATAGCGCAAGTGTAGGGTTAGAAGTAGAAAGAAATAGTTTTTTTTCTGAGAATCCGGCTTCTCTAACAGAAACTAAAAACAGAAAAGGTTTCGTATATCAACAGAATTAGGTGTTCAGTAATTTTAAAATGATAATTTTGAGCTGAGTATCGTTTGAGTATCATGCAAGACCGGCAGCACGAGTTTCAAAATCCAAAGCTAAATAAAGACGCTAAACACTCAAACCATTCGATTTAACGGGTGTATAAATCAAAGGAGAGAGTCGGAAATTTACGGATTTACCCCGTGGACGGACCGTAAACAAATTCTCCGCGCCCCGGAGCTGGGGCAATACGGGCAAAGGAGTCATTTGCCTGACCCAATCGCGCCCGAATGCCCCTATTCTACCTCAAAAAGGTACCTCAAAAGGGTTGATTGCTTGGACGACAAGAAAAACAACCCATTTCTACAATTTCGAAACATTTTTACTACATTTGCTTCATATACTTACTTAGTTACTCTGACATTTTTCTACTGATCGAATTAAGAGTTGATTACAAGTTAACCCTTTGAGAAGACGCGATGTTATAACACAACACTATAATTCGATAGATACAGTCAGCCGTGTATAAAACTGAGATATTTCAAAATTCTCGCTAGGTTAATTAACCTTATTAAAGTTTTATTCTAAAAGCCTATGACTTGCTATAAATACTGTACCGTTATCGAGTAGATAAACAGACGATTTTATGCGTCTGACAGGACGACAGGTAACCAGTTGCAAAAATTTAATTTAATTTCATGCACTCGTCTGTTTCAGCTCATTTTGATACAATTCGGATTTTTAAAATTTAAAATACTAAAATGGGAACTGCGGTAGGCATGCGTATTATGTTTGGCTCTTAACGCGTTGAAAGGGTCGTGCTAGAATCGAGGGAGATACTAACAGTTTTACTAACTAATTTATTCTAAGATTGCAAATAGACAACGACTAAAACAAAAATATGGTAAAATGAATCGAAAAATTAAGTAAAGCCACATGCCGTTTTAATTGGACCCATATACAGCTGTGCCATTTTTATGCATTAATATGTGGAATTTTGAAGGCTGGTGTGGTGTGGTACTCACCGTGTCCAGCCAGACTGCCCGAGGGCTCCTCAGCATCTAGCAAAAAGCATACATCTCAGTTCAGCCCCTCGATTCAGAACTCTTCGACAGCGAATTGACAACCTTTCAATCACGTGACACTGATCCTAAAAACAGTGTCAGTGTTTTCTCGGTCGACAATTTGATATCGATCGGTTCTGAACCGGAGGCTATGTCACACAGCGCGCAGCCAGTACATTCGCATTGCACTTCGCACAGCCCTCGTATGCTTTTTGGTAGAGACTCGGTGAGGACCACACATTCTTGAAGATTATGTTTACACAGATACAACCAGCGTCACAATATTACATAAATAGTTTTGACAAACGTTGACACTTCACACGGTTGGCGAAAAGTTAAAGATATTTATGACGCTGACTGTACAGGGCCGAATTGACAGAACGCAAAATCAAACAAGTTTTTTAGAATAATATGTATATGTATAGAAGGATCCCAAATAGTGATAGGTAAACTCGATCATAAAACTATAATCTATTCAACCGTAAGAAGAGCGGCACTCTCAAACAAATCTGACAAATTCTACGGCAAATAGATTTCGAATCCATCTTTCGGTTGGTTTGTAGAATTTGAGTTTTATGTGGATCCCAAAAGTGTGTTAACATAATACACAGCTCGATCATACACAAACTGATTTTATTTGTAAAGTAATCTTCAAGAATAATAGCTGTAAACCCACACCATCTGTCGGTTGACTGTCGGTTCCTCTTCATTCGGACTTTGAACCGGACCTGCTTGATTATCGGTTAAAAATATATGTGATCATCGCCGAAATATTATTAATTTTACAATTAAAGCAAGCACAATGTAAAAAAAAACAAATTGACACAATTAAGCATGGTCCTTTTTATACAGTGTCTGTAAGGACTGTCACGTAGCTTTTTTATGGCAACTAAAACAAAAAAGCGAAAATAAAATCTCATTGTAAATTTTTGTTTTTAGCAATTCTATGCAAGGTTTAATTGAAGATAAATAACACTTGAAAAAAATCATCGACCTCAGGTGGGACTCGAACCCACGTCCCATCCCATAAAATCTGATTGACAAGATAGGCAAAGTTTACGCAAGCGCCCCCTAGCGGCAAAATTAGGTAACACGCCTGTAAAAAAACAACAGATACATTACTTTAATAATACCTAAATAGGTCTGAAACGGGATATTTTATCTTTGTAAAAAAATGTGTTTGGTACTTTCATGTAGAAAATATTGTCATTCAGTGTAAACTGTAAAGTTGAACAGTACTATGCAGTATTAAGAGTGGCAGCTGTCAAATTAGCAGCTCGAAAAGTGGGTTCCAGAATTCACATTCCCTGCAGTAGAAATTCGGGTTGACGTAAAAATTGTAATTAAATAATACATTACAACATCACCAGAGCTGATTGACTGAGCAGGAAGCCTAGCACGAAAATGTATCTTTCGGTCGTTCGTATAAACCTAACAAATTAAAATAACCAGTCTCTTGTGTCAATCCTTTGACATGTTGTTGTTTGGGTGTTGTGGTACCGTCGTTGTTTCTGATTTCTATAACACAAGTGCTTTAGCTACTTACCTTAGTATCAGAGCAATGTATGTGATGTTGTCCAATATTTATTTATTATTTATTTGATAAAATATGACCAACTCAACCTAGCCGTGTAAAAAACCCGACCGTTTTCAATTGTTCATAAAATGTCAAACCTTTGATACAAATGAATGGATATTTTAATTCGATCGGATAATACGACCGATCGAACGATACGCTTTCGTATTAGGCCTCCAGGTGTGATAATTAATGTTATAATTAAGTCAATAGGTAATTAGCTCAAGATAATATTGTGGTACACGTATGCCCAACGACATCCACGTAATAAGTTCACGCGTCCTCACCTCTCTTATCTGCATTGTTTCGAAAATACGTTTTCTTTTCTTATCGAACGCGATAAGTTAATAACTCGCTCAATAAGTTTATATAACGGGGACAGAAAATAATGTATGTAATCATGTTTTATAAATAATTGTATTGAAACGACATTGTAAGCTGTGTGTCGCCATGCTGGCAAATATACTATTATATTACTTACTTAAAACTTATTTGAACAAACTTGTAAGCACATAGTGTAAATAAATAATAAATAAATATTGGACATCATCACATACATTGCTCTGATCCTAAGGTAAGTAGCTAAGCACTTGTGTTATAGAAATCAGAAACAACGACGGTACCACAACACCCAGTGTACATAAGATGGACTTTTTAGAAACAATATGAAACAAATGTTAAAGTTTGTTTGTATGGATGTTTGACATGAAAGTCCCGTTGATGTCATTTGGTTAATTATCTTCCAAAGGTACATGTTTAACTACGCTTTTCCTTTTTAGGGTTCCGTACCCAAAGGGTAAAACAAGACCCTATTACTAAGGCTCCACTGTCTGTCTATCTGTCTGTCTGTCCGTGTGTCACCAGGCTGTATCTCATTTCACAGATGATGTATTTCTGTTGCCGCTACACCAACAGATACTAAAAAACAGAATACAATAAATATTTAAGGGGGCTCCCATACAAAAAACGTTTTTTTTGCCGTTTTCATAGATAATGGAACGGGACCCTTCGTGCGCGAGTCCGACTCGCTCTTGGCCGGTTTTTTAGTATTTATGCACTGAACAACACACCAAATAGTCGTGGTATTGGAGTAAAAAAAAATTCTGTTAGACTGGTACCGGGAATGGAACCCAGGACTATTTGCGTTCAAGGAGAATCAAAAACCACTACACCAATCGAGTCATCTTTAAACTTCTCTGTCCCTAAGATTCTTATCACACTGTCTGATCTTAGCGATTCCTCTGTCACCCTGTAGCTTCCTTCTGCCGCCCTTCTATCGCCCAAGCTGACCTTAGCAACTGGACTACCGAAAAAACATAAATATAGGCACCAAATTAAGTCATCATCATCATCACCAGCCTATATTAGTCCACTGCTGGACACAGGCCACTCCAAAAGGAGGATTTTGCCATAATCGCCACGCTTGGCAGGCGGGTCCAATGGTGGAAAGGAGACGCTGCTGCCCGTCTTCTTGTGGCGGTTCTCCTGTAGTCGCCTCTTACGACACCCATAGGAAGAGAAGGGGTGGTGCTATTCTTTTAACGTGCCGGCACCACACGACACTAAACGACTAAAATTAAGTAAGGCATACTCATAAGTAATGAGCTTATATTGAACGTGAACAGCTTTTTGCTTTTCGGTCTCGTTAATTTAAGTATTCAACTATTTTAATAGGCACAGCATCCGCTTAGAGCGAAAATAAATAAATCGAAGTATAATTTGGTTAAAAATAATGCATCCTTTTCCTGATTCATCCTAAATAAAATATAAGAAAGAGACAAAAGCTATCAACGATACCATTCGCTGTTTTTCTTTCATTCGTTTGTTTTACACAAACACCAATTATTTAACCCCAAACAAAGCAAAATTTGTATTAAGGCGACTAGTTAACGTAATGCTGGGGCTTCACCTGCGTCTAATGTCGTTAATTAGTGCTCTATTTGACGTAATACGCAGGTGTGGCCGGTCTTTGTGCGCTAATTTGCTTCAATACCATTAGACGTTAGGCGATAGCTCGGACGGCGGTAACTTTTGACACATCAAAGGGATTAAGCGGGCGTTTAGTGCGTTGTTGTGGCTACACCTACTACACTAAACATGTTAAAACACGGTCACATTCAAAAACTCTTTGTGAAATAAATGTTAAAGTGCATAGTTATTAAGTTAGGATGGAGTAGACAAAATAAGAAAAGTATTGAGTTCTTGGAAGCGTTTTATTTTATTTTAAAGACACACTCACAGATCACACGCTAACTAAGTCGCTAGACGCTAGAATCAAACGTCAAATAAGTGTGGCCACGCACTTAGCGCGTAGCTTAATGATTTAATTTAGTTAACGTTTATCATGCCTTTATTTGAACGTTAGGCGTCACGCAGGTGAAGCCCCAGCATAACAGAGAGTGCCTTAAGGTATTAATTCCGCCAATTGTTCATTTATTTCGTGCAATGGAATAAAATAAATAATATCATACTTAATACATTTATACATCCATGACTTAGGTGGTATGTTAAAATGCTCGTGCTCATCACGTTTGCCCCTTGCCGGATTCGAACCCACTTTGTAGTCCGGAGCGCGAACAACTACACTAACGGTCGTCAATTTAATTTTTAGAACAATCTTGGAAAATGGAATCCAAATTATAGGAATAAAGTGGATAAAACCATGCAAATTGCACAGTTAGTCACTGGTAAGTTGATAGGTAGATAACCGATTCCCGAAGATCGAATTGTTATCGTACCAGTCATATATCAATTTGTGCATGCCACTCGCAGAAATATATTAGTATTTTTCATGTTTGCTTTCACAAAAAAACCTTTCCTAAAATGGACGGTTTAAAAAGTTTTATTTATAACTCCGGTTTTGGGCAATTGCTTTTGTGGGGATCTGTCACAAATGCATTTTACTGGGATCAAAAATAGGATTTTGGCCCATTGTGGGTCGTGTGCCAAAGGCGTAGGTTAAACGTGATGGAAGCCAACAATTTTTAGGGTTCCGTACCCAAAGGCTAAAACGGGTTACGGGACCCTATTACTATAACTAAGACTCCGCTATTCCCTCTAGCATGAACAACAAAACACGATATGATATAGCGATTTATCGACACCTAACTTTCAAAATATGATAACATGGCCGCCATCTTGAACTTTTATTTGACAGTAAGCATGTCCGTGCCGGCGACGTCACGGTTATTTTGACAAAAATTATGCGATAAATCGCTAAATCATATCATAAAATATCGTGTTTTGTTGCTCATGCTAGGGGAGCAGGCTGTATCTCATGAACCGTGATAGTAAGACACTTGAAATTAGGGGTAATCAGGGGGAATATACCATTTTGGACTAAGCTACAAAATAATTCAATGACGTCAAACTCGTCGCCCGTATACGACAATAATAATGTAGAAAAAATCACATACAAAATCAAAGTGTAAAATTGTTTTAATGAATTAACACCTAAATACGTAAATCTAGGTATGTACGCGGGTTAGTTTTCATTACAGTAACATAGTATCGGCGTTAATAAAATCGTCACGCTTTGAGTGAAACGAAGTGCGTAGCTCTGCTGATGCGACGGCGCGCGCGCAGCCACTGCGGGGGCGCCACGTCGCGCGTCTGATAACGCATTATCGCCGTGACACAACTAAACATAAAACCGAAGTTAAATTGAGCTGTAAATTACTTTTTGTGCAACTTTATTGTTTAAATGAACTTTGACCAAGCTACTTTGATACTTTTTGACGTAAACCACGAAAATTCTTAGTCTAGCTAGACTGCCAGCAGCGGTTGGGAGTTTGAATCCAGGGCCTTAACCATGAACTCTTAAAACAATCTCAAAGTTGTCAAATCTGTCAATTTAGGTACGTCATTTCATACAAAATTTGACAGAAATGATAATGTTTGACAGATTTGTGATTGTTTTAACAGTTCATGGTTAGGGCCCTGTAAAAGTTATTGTTCTCTTGTATGACATATACTGTATTTTATCACTTCGGTTACTACGCGACATTGGTTCTCAAGTTCCAGCTCTGATTAGTTTGATAAAATCTTCAATATAATTGACATTAAATAATAATCTTCATTGGACGTCCTAATTAACCTCGAACACATGTAAAAAACAAAGAAACATGTGACTTCTACTTACCGGTTTTAAAATAGGTATCGACCACAGATTCCTCCATAATAATGGACTAAACTAAACACAAGGGTCCTTACAAACGAGATGGACTAGGTTTAAACAGAGTAGCCAACCAATTTAAAATGTATGTTGATATAACCGAAACATGTCTAATGTGTCTTCATTTCAAATTAATTGACTATTATTCTGTGTGTACACAATAAGGACTTTAATAAGCCTATAGTCAGATCGATGTCTCGATTACTATGAATAGACAAGTGACTGCGAATACTGAAACGATTTTTAAACGGCCTGTTTTCATTATAATTCAAAGAACGATCCGTCCGATTAAAAGTCTATAGTGTACACGGGGTTTTAGACATGGTTCATCTTTTAGGTAGTAAGACCGTTCAAGTTTTAAAAAACCGGCCAAGTGCGAGTCGGACTCGCGCACGAAGGATTCCGTACAATTATCTATAAAAACGGCAAAAAAAAAAAATTGTATGGGAGCCCCCTTAAATATTTTATTTATTCTGCTTTTTAGTATTTGTTGTTATAGCGGCAACAGTACATCATCTGTGAAAATTTCAACTGTCTAACTATCACGGTTCATGAGATACAGCCTGGTGACAGACGGACACAGACAGACAGACGGACAGCGGAGCCTTAGTAATGGGGTCCCGTTTTACCCTTTTGGGTACGGAAACCTAATAACATTAACCAAAGGTAAAAAAACAATGCAGACAGAAAAAACTTCGAATTAAGATTCAAGTTGAAATATGCAAGAAGCTGGTAGTCATGAGATGAATTAATCTCATTCGTAGGTAGGTATCAAGATCAGTCATTCAACATTCAACTATGTAAGTACATTTTAAATTTAATCGTAAATAGATAGATACTCTTTATTGCACACCAAACAAAGAAGTTACAATTGATATTTACAGAAAGATGTACAATTTGGGCGGTCTTATCGCTAAAAAGCGATCTCTTCCAGACAACCTTAAGGCAGAGGACAACTATAAAAGGGGAAAGTGGTGCAGAGTGCTTATTGTGTAATTTTATATAGATATAAATCGTATTATCGATATAAGCATATTTATTAGAAGGCTATTGGTACAAACAAGGAAATGGTCTAAAATGTCATTGGAAATTCAATTTACTATCAATTAGTATGATATATTTTATGCAGTCGACATCGTACAAACTTAGGTTTGTTTGGGGGTCTATAAATTCGTGTTATTGTTAAAAAGCACACATGCAAAAATGAATTTTAATTTTTTTTCCTTTATTTTGTCAGTGCATTTTATAGACAATAGAATTTAGCTTAATTAAATTAGTTATCAGCGAATACTCGTATCAGTTTACCTGGTAAATCATAAAACATTTCTAGGGACTATTTTATATTGTAAAATATTAATACTCCGTCGATTCAAACAAATAACTCTTAAGCAGAAACAAGCTGCACAGTGGCGATTTAACGGGGGTAGTTAAAACTTTGATGTTGCCGGAAGCTGGAATATTTTTATTCGTATTAAAACACTTTTCAACAAGCGCTGTGTTAACTTCCGTGCGAAAATGCGACGGAATAGCCAATGGCGACTGTAAAAGAAAGATGGCGGAACTACTGCGATGTGATACAGGATAGTAAAGTGGCCAGCGGGGTAACCATGAACTCTAAAACAATCTCAAAGATGTCAAATCTGTCAATTTTGGTACGTCATTACATACAAAATTTGACAGATTTGATAATGTCTGACAGATTTGAGATTGTTTTAAGAGTTCGTGGTTACCGCCCTGTATTACTTAACATTATATTGCTAATAAAGATTTTGACTTTGAATTTTATGACTTTATATCACACCAATTACGAGTATAAAGTCATTAACTAAACCAAGCGTACTATGGCGACTAGTTAACGAATGTTTCTAACGCACTCGAGGTTGCTTTTTTAGTAAAATTTGTTTGTTTAAACGTTGCATTATAACTATGTTCGTCTCCAAACTGTTTGTCAACTGTTTGTCTGTATAAGAGTTGGTCTCATTAATATTTTACCGGGAATTGTACAGTAACGTCATCTATCCTGTATAATGGTGGCCACTTTCCGGGTACATCTATACTTCTATACTATACTAATATTATAAAGAGGAAAGATTTGTACCTATTTTTGTATTTTTGTAATGAATAGGCTCAAAAAGTACTGGGCCGATTTAAAAAATTCTTTCACCAATAGAATGCTACATTCTTCCAATTTGACATAGGCTACATTTCATTTTGAAAAAAATTAGGGATCCTTGGTAAAATTTGAACAATGTAACCGAAGGTGTAGAAAAATGAGTGATGAGAAGAAAGGGCTCAAAAACTCAGTCAACTTTGTCTGCCTTTTTTACGGGAATTACATTTACTACAAGTTTTTGTAGTATATGCGAAATATGCGTGATCATTGAAACAATATATTTAATGATTTTTTTATTATCTCCACCCTATAACTGTCTTATTCAGAGTACATTTGCTAGTACGGGACTAAGGTTTTTTTTAAATTATTATTATTATTCTTTTTACAAATATAAACTTAATTAATTGCCTCGCAAACCACTTCCGTGGTTGACTGCGAATGCGAATCTCGCTTAGCTAGATTTAATTTAATTAAAACTAACTCATATAAATATAAGTATAAGCAGCATGTTTATGTGTGTAAACAAATGCAGCATATTTATGTACACACACAAACACGCCACAACACACACATACGCATTTATATAATATCGGGTGTAAAAAAAGGCTTAACGAAGCCGAATACTACATATTCTACGTATTATTACGATCATTTTTTTCTTTTACACTATACCTGTGAAATGACGGGTTACCGAGTTATTGACAGTCAAAGTTACAATTTTTTTTAAAGATTTTTACAAAATAGACTTCTGTTTGATAATACTAAACTTTATTACAAAGAAACATGATCCGCTTACACACACAGGCATAGCCTGTGGCGTGCGCGCTATACATTGCGGGTTAGAAATAAGTTTTTTTTTTAATATCCAAAAATAAAAGTCATTTCCCGGCAATTATTTTTTTTGCATTCTACTCGGTTTTATGTATAGAATTCGTGGTTTAAGGCTTCGTTAAGCCTTTTTTTACACCCTGCATATGCTACAACATGTCTATGTAGAGATAGTGCTGTTTAAGCTTAGTGCCAAATTCATTTTTGCTTGTCAATTTAGCTATTTCGGGCGGTTTAAGGTTAAGCCACTGTTATCCCACACCCACACCCACCTGGCCTAAACCTTAACCTTAGTCCTTAGTTAACCTTAGTCCCGGACTAGCAAGTGCTCTCTAAATAAGACATTACAAGTGCGATGCGTGATAATATAAGTGCGTAATTGTACACAGGGGCTTGTCTCGGATTTGATTTGCGTAGGATCAGGGACGTATTTTTGAATCATGCTAATTCCAATTCGAATACGAAATGGCTAGATTCGAATGCGAATGACTAAAATATTTTTGAAAATTCATTTCGTGAATTCTGCAACGAGTGGTTAGACCCACTTGTATTTCGATGAGAAAGTTCGGAGTATGACTTTGACAAGTAAACATATGGTTCACAGATTACAAACTTTTTTTTCGTTACGTTCTATGCGATTCATTGCCGGTTTTTAAAATCAATAAGTTTTATCATTGCGGTTTTTAATATTTTCTGCACGAAACGAAAGTAGTTACAAGAATTTTAGTATAACAGCAACACATGATTCGAGTGATTCAAAGATGCGTAAAATCGGGCGTGATAGAAATAGATTTCGCACACGAATCGTATTCGTGTTCGAATTTAAGATTCATTTCGAATGCTTCAAAAATACGTCTCCAGTTCGCAGTCGGTTTCACCGCGTGTCGCGATCGCGGATACAAACGCAGTCGCACTTTCACCTGAGTGAATATTGTCTGAACAATACGCTTTCTTTTTGTCGATCGGTTAAGTTTATGCGGATGACCTTTTGTGCTGAGGTTTGGGTGGGAATGTGACTGCGAGTTATTGATTACTACCCTAATTAGGGTTCCGTACCCAAAAACGGGACCCTATTACTGAGGCTCAGACTCCGCTGTCCGTCTGTCACCAGGCTGTATCTCATGAACCGTGATAGTTAGACAGTTGAAATTTTCACAGATGATGTATTTCTGCTGCCGCTATAACAACAAATATATTCATGAGATACAGCCTGGGGACAGACGGTCAGTAGTCTTCGTAATGGCCCCGTTTTACCCTTTGGGTACGTAACCCTAAAAATTACTAGGATATCTGAGTCAAAATGGGTTCTAGACATATATATAAGTTAGTTTCAGTTTGATCTAAATCTTAACTGATGGTAAGTGATATTCTGAATTTGTAATTGGGGTAGGAATAACAAAACCGTCCGAGTTTCAATCAACATAGTAATCACAAGTTCACGATTCTGAGCTGTTAAGGTTAATTCGTGGCGCCACGATGCCAAGTGGAGCAGCAGATGAAAGACGTTTCAGGAATTATTAAATATAAATATATTGGACAACATCACATACATTGCTCTGATCCTAAGGTAAGTAGCTAAAGCACTTGTGTTAAAGAAATCAGAAACAACGACGGTACCACAATACCCAGACCTGAGCCAATATAAAGTTCGTTTTCTACATTGACCCGACCGGGGATCGAACCCGGAACCTCAGAGATGGCGTCGCCATTTAAAGTCCGGCGTGCGCTCGCCTCTCGGCTATGGAGGTCGTCGATTCGTATTGACTAATACGAATTTATTGACCAATAGAAATAATACGTTTTAAGGAAAGTGACTTAATTTAAGTCGCTTTACCATCGACATCGACACGATATGAAGAAGGAAAGTGACATTTAAAATGAAATTATTTATTCTGTATGTAGGCCCTCCTCCGGGCACTTATATTTGGTGTGTATACATAATATATAATGTATGTCAGCACGAATACTACTTTAGGTTTGGATATTTTCATAATATTTCTTATCGTATTATTTGACTTGGATACTGCATTTAGTTGAGTCTAAGATATATTTTTCATCTCATTTACACGAAGAAATATTAAACTTGAAAATGATTTTCTACGGCGTTATTTGAGCATGAAACTGGTGGAGATAAACAGGGTGGACAATTTTGCTAAAAATTCAACTAGAAGAAGTGTTTCAAAGTCGCGGGGGTACGTAGGAAATGCTGTTTTCCCACTAGTTGAATATAATATTATCCGTCGCCCATTTTAGCACGACGTGACTTAAAAACAGGCCAAGTGCGAGATGGACTCGCGCACGAAAGATTCCGTACCATTATCTATAAAAACGGCAAAAAAATCACGTTTATTGTGTGGGAGCCCCCTTAAATATTCATTTGATTCTGTTTTTTAGTATTTCTAGTTATAGCGGCAACATAATTACATCATCTGTAAAAAAATCAACTCTCAACTATCACGGTTCATGAGATATAGCCTGGTGACAGACAGACAGACAGACGGACTGTGCAGAGCCTTAGTAATAGGGTCCCGTTTTGCCCTTTGGGCACGGAACCCTAAAAATCACTTTGCAGCAGTGACACGAGATTTAAAAAGCAAAATGAAAATAACTATTTTATCAAAACGGGATATGGAGCTTAAATTACACTTAACGGGAACATGTGAAGGAGTTTCAGCTAGATTTTTAATTTTTATGATACAACACAACGATTACCACATTTAATTTTATTCTTCTAGGGTATGATAAACTATAAACACAAACTGTCTTATTCAGAGTGATTTAATAGTCCAGGATAAGGTTAAACCACTGATTTTTGTACGTTATAACAGTGGTTTAACCTTAGTCCCGGACCCGGAATAGCAAATGCACTCTGAATAAGACAGAAATGGTCTTACTACAAAAAGGTGGCTTAAGCCATATCTAAAGATTAGCCAACGCAATTTGAAATGTATGTGAATATAACCAAGTCTTACTGATGTGTCAAAATTTCAAATCGGTTGGTTATTCTTACTTGAGGATAAAAAATATTCTTAAGAAGGTTTTATAAATATACCCTATACCCTAAGTATTCATAAAACCTCCTTCGTAAGATAGCACTGGCATGCGTTCGCGTCGATTCGCGCTGCGATTCGCCGCGGTGCGGACCGTGACGAAGCGATTTCCACCGAACTGGCCGAGGCAAAGTTGCGAGTAGTACGTGTGCTAGTGTCATTCGTTTTTATATACAATATAAACTTTTTTACACATTTTGTGAAATAAACTTTTGTGGTTTTTCGGAAACAAAAAATATAGTTGACTTGTTACAGTACAGTATGGTATCGTGTGGTGCCGGCACGTTAAAAGAATTGCACCACCCCTTCTCTTCCTATGGGTGTCGTAAGAGGCGACTACAGGAGAACCGCCATAAGAAGACGGGCAGCAGCGTCTCTTCACCATTGGCCAAACTGCAACATCCAACCCGCCTGCCGGCCAAGCGTGGCGATTATGGCAAAATCCTCCTTTTGGAGAGGCCTGTGTCCAGCAGTGGACTGATATAGGCTGGTGATGATGTTACAGTATGGGTACGAATAGCTAATCACTGGTTGATTACTGACTTAAACAAAATTGAAATTGTATTTTTTAATCATTATTTTTAATTTCAAGTAATCGTTTAGTCCTCTTGTAAACACATCGTCAAATTATTATTCACTCCCGTTACGTTCGCGAAAAAATGGCGGCAGTGAGAAGCGCTAAGAAACTCGCTCGTAAATAAATTATTAACTAGTGACCCGCGCGACTTCACCCACATTCTCGTGACTTCCCAATTACCTCCCCTCTTCGCCTTGCTAATAAAAATGGGTGAAATGTTGGTACCCACCTATCCCATTTTCAAACGAAACCTTTTTATTTATGGGAAAAAAGTACGAAATTATTAGTTACCAAGAACTTGCTATTAAAGATTGTATTATCATACCAATTATCTAGTCCGTAACTAAACAGAGTTTGTTTGTAGTACTTTATTATTTCTTTAACTAAACATACAAAAAGAAGCGATCAGTCTTCTCGATCGTCATCCATTTCTCAGAACTCGAAAAAATTTGAATATTATACTAAGGTTACTAGCAGTTTTTATAGAGCATGAGAATTTATACTAAGCATTTGAAGAACGTAATACGTAAACGTTGAACTGACCGAGAAGATCGGACCGCGTGGCGCGGTTGGGCGCATTATGTCCAATTCGCAAAATGTCCAATGGTCCAATTCTCAATTGGACCATTTTAAATATAATTTTAAAATATAATATAATTGAAATGTGTCTTGACACTATTAGCTTTTGTCCAAAAAGTTGAAACATATGAACTGTCAGATTACTGAAATAGATAAAAAAAGAAGAGAAAAAATCAAAATAAACTCCTTAAATAACCGTTAGGAAGTTAGTAAGTTAAGTAAGTTTATTAATAAATATTATCGTAGTGTTAATTCATAAGGTAACTGTTTATAAAAACATCAGAAAAAGAAAAAAATAAACGAAACAAAAACCTGTCTCTAATCAGGCAAATGAGGAAAAAAGGCCCTTGTCTAAGTGGTTTGACGACTGATATTTGAATTGGTCAATGTGTGAATTGGAGCATTTAAGATTTGGACATTGCGAGAATTGGACATTTTGCTAATTGGACATAATGCGTCCAACCGTCGTGGCGCATGGACACACTTCATAAATACAAACATTTTACTATTTATTGACAACATAAAGTTCATAATTATGTGTTGTCACGAGTGACAGTACTAGAACGCAATGCGGAATGTGTACGATTAAATAAACAATAAATAAAAGCGCCAAACAACACAACAACTTGTGGTTTTGAAATAACAATCTTGTGTTTTAATAATAAGTATGAGAGAATGGTTTATGTTTACCGTGTATGCCCCCCAGCCCAGTACTAGCAAAAGAATGAGAGTGAACTCTAATCATCCAGTTGACAAAGATGCATAATCCAATCAGTGAACGACCCGTTCAGCTCAGTCTTGAGTCTTGACTACTCAAGTCTCAAGACTCTTGAATGAGACTTTTTTATCACTATTGAAATACTATTATACCACACCAGTGACCAGTCACGGAGGCAGTCAGTTATAATAATAAATAAATAATATTAAATATCGGACAACATCACATACATTGCTCTGATCCTAAGGTAAGTAGCGAAAGCACTTGTCTTATAGAAATCAGAAACAACGACGGTACCACAACACCAATATAGAAAAGTTCGTTTTCTACATTGACCCGACCGGGGATCGAACCCGGAACCTCAGAGATGGCGTGCTCGCACCCTCGGCTACGGAGGTCGTCGAAAATACACTCTGAATAAGACAGTACAAGTGCGATGCGTGATAATATAAGTGCGTAATTGTACACAGGGGCTTGTCTCGGATTTGATTTGCGTAGGATCGGGTCTACATGAACGGAACCTCAGAGATGGCGGCAGCGCCATTTAAAGTCCGGCGTGTTCGCCTCTCGGCTACGGAGGTCGTCAAGTTGTTGTGTCTCAGCACCTCCAAAACCCAGCTAGCTACCCACTAAAAACCTGACGCTGTCCTCTGCTGCCATTGACTGAGTTATCGCCCCGGGAAAGCCCCGGACATTCGTTCGCAGTTCATCTAGAATGAGAACAGTTTAAGTTCGTACCTCTCTCCAAATACTAGGGTTTTGTAAAACGGCTAAATGTACACGCAACCAAATCATTGTTTGGCAGAATGTTGGGCCAGTGCATATCAGATAAGCCGCGAATTTGCCGGCCTTAATAACCAACCCTGGGAGCCTTTGTCTTAGCACAATAGACTTGCAACACGACACGATCAATGCCGCGATAAAAACAAGGAACTACTTAATGGTTCAAACATTATGCCCAAAATATCCGCGAGTATTTGGCATTTTTAATTAGAATCTCCTCATTGCTTGCGTTTTATTGTTCTATCAAAATAACTAATGTTTAGCAATTCCATGCAAGGTTTAATTGAAGATAAATAACACTTGAAAAAAATAAATATCGACCTCAGGTGGGACTCGAACCCACGTCCCATCGTTTAACTACTTGTTTTAACCGGTCTCTGTTATTTTTTAACAGGGGAGTAAATCATTATTAGCCGATTTGAAATTCTACTGATATTCATCAAATTAATTAAGCATCTGTCAACAAGGAACTAAATTATTTCTTTTTTAGTAAAAACCTATCAAAAAAAACTGTTTCAATTGTTTGAAAAATTACAAAACAGCGTATTAAATCTTTAGTTTAATTAAATCTGTCAATGAATAGTATTGATAATAAACTAATCACGTACTTCTTATCGAGCTGAATAATTGAATATTTTTTACGACGCAAACATTGTTTTAAATATGTGGTTACCTATATATAGGTACTTTAATTTTGGAAAACATAAAATTTTATGCGATTTCCATTTTTAGGGTTCCGTACCCAAAGGGTAAAACGGGACCCTATTACTAAGGCTCCGCTGTCCGTCTGTCTATCCGTCCGTCTGTCACCAGGCTGTATCTCATGAACCGTGATAGTTAGAGAGTTGAAATTTTCACAGATGATGTATTTCTGTTGCCGCTATAACAACAAATACTAAAAAACAAAATACAATAAATATTTAAGGGGGCTCCTATACAACAAGCGTGATTTTTTTATAGAAAATGGCACGAAACCCTTCGAGCGCGAGTCCGACTGGCACCTGGCCGGTTTTTTTAATATATCAAAACAAAAATTAAACTATTCGTTTAAAACACACATGGCAAACGACATTATCTTCTATCAGTGTTTAAATCAGAATACAAAAAAAAACATCAACAACTAATCCTGAAAGTAGTCTGTAAACTATAATTAAATGTATAATACCCAAAGTCTGACACTCTTGCAAATTAATTACTGTCGATTTTCGGGAACCATCGAGATTCGATCGGAGCTTCATTTTCTTTTAGACGGCTGGTGGGATCCCTCATTAAATTTCTATCCGGCTATCGGACAACACAAATACGAAGTAATCAAAATTGCTAATGGAAAATCGGCTGTACGCGCCGAAACCGATGTAGACACTTGCAGCGCTTTACGATGTGATTGGAACCGAAGGAATGAACGAAATTTGCTTTTTTAAAACTAAATCTGGCTATGTTCTAAATTTAAAACGATGTTCGAAACTAATTTCATTGGCGAAGTGGCGTATATGATTCCCGAGGTCGGGGGGAAATTAGAAAACGGACTTTTTTAAATTCTGCGTGAGCTAATAGGAGAATTGTCTGGTTAACTGTTAACACGAAGATGTTGAACTCCTTGCATAACCTGAGGCATTTAGGTACATCATAAAGTAACCGTGTTTTCTAAAGCATATTTGTTTGTTATGATAATTATTCTTCCAATAAAACTCTTGTCAAAATCAGTTCATATAATACATTTTGAGAGGTCATACAAAAAACAGGTGTTAAATAAATGTCAGGTTAAAAATGTGTCATACACAAATACGATACTTTTAAAGCACACCAAACAAGGAAGTTGCAGTTGATATTTACAGAAATATGTACAATTTAGGTGGTCTTATCGCAAGAGCAGTCTCTTCCAGACAAACTTCAGGCAGAGGACAACTATTAAGAAAGGGGAAAGTGGTGCAGAGTGCATAATATTATAAAGAGGAAAGATTTGTACCTATTTTTGTATGTTTGTAATGAATAGGCTCAAAAAGTACTGGGCCGATTTAAAAAATTCTTTCACTAATAGAATGCAACATTTTTCCAATTTGACATAGGCTACATTTCATTTTGAAAAAAATTAGGGATCCTTGGTAAAATTTGAACAATGTAACCGAAGGTGTAGAAAAATGAGTCTTAAAATGTCTTTCGTCGAATGCGCTGCCGAAACTATTAGCGATAATTGTCTACCCCGTGCGAAGCCGGGACGGGCTGCTAGTGTTATATATTTTATTTCTTATTGTCCACCATGATAAAACTATATTGATCGTAAAACTTGAACCATGTAAAAACACGCCCTCAGACCAAACCAAAGTTAATTTATGTCGTTATTTTGATAACGCGTATAGTTTAAACTATGCGATCCGAAGTTGAATTAAAGTTGTCAAGTCGTTCCAGGGCTGCCCCAAACTACACGACAATCATCCTTGTCGTTAGTTTGATAGACGCTATTTGAGAACCCTGGGAGGACGGACATATACGCTAGGAGATAGTAAGGTATAGTCTAGGAGCTTGGAGTTGAAATAGAGCCGATATTATTCATAATACAATTGCAGATATTTTTGTAAAGAGCCTGGTCGATTCGATTACGGAGATTGCACCCCATAAGAGTCATAAGTACATTAATTCTAGTACTAACATCAAGAAAGCTTTGTAAAATAAAAAATCTTTTAAAGCTTATTATCTTATGCAAAGACCAAAAAGTAAACGTGTAAGTAGGTTTGAGCCCCAATAAATACTGTAAATAACCCCAGAAGCCGATGATGCACGCTCCCAAGTTTTAAGTGCAGGCCCGGCCCCGGCGCGAGATAACTTATATTGTAGGATAACGCAACTAATCGCACTCACTCTCTTCCCCGTAACGGTTATAGTTTTAAATGGCGAATATAATTTTATACCAAATAAGGTTAAGATAGTCTTCTCCCTGGCTCTTAGGAGATGTTTGTTTTTCAAACTACGCAACAGAATCATCGAGGACTTTAGAAATAATCCACAAATGAATATTCATTACACGATAACAACGTGTTAAGCTATATCAATTTCAATATGCGTAATTGTGTAACAATCATTCAAACATAAAAAGACAATTATGTGTCTCCCAAGATCGTAATTGAATCCTACCTTGGACCTTGGAATAAAATGGACCTTAAACTATTGGACGAAATGAGAATTGGACCAAAAAACAATCACCAATCATCGATTCCTCGTATCAACTTTTATGTCTATTTATTATGGCTTTCTTATATTCACGAGTAAATAACGTTTATTCTAATAATTGATTTTCTGCCTTAACCTTACACGTTCTACTTAAAACCTTGATGTGAAAGCATGTAAGTTATTTTCGTATCGAATCGAACACCAAACTCGTATTAGATTTAATCGGCAGTCGGAAGGCATTGCAAATCATATCAAGTACAATTAGAGGTGTTTTAGAAAAGTAGACGTAGTTGACTTTCTCCTTAAACGATGTCAAGCACCGACTGCGATATGTGCGCGGTGCGTACGCGCAGTTATAGGCTGTAGGCACTATTCGATGAACTGCCTCGAGCCAGTTTGTGAATGACAGACAGACAGACAGACAGAAATGTATTGACAAATCAGGGCCATAACCATGAACTCATAAAACAATCTCAAAGTTGTCAAATCTGTCAATTTTGGTACGTCATTTCATACAAAATTTGACAGAAATGATAATGTTTGACATATTTGTGATTGTTTTAACAGTTCATGGTTAGGGCCCTAGATATCCTCACACGTAGAACGTCACAGCACTTTAGGTCATAGTATCGAGCGGTATTCTCAACCTTGACCACTGACCAGGTCGGCGCTAAACCGTTATTTATAAACAACTAACTGACCCTGTGATCTTCGTATCTTAAAAATCTTAGAATCAAAAAAATTAATTAAATGCATGACTAAATGAATTTTCTTCTTACAGAAGTTTTCTGAATGTTTTAAGTTATTCTACGGACAGAGAAAAATAGAAACAAAAAACGGTCCGGCCGTTCCCTAGTTATCAATGGTGTTACTTAACCCGACTATGTTTTTTGCAGATTTAAAATCTCGGAAATGAATAAACGCAAATGTAGCGGTCATTAAAGGTGAACATACTGTGTCATTCCACGAAAGGTGGCTCATATAATAACAACAAAATGGCTGCATCAAAAACATTTCGTAGTTAAGGTAAGTTATGCAATGTAGCACTTAACGCATCATCACCTTGAGTATTTATCTTGCATGTATTGATAAGAAAGACGGTTAGGTGTGCAGTGCAATCTACACGGACGGAGATTTTGCCCGAGTCGAAACTTAGTTTAAGTATTATCAGCATAAATTGGGTGCATCAAACATTAACATGGCATGAAACTTTCTGAAGTAACTACAAAACAAAGTTACTCGTTAATGTAGAGGTAGGTAATTGGACGACTATTCACAAGAATCACAAGTATGTACGAACAACAGCACGTCGCCTAACTTACCAAAAAATGTCAAATTTTCTGATTTAAAAATGATCTCTGTCAGGCTTAATGTTGAAAATCTATGAAAGAATTTTCGACTGTTCGGGTAGGTCGACGTGCTGTTGACTGTACATTGTTGTGTGTGAATAATACGGCACTTTTGCTGTTTTCTAAATATGTTGAATTAAGATACGGTATTGTAATTATCAAATTAATTCTAAACAAAAGAATGAATGGTTAATAAAATATCTGAAAGCAACATTGTGATTTTTTTTTTATCAAATCATAAAAAATAATACTTTGTCTGTGGAAAACCATTTAATGTCGGTATTAATTAGATACTATATGACCCAGCGAACTTCGTATCGCTTAATAAAAATTTTGTCGACAGCTTTTCCAAAGTTTTTAATATTTATTCTGGATCGGGGCAGAGACAAATCTAACAAATATAAATAAACCATGAAAATCGGTCCAGCCGTTCTCGAGTTATAAGTGTTGTAAAAACCCGACTTTGCTTTAAGATATTAGTTATCTATGTGAAAAAAGCTTTCAGTATTTAGCTTTTAAAAATGTAACAGACTTTACGACGCGACGTGAAAAAGGCTTGGTTAGCAAATTTATTAGAAAAAGGGAGTTTAAGGCGTGAATCAGGGTCCCCGGGAAAGTTTCACAGGATTAGCTACCTTACCTACTCAAGTTCTGATATTCACTAAGGAGTAGTGATGCTACTTGAGTGAGTCTACTTTTCATCGAGCAGCAGCCCAATAACGTATACAAGTTAAAAAAATATACTTTTTTTTACTCGCACTTTAGCCACTTCGTACCTGAGGCGCAAATATAGCAAAATAATGACTACTTTTAAATTCAATTGTTATTTATTTTTGCAAAAGATTTTTTGCTGCTGAAAACTCAAAACCATAAAAAGCCCCAATTATTAATCAACTGAGAAAGTAGGAATAAGGTGACTCGAGTGATCAAACAAATCTAGAACCATCCAAAATTAACGCGTCCACTCCAGTGATCCTCGAGTCAAATTGTAATATGACTCGAGTGTTTAAATCGAACTCGAAACAAGTCGCAAGATAACAAGATGGCGTAACGAAGCGTCGTATTACCGACAGCTTGCATAGCACATCACATCACACATCAGTCGCCTCTGTGGACATGGCATATCAATTTGATATAACATGATTGGTTAACAAATACCTACCTAGCCTACCTGCACGAGGAATACCCTGAGGGGAACAGATCGACACAAAACATACTGGTCAAACTGAGAACCTCATTTTTTTTAAGTTGTTTAAAAATGGCGTAAAGTCGCCAAGTTTTGGTCGAAGTCCACCTAGAGCCTGTGGCATGATTACACGTCAGAAGATGATAACATTTGTCATTGTGACAAGTCTGTTGATCTGACGTTATGCTGGGCATCCCGTAGCCATTTTCAGGCTTAAAAGCATGTTATGCTTTGACATACATGTAGATTTCAGTAGGAATAATAATTAAAGTCACAACCTAAGGTTGCAAGTTTACGATTCTGCGATTCGACCGAACGCATTTATAACGTATCATCAAATGATTTTATAACCCAGACGCAAAAGGAAAGATGTACAGTTGAACAGATAGTTCGTGGTGGCACCGTAGTTCCCATTATAATGGGCCGATTATGAGGAGAAGAAAAATTCCCTGTAGTAGATTGTGTTGAAATATATTCCAAAAATAACTTCTACAATTAAACAACTGTAACGCTATAGCAGGAAAATGATAAACAACATCTATGTTTTAACAATAACTGAAGCCCTGTGACAGGAGGCAGAAAGTTTTGCTTCCTAGCCAAGACGAAAAACTCAACAAACTACAATAATAGATGGAGAAAACTCCGATTTTTAACCATTAGGGGTTCTAAAATGCAGCTAAAAACGTTGGTAATTAGCGTCGTTGGCGGCTCCGCACAATTAAAAGTTGCCGAATTGCCAGCAGCCGCCACACCCGCTCCATATTGTATGATAATCTAGGAGAAAGTAGAACTTTGCCCAACTCCCCCACGCGGACAAACACTCTTGAATTTTTATCAACATTAACATTGTAACACTATACTCGTAAAACGGAAAGTGCAGAATCAGCCGACTTGAATATTAATTACTTAATTACGCACCGAATCGTGTGTTCAATTGAGGGGCTAAGCCATAACCCAAAAGAAAGACGAGAGGTAACACCAACGAACCGTAACTCAATTACAATGTTAATGGAATGCAGCAAGTAGACAAAGAGTTAAGGTATGATTCCGTAGCCGACTCCACGCAGCAGCAGCAGACGACGTGTCGTCGCGACACTACTGGTTTCTACGTATTTCTATGAAATACCATCCGTAGTTAGCGACACGAAGCTAGCGACGCGTCGTCGAGCGGCAGACGACACTGTCGTCCGACCGCAGATCAGTAGTGCCGCTGACGCTTATTTGTATAATATAAACAAGTCATCATCATCTTCTTCCTCTTCTAACAAAAGACACAAAAGTAAATCGCGATCACTATTAAACACTTCAGAGTTCAGACATCTTGTTTCACGAAACACTTGGAACTAACTGGATACGGCGCCGTCTATTATTGCTACCTGCAGTCAAATTCAGAATCATGACTGAAGCGACATGACGCCACGACATGTCGCTGCGACATGCCGCGGCGACACGTCGTCTGCTGCTGCTGCGTGGAGTCGGCTACGGAATCATACCTTAAGTTTCTGTTTGGCATGGATTCCGACTGGGTGTTTGTAACGCGTGCTATTAAATTAGGCTCATCCTAGTCCCCTGACATGACTCGACCGCCACTCTTATCCAATTCATCAAACCTTATAGGATTGTCAACGTACTATTCCGCTCCAGACCCATGGCTTCTACATAAATAGAAGGCAATGGATATACGTACACGTACGTATCACGAGAACAACCTCCAAGAAGCCACTGGGTGAACTTCCAAGGTTGTGTACCCCAAGGTCGGGAAAGGAGTTTAACATTTGCAAATCCCACGTTAGTACTTTGTTCTCGGAACAATGGAGCGCTAAGACCCTGTTGTTTTAATGGTTCCGAAATAAAAAGTTTACAGCATGTAGGCCAGATGCGTCCGCGGCGAAACCGATGGCAATAAAATTAGGACGCGAGACCTTACACCACGTGACACCGTGAATTATTGACACGAGTCTAATCGCGACACGGTTCCATCATTACCCGCACACGACTACACTCCGTTTTTTTATCACATACATTTTTAAAAGAGTCTAAGATCTTTTCGCAATAGACTTTGAAACGTCTGCTCGCTTACAATTTAACTTTATGGTGTAAGTGTTACGAGCGAGATGATACTTTCTCTGTTTAATTTATTTAAATCGCGGCAGATTTTACGGTTAGGAGAACCGCCGCGTGGAAGGGAGAAAAATATTAGTCGGAGCGTGAAGAAGAGAGATAAAGTGGAAACCACAGGGCGGAGGCTGCGCCCTCTGCTCCGCCAGGTGCGAGGCACGAGGATGATAATTAAAGGTTAAATTTCGCAGGCCATAAGCGGTAATAACGAAACTTCACCGCAGTATATGAAACTTTTCATTGCCTAATCACGCGCTAGCGAGTATCGCGTACCCCCTGAATGTATGAACAACTCCAATTTTGCAGTTTCTTGCGTGGAACTTGAGAGCTCGGTTTAATAAATTAATTTATTTATCCGACGCCTACATTGTCCTGCGAGTGCCGCCACTTTGTCCCGACCACTTTCGGGCTAGCGAAAACTTTCCCGCAGTTTTGAGTAGTTGATAAAATGAAATTAATATTCTATTATTTATGAGAAAGGCCGTTTCTTGTAGCGTTGAAGAATATTCTTGTCTTCTAAATAAAATCTTTAAGTAACCTTGTACAAAAAATATGAAACGTAAAAGAAATACAATTTCTAAAATGTAAAAGGTATTAAAAGTAATTTAAACCGGGCCAGCTGCCGAGTTAACTAAATATTCCTTATGTGACACCTCAAAAGACTTTATAGCGACAGTGCTGTAAAAAGATTTAGCTAAAATAGTCTGAAATATTACTTAATGTCTATCGCAGCTATAATTCTAAGTATCGCGAAAGGATTTATGCTTTAACACCAAACCTATTGACAACTTATTTTATGAACTAGTGGGAATTATTGCAAAGATACACTGATGAATTAATAATTTATCACATGCCCATTGTTTGAATGGCTAAAACAGTCTTAATTAATCTCGCAGCAGCAAAAATGCAGTTTATATCGATGACATCATTGTTTGTGCAACAGACGTGAGGCTGAGAGTGTCTTGGAGGGCTCTATAAACGAGATGTTTGTCACGTGAAGGGAAGGGGAGGTACCTATAAGGCAGCTACTTTATTGCGGAAATTTGTAGGGAACATTGCACCAATTGTTTCCCCCGATTCGTAGAACTGGGGTATATATTAGACCCTTTCTTTGGGTTTTGGGACCAAATCTTTTCGGCGCCAAGCAACAATGTGTCGATCTAACAAGAATCTTGTAAGACTAGATTCTATTTGCGTATTACGGGATGCGGAGCGGCCATTTTAGGACTAACAATTCCATGAAGTCATATATTATATTATAAAACATAGTATAGAGGAATGCAGTTTAGTAAATAGGTCACTCAATATATTTACTTGCTGGGCCAATTAGTTACGTTTTATGGCTCCTGGTTGGAATTTATTAAATTTTAGATGACGTACGAGATTGTATGAGAGCCAAATGATTCATAATTAGAAATAACTATTGAAAATTACTTTTATAATTGAAAAGGAGTAACAATTTCGCTTGTAGGTTTTAATTTTGTTGATAATAAGTACAATTTCAAACCTATTTCACAGCGATTTTTTTTTAACAACGAGGCGACACATGGTCAATGTTCTCTACCCACAGTAGTATCCAGAAATATAATGCGATAACAGATATTTAATAGCCTACTCATTTTGTATGCCACTTGCAGTGAAAAGAGATAGCCGCGAACATACATGAACAGTATTGTTCATTCTACATCACTATATGTGTTAGACTTAGTAGCCATTGATGTTTACAAGGCCACCGATATTGCTATATCGGTGAGGATATATGTGAGGACCAAAACTCAGCCAGCTCAGCCTCATCCGACGGTCGACAGTTCGACACGCAAAGAAGAAGTGTTATTTATTTAATGGACAATCATAATCTCTCTTAATTTTATTTTATCACCACAATTAGGTACCTAATTATAATTACTATAGTGATTTCTTAGCAGTTATATGTTTAAGATATTTATGCTACAGGGTTTTGTATGAGGTAGTTGCATAAAAAGTGTATAAAAAAGAGGTAGGTACGTTTGTATGATTAAAAATGATGATGGTTGATTTTATTGCGCTCTAAACGCTTAGCGAATGTCTGAGCAGGCTAGCGATATTGATTCATTCAGGTCAAGCGGACATCGGTGTCCAATGCTAAGTCAACAATTAGATTCACAAGACTTCGACACATCGATCCTCGAGACTCGTAAGCGAAACCGGAATCCGCAACGAGAACACCGCTACCCACGTCAAACGATGCTCATGTCGTCCACAAACATTAAACCATATTATATTCAGACTAGTTTCCACAAGCGTGGCAAAACAAGGATATATTTAGAAATTATGAGGTTAAGAAACCTCAAGTCACGAATAAACTAGGTAGTAAGGTAGTTCAAAATAATGCGCACCTGTTGAAAAATGCAGTAGCCAGTAGCATGCCCTAGTACTAAAATTAACAATTGGAAAACTTAGCTCAAGATTCTCTTAGTTTTTAACTTTAAAACTACCGGCTACAGATAAATATTTTTACTAGTATAACCAACGGTCACTGTAAAAAAGGTCTTCGCCCGCCAGCATAGAGTTGCAACTCGCCGAGTCTCGCTGCGAATGAACTTACCTGGAGTCGAATTTGTGGCCATCGTTGAGGGTGCCGGTGTAGTGCATCGTGAGCATGTCTCCGTGCTTGGACTTAGTGGTGCAGCCCTCGGGCACGCTGACGACGTCCACCTTGAGTTCGGTGACCTCCTCGCCCGCGAGCGTGGCTCCGGCCAGCGCGAGGACCGCGAGAACGCAGCGTAACGTCATGTCGAACTTACGAAAAGTTAGTTTTAGGAGAGGAAAACGGGGACGCTCTGTACCGATGCCGGAGAACGACTGACTGAGCGAATTGTTGGTTTGCCAACTTGAATTCGGATAAAGTTTGCGTTGTCAGCGCGGTATTTCGTCCCTCTCGCACGGCGTGGGTGGGGTATGTGTGAGCGAGACGGGTACGTTTGCGAGAGGTGCACGGCGAGCATGTGTGTGCCGCGTCGCTTCCCGCGATGCCACGCGACCGATGACGCGAGCTCGCGGCGTGTTCCACTTTTACCCAAACTTGCTAACTTTTAAAATAATTAAATAGTGAACCGGATTATCTGCCATTCTTCACTCCTTCTTTAATTTTAGTTTAGTTATCTCTCTCTCCCTTGAAAACGAAAAGAGACAAAATATTTCAAAACTGTCAGAAAATGATTTGCCATTCTTTTTATAAATTTTGAATTTTCGATGTATTTAATCATTTGATTGTTTATGGTTGCCTTCTTTTGACAGATATATAGTTTGACATTCATTATTTTTTTCTTTCTAGGAGTTCGAGGGACGGCACTTTCGATCGTTGCCAGAATTGTCCCAAACAGGGCTACAAAGTCGTCTGTTCGTGGTCGCCCCTAGAGAATCTTTCTTCCTCGACAGTTGTCAGCTCTGCGAGGAATTTGACCTTCCATTTGCCAATTGTTTTTTTGTTCCTGTAGTTTTTAGTTCTGTGTGTTCTTGGTGTACAGGTTAATCCAAAAATAGTGTCAAATGAAGATCCAGAGATACAAGAGCCATAGGGGTAGGTATCCGAACTTCCGAACCACCAACAGTTTTTTTTACATAAATTAATCTTTAACTCCAAAGCGGTAACCGGTTACCATCCATGGTATTTGTTGTCTATTTTCGCTGGGATAAATATAAAATGACCGTCTATTATAGGTTTGTCTTGGTTCGCCTTTCGGACTACTGGCCGCTTTGTAGTCCGAAAGGCGAACCAAGGGTTGCGGGTTCGAATCCCGCAAGAGGCAAATGTTTGTGTGATGGGCATGAGCATTTGTACAATATGTCACGGATGTTTATAAACGTATTACATTAATACGTTATCTAGTTGTAGCACTTACATTATTCATTATAGTGCTTTTTATATCGGGACGGGATAAAATGATCAGCCCCTCTAGCATGTGCAACAAAACACGATATGATACGATATGATATAGCGATTTATCGCATATTTTTTGTCAAAATATGAACTTTTTTCATAAAAGCGAGCATAATTCAATAAAAGTTCAAGATGGCGGCTATGTTATCATATTTTGAAAGTAAATAGGCGAAAAATTGCTATATCATATCGAATCATATCGTGTTTTGTTGATCGTGCTAGAGGGGCTGGATAAGATTTTTTCATATTGCTAAAATGAGCACTGTACTGCTTCCCCATTGAGCAGGAAATTAAACAGAAACGAAATATCTCTCAATATTTATTATTAAGTACACATGAAATCGTATTAGATCATCGTCGTTATGCACTTTCGTTTTGGAAAGCGCAGACTCTTCCGCGTAATGACGTCACGTGACCTAAGACCTAGCCGGCCAGTCTTGTCTAACCATAAGAAAATATTACGTCACAAAAATAATAATAAACATGATTATTTCGTTAACAATACATTCATTGGATTATTTTGATGATGATTGGATACTAAACAATCACAACTTAATAATACCAGTAAAATAAATAATTATTATTCAATGTGAAGAAAGGAATTAAAATCCTTGCGTTACGAACGAGAGTGCTAGACAACGATTTATGAGACTTACAAGAGTGCTAGACAACGGTTTATGAGACTTACAAGAGTGCTAGACAACGGTTTATGAGACTTACAAGAGTGCTAGACAACGGTTTATGAGACTTACAAAAGTGCTAGACAACGGTTTATGAGACTTACAAGAGTGCTAGACAACGGTTTATGAGACTTACAAGAGTGCTAGACAACGGTTTATGAGACTTACAAGAGTGCTAGACAACGGTTTATGAGACTTACAAGAGTGCTAGACAACGGTTTATGAGACTTACAAGAGTGCTAGACAACGCTTTATGAGACTTACAAGAGTGCTAGACAACGGTTTATTCCAACGAGAATTTTGCCCAGCATACCAAAATCCGAGGAAATTTAGAAAACTAGAAAATATTGTTTTATTAATCAATCTGAAACGGAAATCGAAAGGCTTTTTGTTTTCAATGCGAATTGCCGTATTGCCGTCCGTAGCCGAGAGGCGAGCACGCCGGACTATATGGCGTCGCCATTTCCGAGGTTCCGGGTTCGATCCCCGGTCGTTCAATATAGGAAAAGAACTTTTCTATATTGTCTCGGGTCTGGGTGTTGTGGTACCGTCGTTGTTTCTGATTTCTAAAACACAAGTGCTTTAGCTACTTACCTTAGGATCAGAGCAATGTATGCGATGTAATTTTCCAATATTTATTTATCAAATAAAATTTTTTTCGTCATATCTCATAATCAAATTCTGGAAAGATCAAGTTTTGCTGACAAAACCGTCTGGTGGGTTCCGTCGTCAGGTGGCGATTTCCAATATTCCGGCTTTGTCTAAAACAATAATCTAGTTAACAAGACAATACGCGTCAATTTGTGTCAACAGCAGGCAGATTGCTGGCCCTGCCGAAAACACATTTTGAAACGGATATGGTCATTGTAATGTCTAATGAGTTTAACAAGATACCAGACTTAGCTGGCGAAGTTTTGTTTAGTACCTATCTATGCTTACGTAACATGTATGGGAGCTATCCTAAAAAAAATTGTTTTCAAAATTATTCCACCACTTGTCGGCGTGATTAATATACATATTTACACAAAATTACCTACAGCTCTCTAGGGTCAACAGTCTCCAGGCAAAACCTCTTGGACGGACAGACAGACAGACATGACGAAACCATAAGGGGTTCTTTGTCAGCACTACGGAACCCTAAATAGTAGTTCCTTTAAACTGTTCGGAACCGAGAATCGAATCTTGGCTTTAAGCATATGTGCAATATTGCGTTTACTATGTCAAAGTTTCCTTTTCTTTGTTATTAAATAGTTATCGAACATAGATTATTTCGTCTTAGTAGCTGCTACTAACCTTAGATGCTACTCATCTTCAAGTCATGTCTGGTCCACAGGTCCGTCGGCACAAAGGAAAGCCTAAACGTGCACGTTTGCATATTGCATGATGAATATGTTAAAATAAGCTTCTGGTATCACCCAACAAGTATCTTCTAAGATATAGGTACGGAGTTTGTCAAGCTTAGTTAACGATACTGTGAGTGCCAGGCCAGTGCTCGTGCAATAAAATAACCGCCTCGCTAAAACCGATTGAAAAGTAAAAGTTAAGTATGCCTATAGTATAGTACGTCCCACTGCAGGGCACAGGCTTCACCTCAACTGTGAGGTGGTTTGGGCCATACTCCACCACGCCGGCCCAGTGCGGTGCGGTGGAGGGTGTTGTAAGGCCAGTGACTAAACCTTACTGTCAGATGTTATCAAGCCGCTTTAAGGTCTCTGACTAGGGTTCACGACCAATATGAAGCGAAATTAGCCGGCACCAACTTGTAACGTGCCTTCCGAAGCATAAATGAGAGGTTCGTGATAATATTCACTAAATATGGTCGGGATGGTCACCCATCCACGCACGACCGCGGCGTTGGTTGCTTAACTTTAGTAATCGATACCAAAGCGCTGCCGCCACTGAGCTACGAGCACCTCTCCGGCACAAAGGAAAGCCTAAACATGCAAGTTTGTATTTATGATGAATATGTTAAAATAAGCTTTCTGTATCACCCAACAAGTATCTTTTATGATATACGGAGTTTATCAAGCCTAGTAAATGATACTAAGCAGCTAAGGCTGGGTTGCACCATCTTAAACTTAACCATAATAAACAACCGGTGTTTCTGTATCGAGTTTGACAGACTTTTGACGTTTGTATTCGTTTTTTTAATAAATTACCAAAATCCATTGTTGAAATGCCTGTATATGAATTCAAATTGCATGTTAAAAGGACTCTAATGAAAAAGGGCTATTACACCATTAGTGATTATATAAATGATAAAAATGTGTGGATTTAAAACTGCTTAGCTCACAACAAATCTTGTAAAATATTTATTTATTTTTAAAAGAGGCTGACAATAGTGACCGAGTTTCTTGTGCTGCTTCATCCCGGCACTAGCCCACAATAGTCCCGAAGCAGTGGTAGGGAAAAACAATTGGGACATGTAAAAGTGCCTTTTATGGCCAATTTACAGAAATAAACGATTTTGATTTTGTTAAAGTTTAAGTAAGATGGTGAAACCCGGCCTAAGTGCCAGTGCTCGTATCATAACATAACCGCCTCGCAAAACCCGATTGAAAACTTACTTACTTACTTGTACATTTCGATTCCTAAGTGTAAAAATAGCAATAATTAACATTTATACGGGACCTTACTGAACATTGTAAATTTTTGTTTTTAGCAATTCCATGCAAGGTTTAATGAAAGATAAATAACACTTGAAAAAAATCATCGACCTCAGGTGGGACTCGAACCCACGTCCCATCGCATGCCGGGCGAGTGCTTTACCAACTAAGCTACCGAGGACGTCACGTGACACGATAAAATTTCTCAAGTGTTTCTTCTCGCTGTCGAAGCCAGCGTTTCTCTGATCAATGTTGTAGCTATATGTATAGCTGAGTAGTATAGTATAATACCCGTCAACACCCGATTCGAGTACCACCTGAGGTCGATGATTTTTTTCAAGTGTTATTTAACCTTACTGAACGTTGACTTTCATTACACAGCCTGTCAAAGATTCAGAAGGGTTACTTTCGAATTCGAAAGATTCGAATGTGTTCACACGAATAAGAAATCATAGGAAATTGTATACAATTCATTGAATTTCGTATGCGAAATTATAAATACGCTACACTACGTTTAAGTTTTACATTGTTTTTAGGATAAAACGGGACATTATTACTAAGGCTCCGCTGTCTGTCTGTCTGTCCGTCTGTCACCAGGCTATATCTCATGAACCGTGAAAGCCAGACAGTTGAATTTTTTACAGATGATGTACATATTTCTGTTGCTATAACAACAAATACTAAAAACCAGAATAAAATAAATATTTAAGGGGGCTCCCATACAACAAACGTGTTTTTTTTTTCTCGTTTTTATAGATAATGGTGCGGAACCCTTCGTGCGCGAGTCCGACTCGCACTTGGCCGGCTTTTTAAACAGTGTCAAGTGAAACCAGAGACCCAGACATAGACTTTGTACTAAATCTATGGACCCAGGAGTATCCAAATCACCCCGGAGTAAATACCTACTCTTCGATGTTTTGTTATTTTCGAATTAAATTTTTGGTCGTACATACCTCTAAGGCCCGGAGTAAATGCTCTTCGATGTTTTGTTATTTTCGAATTTCTTTTTTTGTCGTACAAAACTACCTCTATTTTAAAATTTAATGAGGTCTGGAATCCAATTTTTTTGTTCAGTTTTTATTGTTGAAAAGGCGCGTACAGACTACAGATTAACGCACCCTAACTGTATAACTAAACTATCTTTCGACAATAGGTACTTGTGTTTTATGTTACTATATAAGCTGTATTATTGAACTTGAAAAATATCATAAATTATATACAATTTCGGACCCTACCCATTATACACCGTGAATTTTTAATTACCCGAGAAAATTAACTAACATACTCAAATATTCGATGTATATCGACATCAAATTTGACGAATAAAAAAAACGGAACGGCGTACGGCGTTGGCGTACTGAAGGAATAACTATGAATGAAAAAAAAATCATTCATAGTTATTCCTTCCGTACGCCAATATTACGCGACCAAATTAGGTGGATTTTGGTTCCGTTAATGTTGGAATGATAATGATTACTATTTGAATTAGTAGGACTTTTATGGTGCATATTTTTTAAGGAATGTTAGGAATGTTTTAAATAAATTTCTGATAAAAAAAATTTATTCGCCAAATTCGATGTATATCGATATCTGAGTATGCTAGTTAATTTTCTCGGGATATTAAAAATTCACGGTGTATAATGTAGCTTGCACACTTTTGCCTACCACCGGATCGGTCGGTCGGTCTGGCTAGACCCGGTGGCATGTGTGGATGTACCTTAAGATTAGGCTTGGTGTACATTTTGTCGTGACCATTTTTTCCAAGCGATATGACGCAAATGCAGTTATCGATGCACCAAATTCACAGGTCGGGTCAAAGGTTAACTTCAGTGATAAATTGATGATAATGAATGTTCTGCAACTATGTACGTAATAAATTGTAGTTAGTTTTTAAATAATAATGAAAAGTTTATGTCTACGATACTTCTTTTCTCAAAATTATGTTGCTTATGCTGCACAAACAGTCATTACAATAAATACTCGTAGTTAATCTGCTTGAATTACAAGTATGAATGCGGAAGTTTGTAATGGTGGATGTTTGTTCTCGCAAAAACTACTGAAGGTTTTGATGAAACTACAGAATATGGCTTTATATAAGTATATCAGATTAACACATAAGCTACCTGGTTTTGATGAAACATTACAGAATATGGCTTCATATAAGTACATCAGAATAACAAATAAGGGGGCGTCCATAAATTACGTGAGATGTTTAAGGGGGGGAGGGGGTCGAGTCAAATCTCATCTAATCTTACGTTGGAGAGAGGGGGGGGGGGTCTCAGCAAATATCACGCATTTTTTTTTCTGATTGAAACAAAAAAAAAATTATACTATTTTGGTCTATTTAATCCAGATTGTACATGCTTAAGATTTAATCTTAAGCGTATATCGTAATACGATTAAGATCATTCATACACGAAGCAATTTTTTTTTTCTTTTTACAATAACAATCCAATGCGTTTACGTAAGAAACCCACATTTCGAAAAATCTCACGTGAGATTGGGGGATGGGGGAGGGGGTTGAATAAAATCTCACGAAATCTTACCAGGGGGAGGGAGGGACAGAAAATTTTAAAAAACACCTCACGTAATTTATGGACGCCCCCTAAGCTACAATTTAAATCAAAAGTGTAATTGAATCATACTATCAATAAACTATGGAAGACCACGTCACACGAAGGAAGTCGCGCTACAGCTAGGTAGGTAGTTAAAAAATCACAATCACGCTTTAACGGCTAAGCAAAATTAGCTCAAATTTAATAGTTAAAGCTCAAATTTAATAAATTAGCTCAAAATTAACACGTTCCATGCGTCATGACCAGTATAAGGCCATCCTTGACATTACCAGCGTGCGGTGCAAAAAAATGTGCTTCTCACCTCAGTGCGGGGGGGTATTTCATATGCTACTCTATGAGTAAGAAAGAAACAAACAGATATTTCAGATTGTTTTTTATAATATGATCTAAATTTATTGAAAACGGACATGGCAAAATAATGTTCATGACGCACAGAGTTGTTTATTTTTGTGTTGTGTGCGGCATGTCCAATATATGGTCACGCCACTGCACCTCATGTCGCGCCGAATGCGGGCGCGCCATTTTTGCCAGTCGCGCTTAGTGATGCACACCGTCCCCACGCATCTTGTTTCAATTTTTTTGGCCGTTGGCACATTCGTTACGTAAGTAATAAACATGAAAAGATCGCGAAGGAAATTGAAGCTTGGTGAAGATTAAATGCAACGTGGCGGTATCAGAGACGACAGAAACCTTATTATTCGTCGAAGACAGCCCACCGAAAACCACCAACTAGTTGTACCTGAATTCAACTCGGAATTTCGCGGTGAGCCAAGTGAAGTTAACCCTTTGAAAAAAGTATGTACTGAGAAATACAAGATTATAAACAGTCCTTCAACGGGTAAGGTTTTAACTTTATTGGGTAGTAGTACACCAACATCAATAAAGAAACCTGAAAGTGAGTGTAGTTCACTCAATGAACTACATATGAGTAATCTTGTACGTTTTGATGAGTGTTTAGAACCAAACCAATATACTACGTATTTAGAAACTCCACCTCAAATTGGAAAAAAGAAGGTTATACCGGCTATTGATGAATCCACAGCGTTTTCAAGTACTACCAATGAACAAAAATCAGTCGCATCACCTTCTCAAATAGCAGTTTTAGAGATAGTCCCTATTGTAAACAATACAGATGGTAACATTTTCGTTCATGAAAATAATCAAGAGCACTTACAAAGCAATTCAAATCCTTACCTATCCGACAGTGATGAAGATATATTTGACAACCCAAATAAATATTCAGGTGAAAAAAATACTGTAAAAGCTGTGCTACACCAGCCATCTACCCCTAATAAAAAAAATATTTTGTCTGACGATGATAATACTAAATCAATGCAAATTATAAGAAATCAAAATCTCACAGATGATTATAATGATATACATATTTTGGAACAAAGCAATAATACAAATGATGATTTTTGTGATTCTGCTCTCCAAACCGTAATATACGAACAAAAAATAACAACTAAATATGAAAATGATGATGAAAATGATGACCAAAGTAGTATTACAAACATAAACTTAGACATAGACTTCGATAGTTCATCAGTGGAAAATGATTCTTCCACATTTGATCAAATATATGATTCAAGTTCTGTTATGTCAGATAACGAAAAATCAAACAATTGTGAAGGAATACGCGACACTAATCAAACTCTTGAAGATGAACAATGGAAGGCCATTTCTAACTTTAATACTGATTTTAACAATTTTGAGAGAAAGTATAAGGCAAACATAAAATCAGGTGTAAAATCCCCACTTAAATTCTATCAGTTATTTGTAAGTGATGATTTTATTATCAAAATGGTTAATGAGACGAATAACTATGCCACAGAGTTTTTAAGTACGCGTGACCTAAAAACTAAATCCCGTTTTAAAAAATGGCTACCTACTACACTCGATGAAATGAAAGTTTTCATGGGAATATTGATGATGATGGGCATTACAAAACTTCCTGCTATGGTGAACTATTGGTCTAAAAAGAAATGTTACAGGAATGAATACATTGCCAATTTGATGCCAAGAGACCGTTTTCTGATGCTACTTAAATTTTGGCATTTTAGTGAACCAATAAAAATTCCAACTGAAGATAAATTGCATAAGATTCGCGATGTGCTTAACATGTTACAGCAAAGATTTGAGGAAATGTTGACACCTGGAAAATTCTTGGTCATTGAAGAAACTATGATACCATGGCGGGGACGACTAAAATTCCGCCAATACATAAAAAATAAAGCACATCCTTATGGCATTAAGCTATATAAGTTATGCACTACTGAAGGTTACAAGTATTCATTTCTGGTATATACGGGTAAAGATGAAAAGAAATCTGGCATTGGACATGGACACGATGTTGTTATGCAGCTTACGAGAAACTTGTTAGATGAAGGACGGATTCTAGTAGCAGACAATTTTTACACTTCTGTGAGACTTGCGGAAGATCTCTTAAAACGTAAAACTTCTCTGTGTGGCACTCTCCGAACCAACAAAAAGCAGTTACCTAAGAGCTTTATGCAGATGAAGTTAAAAAAGGGAGAAGTCACTGGCAAGATGAATAAGAACGGAGTAAAAGTTATAAGGTGGATGGACAAGAGAGCCGTAACTATGGTAACAACTTGCCGAGAACATAAAGCAACTTTAAAGGATACCGGAAAAAAATCTAGAAATACAAACAAGGCTGTAATGAAACCGGGTGAAAAAAGGAGTAGACCTGAGTGATCAGATGAATGCTTATTAATCGAGCTTGAAGAAAGGCTTGAAATGGTATCGAAAGCTGATGATGTCCCTATTGTTTGGGACATGTTTGGTCAATGCATGGCTTCTACATTGCACAGTGAACGATAAAGATGAAAATTTGAGTCTTCTACTTTTTTTAGAGTCAATGATACAGGAAATGACTAAAGTTCCTTTTGCTGATCCTCCGAAACCAACAAAACGTAGAAATCATACGTTGGTAAAAATAGATAAGTTCAGGAGATGTACTATCTGTTATAATGACTTGCGTGCTCAATTTAATGCTGCGGAAGCCGGAAAAAAAACCAAGAAAGTACGCACATTTTGTGATGAGTGTGAAAAGGCAATTTGCCTTGATTGCTTTAATAAGGTACATAATAAATAGTACTTATTAATGAATAAAGTGAATCATGGCTGATTATATATTAACTTTTTTGTTAAATTAAAACTACAAGTGATTTCTAATATGGTTCCTTAATTATTGTGATTGTAGAAACAGGTTGCATAGTTTTTATAATGTTATTATTATATAAGTAATCTAAAAGTACAAGAATTAAACTCAGTAAAGGTTAATTTAAGCAAATCGGGCTGTAAAACTGTGATATATAATATTAAATTGTTGACTAAAACTACTGTTGATTTTTATTGCTGGTTTTTATTTTTTGCCCATCACTATTACTGATAAGACGTCTCACTAACATAGTGCGGCACGGCAAAATGTTTCTCATTGATTTAGGGTGGTAAATTAATTATTATATCTGGGTAAATACAAATTAGAATTAAAAACGATTTATGCTGTAGAAACTACAACATATTTACTACACTTAAAAAAAATAAGCACAAAAAAAATCTGTCATTTTTAATAATTATGAGCTCTTGAATTTATTAACTAATGTGAACAAATGATGTTCATGACGCACAATAGTGAGGTACTGCGTGAGAATCATGAAGTTCATGCCGCACCCTTGGCAAGTTCAGTATTTTTTGTGCCGCAATCAACGTGTTAATAGCAAAAGGACATTTTGCGAAGTGGACATTCTGCGAACTGGACGTTTTGCGAAAGAGACATTCTGAGAAAAGGACATTTTGCGAAAGAGACATTCTGCGAAAGAGACATTTTGCGACCAGTGGACATTTTGAGAAATGGACATTCTGCGCCTGAGCCATCTAGAATAATGGGATTATTTAATTTCCGAACCGTTTTTTGTTACAGTGGGAACATTTTTATTCCTCATTGTCTAATTCTGAATTCTACGCACACGAAGTTATAATACAACCATAGAGAAAAAAATATACAACAACTAAGTAATAATATATATTGATTTAGAATAACAAAATTCAGAATTAGGCCAGAGAGGAATTAAAAATGTTCCTAAGGGAACATAAACGGGTCCCAAATTAAATAATCCATTTAATTTGGGACCCGTTTATGTTCCCTTAGGAACATTTTTAATTCCTCTCTGGCCTAATTCTGAATTCTACGTAGACGAAGTTTCCAGTTAAGGCTAGCTACTGAGTAAGTACTAATAATAAGTTCCGAATAACAAAGAATCTTAAGTGTATTTGCCGTTCGAATAAGGGTCATCATCATCATCATCTCAGCCTATTGCAGTCCACTGCTGGACGTTGGCCTCCCCCAAAGAGCGCCAAAGAGCACGATCTCCTGCCTTTTTCATCCATCCACTGCCAGCCATCTTTCTAAGGTCGTCGGTCCATCGAGCTGGGGGTCGTCCTACACTACGTGTGCCTAGGCGTGGTCTCCACTCGAGAACCCGTTTACTCCACCTTTCATATTTGAATAAGGGTATTTGAATTTAAAATATCATAATTCCTAAATCGTTTTCTCGAGTTTGTCACTCATGGCGCGAATAAACGCGCCACCCACGCGCGTCACTCCGCGTAACATCGTAGCACAACGCAGTCGGTGGCAGCAGGACCACTAGCCATGTTCGTGAGCCGTAATACCCGCTTTAAATTATATGTATACCATGTTTAAGCAAATAAAGATTATTTTATTTTATTAAAGATAAATAACACTTGAACAAAATCATCGACCTCAGGTGGGACTCGAACCCACGTCCCATCGCATACCGGGCGAGTGCTTTGACCACTAAGCTACCGAGGACGTCACGTGACAAGATGAAATTCCTCAAGTGTTTTTTCTCGCTGTCAAAGCCAGCGTATTCTGATCAATATTGTAGCTATATGTATAGCTGAGTAGTATACTACCGTCAACACCCTATAGAAATATTTTTACAAATATTTGACTATTGGTTAAGATCAGAAATGCTTAAACAATGTAAATTTTTGTTTTTAGCAATTCCATGCAAGGTTTAATTGAAGATAAATAACACACTCGCCCGGTATGCGAAATGTGAAGCGGGCTTTAGTACTAAGTAGGAATTTCAATGTTTCCATGTTAGTCTGGGAAGAATAGAAAAACTTAGGATGTTCCAGCCTATCCCATCTCCAAGATCGGTGTCGAAAAATGGGGGAATTGCCCGGTGACATGCATGATATTAAGCACCTTACAGTACCCGTACAGTGGAGAGAAACCCAACAATAATATTCCCAAAGAGGGTAGGTGGCAGGCAGGCAGCCGACTGTAAACTATTATATTTAAACTATAGGTACTCCAATGAAGTAGCCTAAAACAAATCACAGCTGGTTTCGCTAAATTGCAATGGCCACAATGATGCTTGGTGCGGCGCTGCAAATTTACTATTTAGTTATAATCCAATTCGTCGATTTTCGAATCAAACGCATCGGCATCCGCCAGTATACGAGCTGCTTCGTAAGTCCGTTTGGTGCTAGTGACAGCTTATTATACATACATACATACATACATTGTATATTCTGCATGTTAAGCTACATGAGCTATTTAAAATGTTGTAAGCTTTGACAGTCTCATTTACTTAAACAGCAGTTCATTTGGGGATTTGAATCGAATCGTACATAATGTCGCTTTTAATTATCTGCTAGTCGACTACCAGGCATACGCATTGCACCCCGACACACAATACCTACGTAGCCTGATCAAATGAAATATAAATATTTAAAGCACAGCGCAGATTTTAGAAGTCAAAACTAGCACCTGATACCTGTCAAAGCAAATGCATATTATTATGCTCACCAATTATATGGCACCAAGCGAAGCTCCTGGCTATATTGCTTTGGGATAAGACTGCTGTCTCTGGACCTGTCTATGGACTCTTTCTTATAATGGACGCACGCTCGCACTAACGTAGTACATCACCATCAAAGCGGATGATAGGAAAAACTTTTAAATTGACATATAACTACCAAATGGCTCAATCATTATCAACGGCTCAAACATCTTGCTTGAATTGTTGAGAACATTATAATAACCCACCCAATTGGGACAACAAAATTTATGGCCTTGCTACAAATAGACTAGTGTTGAACACTTGTCTAAAGATAAGTCAACCAATTTGAAATGTTTCTTAATAATAGTTTTACGTAGTATTATTCTTTCTCTATGATCATCATATCAGCCTGTTGCAGTCCACTGCTGGACATAGGCCTTGGGGGACCAAGGAGCGCCACAGCGCACGATCTCCCACCCTTTGCATCCAGTCTCTGCCAGCCTCCTTCTTCAGGTCATCAGTCCATCTAGTCGGGGGGCGTCCTACACTACGTTTGCCTAAGCGTGGTCTCCATTCGAGAACATTCCTGCTCCACCTCTCGTCGGTTCTGCGACAGACATGGCCAGCCCACTGCCACTTCAGCTTGCTACATTTTTGGACAATATCAGTCACCTTAGTATTATGTCGTATGACCTCGTTCCTCTATGATAATAGGTTCGAATGTCTGATGTGCCACCAACATTTCAATTTGTTTGACTAATCTTTAGACGAGTGTTCAACACTAGTCTATCTTTTTGTAGTAAGGCCAATTATGTTTAAAAATGTATAATATAATATTTTGGCTACTAATAGCGACGTTCCAAGAGCGATAGTTGGCACCGTGGTACTAATATAAATGTGTATTAATGTTGTTGCTCAGAACTTGATAACTGTGCCGAAATTATTAAGCCCTTATGATAGGATATCTATCAATATTAAATTAAGATTTTGACTGTCACTAAATATTTAATGCTGCCTGTTGTGATATTTTGTAAGTCCTTTCTCACCATTTGACATTACCGCGCGGGTAACTGGCGCTACTTAGGCGTGCGACTTTATACAGCTAAGTCACCTAGTGTGAAGCACTCAAAAATATACGACATTATACGTATAAGGTATTAGTTAACTATTTTTAAGGTGTGTTTTATTGCTTAATTTATTGTATTTATTTTTTATTGCATTTTTTTTAAATAAAGCAACTTTTTCTATGGGACCATGGGACCAACTTCGATATCGCAAAAAAACACTTCCCCATACAAAACCGCAGACCAACTGACATCAGGTTTGTATAAAGAGATGTTTTTTTTCGCTTTCGAAGTTATTGTTTTTTTTTTTTATTGTTGTTGTATTTGAACAGTAGAATCAAGCTATAGAAAATAGTTAGTTGATAAGTTTACACTCACTAAGTACTTTATTAATTAAATGAATACAATAATACAAACGAAAATCAATAATACTTTAAATTAAACTAACTTATCCTAAACCTAAATAGTGAATGAGCCTACTCAAAAATAAAACCGTGTTCGTGAGGCAAGGAAGCAAGGATACTGGCAGCGTTTTGTTTCACTAAGTTGTATAAGCACTACTTACAGCTTATAGGAGTAGGTTGTGCGTGAATCGTGATCGCTCCGCGCGAAGGAATGACCCTTCTGCGCCTACCTTGATTGTGGAACACGCAGCTTTTTAAATCGCGATTTTTGTTCGTTGAAGCGAGCCCTATTGTTTATTAAACAGCACGTAAGTAGGTAGATACATAGACGAAATAACATACTTAAGGTATTATTTTTTTTCGAATCAAACATACCTACTTCCTTACTTAAAGTTAAAGAGTACCTAAACAATTTTCTTGTAGAAACTTGAATTACAAATTTAGGTGCAAATACAACTAAATTTGTCTTTTTTAATAACTTTAAAAAAAAGATGTGTTTATGTTAAACAATATAGATAGACGATTCAGTGGTTTAGGTACTGTAACCTATAATACAAAGAATTCTTTAGCTGTCAGTTTGATAGAGAAAAGATGACCGATGGTATTTTACTCTTAAATCTCTTCCACGCCCAAGCTAACAAACACCGTAAGTACAGATGTACTTATAGTTGGTATATCCTAATTTTCTCGTAATTGTCGGTGCCATTAAACTCTAATTGTAATTAGCAATAAACTCTGATCGTGGGAATGTTTCACACGTACTTTATCCAGGCGTTTTCGTTTTCATCGGTTTCTACAAGGGAAAGTTATGTTTACGCAAATAAAACGTGGAAATAGAATGAAAGAGGTTTTTTTAATGATTCAACAACCTTGATCATCAGATATGATTTATTCATACTTTGGTGAAGAGAGGAGGCTCAGAGTTTGATTGTTTGTGAGTCTCTGGAGGCTTATTTTTGAAGCGTTTGAACTCCAATTTACGTACGAAATCCTAAGAATCGTATACAATTTCCTAGGAGTTCGCATGAGATTCTTGTGAATTCGTATGCTAATTGGAATTCGAATGCTTCAAAAATACACCTCCGGAGCTGTGATTTAAAGGTTTTTATACGACTCGACGGATAAGCCAGCTAAAGTGGCAGTGGGCGGGGCACATAGCACGCAGAACTGACGGCCGATGGGGCAGAAAGGTTCTGGAATGAAGGCCACGTACCGGCAAGCGCCGCGTGGGACGTCCACCCACAAGGTGGGCAGACGACCTAGTAAATGTTGCAGAACGACGCTGGATGCAGGCCGCTTCCAACCGGCCGATCTGGAAGTCACTGGGGGAGGCCTATGTTCAGCAGGGGACGTCCTGTGGCTCAAATGATGATGATGATACGACTCGATGGCGTAGTGGTGAGTAAACAGGCCTTAAACGCAAAGAAACCTGGGTTTTATACTCAGTACGGGTCAATTAAGACCTCTGTAGCCGAGAGGTAAGTACGCCGGACTTTTATGGCACCGCCATCTCTGAGGTTCCGGGTTCGATTCCCGGTCGGGTCATTGTAGAAAATGAACTTTTCTATATTGTCTCGGGTCTGGGTGTTGTGGTGCCGTCGTTGATTCTGATTTCTATAACACAAGTGCTTTAGCTACTTACCTTAGGATCAGAGCAATATGGGATGATGTCGTTCAATATTGATTCATTTATATATTATTTATCTAATTTATCTAGATTGGCTCGAGTCCGATTTCTGGGAAAAATAAAACTAATTACTTCATAACAAGCATTTTATTTCTTTCTTTGATTCGTAATTACAAGAATCGATAGGAAACATACGTTTTGATTGGGTAGGTAGGTTCGACACAGGATATCCCTGGAAGTATGGATCACATCGCACAGGAGCATAACGAGGGTGATATCCGAACTTTTTGGCTATCTTAATGCTGATTTTATGCTTGACGAAAGTTGGTAGAAAAAAATATTTTTTATTCTTGTCACAAATTATGTTTGATAGTTGATTAAATTAACTTCATAAGGAATAGCAAACCCAACAAAATCTAAACAAAAATTAAACAGTTATCTTTGATAGTTTGTTTGAACTTTGTTTAAGCTACCGTCGAACATAACCTTCTCCTATTTGAAGTCGGTTAAAAAATCGAGTCCATTGAAGATAAATAACACTTGAAAAAAATCATCGACCTCAGGTGGGACTCGAACCCACGTCCCATCGCAAATCACAATCAAATCACTACTCAGCTATACATATAGCTACAACATTGATCAGAGATACGCTGGCTTTGACAGCGAGAAAAAACACTTGAGGAATTTCATCTTGTCACGTGACGTCCTCGGTAGCTTAGTTGGTAAAGCACTCGCCCGGCATGCGATGGGACGTGGGTTCGAGTCCCACCTGAGGTCGATGATTATTTTCAAGTGTTATTTATCTTCAATTAAACATTGCATGGAATTGCTAAAAAAAAATTTACAATCGAGTCCATTTTCAAAGCATATTTTGGTCTTGAAATATTCGTGAAAGTCCAGGGAAGGTTTAAATGCTGAGAAAATATGGAAAAATTGCGAGAAAAATACTTAAATCGTCAATTTTATTTGCCAGTACCTGCTCGTACCTGCCAAACAGGCTGCTTTCAGAAACGAAATAAAATGGAGGAAATAATAATATTGTTTAGTTTGATTAAAGTAGTTATTGAAATTGGTCACATTATTTAATTTTCAGGTACGAAGTTCACTGGGTCAGCTATAACTTAATACATTAAATAACTCGTAAACTCATAAATGATAGATCTATGATCTATGTAAGCCGAAATGGAAATAATTTTGCCTTTTTAAATTTAATACCCTCACTATGAGGTCCGAAATAATCAGTAGGTAATTTTATTTTATTCGTTTATTTCCAAGCTTACATCTATTTTTACAGGGAGCCTAATAAAATAGAGCAGCAACAATTAAACATATAAATTACAACACAATTCACATTAATAACACAGAATACACAGTGTTACCCTAGTGAATTCGCTCAGAGAACAGTGAAATATATCAATCTTTTCAGAAATGTGTGCAGTGTGAGCGTCAGCGCTGACTTATTCTGCAGCTTGTCGATTCTCTAAGAAAAACGCAACAGACTCGCTCTAAAACACGACTTAGCCGTACAAACGAACATAGCCTTTATCTTGTTAGTAAGAAGGTTCATATTATTTATCGTTGATGAGCGAGTGCAGCGGCGAAGTGAGCGCGGTTTTGTTTACAGAATCGACAGGCTGGTGGGTTCTCCCGCGCGCCACCGCCAGCAGCCGCGGCCTGCGACGCCGCTCCAAGTATTTGTCGGGTACACAAAGCCCTACCCGTTCCAATATCGCCGCATTACAAACCTTACCTCTCATTATTTTGAATAAATACAATGCCATAGCCAAATCTCTTCGCACTCGCAACTCATTGTATCCAACCATACCTAAATTAAATAAATAAGGGTACATTAACGGGTAGAAGGGATATACTCCGTATTGTCTCTTATATAAATCTATATCTATACTAATATTATAAAGAGGAAAGATTTGTACCTATTTTTGTATGTTTGTAATGAATAGGCTCAAAAAGTACTGGGCCGATTTAAAAAATTCTTTCACCAATAGAATGCTACATTCTTCGAATTTGACATAGGCTACATTTCATTTTGAAAAAATTAGGGATCCTTGGTAAAATTTGAACAATGTAACCGAAGGTGTAGAAAAATGAGTCTTAAAATGTCTTTCGTCGAATGCGCTGCCGAAACTATTAACGATAATTGTCTACCCCGTGCGAAGCCGGGACGGGCTGCTAGTATCTTATAAATTTATTTTGGATGATATATCATATGATGGATGATCATATTTGGATGATATATGGATATAATCAATTACACAACACATTGGGTCGAATATTGAATATCGATTTTAAATTTTTATCATCATTTTTTTAGGCATAGGACGTCCACTGGTGAATAAAGGCCTTCCCTAGTGAGTGACTTTCAGTCCAGATTGGCCGGTTGGATGAACCATAATAAAAAAGTTTATTTTTAGGGTTCCGTACCCAAAGGGTAAAACGGGACCCCATTACAAGGCTCCGCTGTCCGTCTGTCACCAGGCTGTATCTCATGAACCGTGATAGTAAGAGAGTTAAAATTTTCACAGATGATGTATTTCTGTTGCCGCTATAACAACAAATACTAAAAATCAGAATACAATAAATATTTATACATTAAACGTGATTTTTTGCCGTTTTCATAGAAAATGGTACGGAACCTTGCGTGCTCGAGTCCGACTCGCACTTGGCCGGTTTTTTAATTTTGGAAAGCAAATATAGAGTCAAATGTTCATGTCTTCAGGCATAGCCAGGAATTGTTCATATTGCCGTATCATTGAAACTATCAATCTTATCTCTTTAATCTGATGACATAGTTTTGTGGTAGTAGAACGTACATAGCACGACAATTTATGTCGATACGTAATTACGTATGTGGTGCCGGCACGTTAAAAGAATTTCACCACCCCTTCTCTTCCTATGGGTGTCGTAAGAGGCGACTACAGGAGAACCGCCACAAGAAGACGGGCAGCAGCGTCTCCTCTCCACCATTGGCCAAACTGCGATCGCCAACCCGCCTGCCAAGCGTGGCGATTATGGCAAAATCCTCCTTTTGGAGAGGCCTGTGTCCAGCAGTGGACTGATATAGGCTGGTGATGTGATGAATTACGTATGTGCCGACAGCACTAATGTGGTGACAGAAAAGATATGGAGTGGAAAGGAAAGGAAGCACTTTGTTTATTTATTTACTTACCTTAATACCTATATATACTTGGCGTCACGTAAAAAGACCGGTGGCCAAAATAGGACTAACATTTTCAGTACTGCTATAAGTGTTCGGTGGAGACAAGTAGCGTCACCCTCCAGCGTTCTTTTTATTTGACGCGAGCTATACCTCGATGTTACCTATTAATTATAGCGTAGTAGCGTATGAACCTGCCCCCCTAGCATGGCCAACAAAACATGATATGATATGATATGATATAGCAATTTATTGATACCCAACGGTCAAAATATGATATACATATGCATCATCTATAACTTTTATCGAAACGGCAAGCATGTCCGTGGCCGGTAACGTTTACAGTCTTGCTCGCTGTTTCGTAAGTTAAAATTTTGACAGTTAGGTAAGTTTCGATAAATCGCTATCTGAGGTGTTTTGTCGGTCATGCTAGCGGATCTGACATTGCCTACAAAACAGAACCAGCAGGGCTAGCATGCGCGCATCGGTTATTTTATCGATAGACAAGAGAGATTTTGTCTTCGACGATATTTGTCGTTTTACCTAATTACAGACGTCTCGAATCCTTTTTTTTAATATTTTCTGGGTCTCCCGTTCTTCGTAGCTACTTATTTTTACGTAATAACACGGCATTGCATGATATTTTGGTTTTTCTTTGTTCGTCGAACGTCAAAAGTCGATAAAATGCCACGACAAAATTTTATCGTGTTGCGCATGCTAGCCCTGCAGGAAGCCCTACCCATGTTATTATGAAAAGACAAATACAATAAAACCAGTATGTAAACAGTATTGAAAGAGCTTAATTACAATAAATAAGTAGGTATTATTGCATTCATAAACGTGTCCACACAATACTTATACCTATTTATTATTTACATAATTATTTTTTCTCGAAGCTGATGTTATGTTTAATAGTGATGCAACTACATTAAAAACTTCATTGCTCTTGCGCTCTCGTATTATATACTCGTAGGTACTTATGTACCTAAACTTATATGTTATTGATAATGCAGCGGTATTTATTTTAGTGTCTGTTTGTGCAATTTTAGTTGGTGTTGACACTGTTGACGCCAAATACGGGCCTAGCCAAATATTGAGTGTGTGATAAAAATGATGAATAAAGAAAGTGTTATTGTATTTCGTAGTTAGTGACAGATTTGTGTGTGTGTGTGTGTGTGTGTGTGTGTGTGTGCAGCATTTAAAAATTTTAACTAATCAAGTTTTTTTTTACTAAATATTAAGTTAAGAAACAACTGCATTATCTAAACACGTAATTCAAAATACCGTAAAATTTCAAATTTTCCGTCACAATCTCGCAAATGAATCGAAAAGAAATCCTGAAAAATAATGAGTCGCCGAGTTCGTCACAATAATCGAGCGAGTGGCATTCATCTCTCAACTCAATTCACTAATCAGTGTTCGTATGACCAATAGATTGGACACGCATTCAGCTCGTTACCATTCTTGGTACTGCACCTCGCCCGTGGACTACAATAAATACGTAAATATCAGTGTAGAATATAACTAGAACTATGGACAATATCGGTTTTGTGTTGGACGAGAACCTCCCGGTGGTTGGCGATGCGACTGCTGGTCATCATGTCGGGTGTGGAGCGCCGGGAGGCAGGTGCTCCGAAGGGTGCCTAGCCGGGACCGTTGTGCCTGTATATGGGTTGTAAGTACCACTTCTATACAGCTTTCTTTTCAGTAAATTTTGATCGAGAATGCGTTTTTTTCTTTAATCGACTTTTTTGGTAGGCGATAAAATTGAGTAAATACTGTCTTATAATACCTATTTTCTAAAGATACTTGTTTATTGACTTTGTAGTCCGATCGACTACAAGAAAAAACAAAAATAATAACAATTCTGAGTGGATGGCACCTATTTATTAAACTCGAACACGACCACGACTAATAATTTAAGTAGGTCTGTACGTACGCACAGAAATATGATATGTTTATTTTATGTTCTACGTTGTAAGTACATACCTAGACCTACTCAGCATCTATCTTGATTCTCGGTCCATTCAGTCAGTACAGAATTGCGATATTAGGTGTGTCACTATCAACTTTTATTATGAGATCAAAATAGACAAGTTTAATTAACTCTTAAACTCTCAACTTGATAAAGTTATAAATAATGATATATTGTTTTAAACTTTCATGGTCACTAACATATTAGAATAGTTTGTTACGGGATTGCTACCATGTAAGTACCTTATTTTTGAGTTCCCGATATGCTATTTCGGCACTGTTGCAAGCGCCATGATCGCGCTTGCAAGCGCATATCGGGAACTCAAAAATAAGGTACATGGTAGCAATCCCGTAACAAACTATTCTAATTATAAAAAATGGCACGGAACCCTTCGTGCGCGAGTCCGACTCGCACTTGGCCGGTTTTTAATCCCTTACAACTTGTGTTTGGATTATACCAGATAAACGAAATTCCCGGGATATGTTAATATAACGAAAGGGCCAAGCCTAAGTAGAGGGTTTGTGAAGTTAGGCCTGTTGAGTGGCGTGTAGAGTTTGAAGCTTGGCTCTACGTGAGATCTGATAACTTTTTGATAGTGCGAGTCATATGGTATCGTCTCTTGGCAACATTTTACCTACACGAAAATGTTTTTGGTAGAAGTACAAGGCTAAGCTATTTGCAAGCAAATTGTTCCTCATCTGACTCTTTCTTATACTTAACTCTGTCTCTTATAATCTCTATATATTTTACAAGAATGATTTCGACAACTACAGATCCTACTCCTTTTTCGAAGTCGGTAAAGAAATAAATTACTTCACTAGTTTCACAACAAAATGCGAGCAGCTAACGACATCTGTCTGTCTAATATTTAATCAGAGCAAAATTAAGTGTTCTCGTTTTCCTAAGCGACTGAGAAAGCGACCCCTAGTCAAATTTGTTAAAACTATTTTAAAACCTAAATCAAAGGCTCTGCTGACACAAACTTGCTGAGTTTTAAATTTCAATCTTCTTAACTAGATGGCGCTGCAAGTTTCATTAAAAGCAGGGGTGTAACACTGATCAAATAAACTACGAGGTGTAATGCGGATGTTTAATTATTATTACTATTAATTAATAATATATTTTGACTCAAAAATCAACTGTTACGGTAATTTTATGTTTTGCATAATAATCTTATTTTTCGATTTTTAGCTTAGTAATTTATTGAAGTGAATTAAATTTTTTTAGAAAACTATTTTTAGTATTTACAATAATTTGTTTTTATTAATCAATATTATATTAATAATTGAAGTCAGGTCTAGTTAAAAGTAAGCCTTCTGGTGTCGTCTTAACCATGAAATCTTGAGCTTAAAACCTAATTCAATTGGAGAAATGAACATTTGTTATTTTTTTAGGGTTCCGTACCCAAAGGGTAGGGTCCCCCTATTACTAAGACTCCGGTGTCCGTCTGTCTGTCTGTCTGTCCGTCTGTCACCAGGCTGATCTCACGAACCGCTACAGGATAGACAGTTGAAATTTTCACAGATGATGTATTTCTGTTGCCGCTATAACAATAATAAATACTAAAAAACGTAATTAAATAAATATTTTAGTAGGCTCCCATAAAGCAAACGTGACTATTTTGCCGTTTTTATAGATAACGGTACGGAACCCTCCGTGCGCGAGTCCGACTCGCACTTGGCTGGTTGTTTTTGTTTCTGGGAGTGCTGTTTTTCGCCCCAAGTAATAAAATAGAACGTTGTCCGGTACCTCGTATCCTCTTGTAGTGCGTCCGCCCAATAGATACTCGTACAATGTAGTGTATAGAGTTATAATATTTTTATAAAAACCGTTTCACATCACATTTTATTTACGATATCATTTCAACTTTTGTAGGGCATTTAAATTCTTGTTTTTTGTTACTGTTAGTTAGTTAAGGATTCATTCTAAGGAGAAGAATTAAGGATTATTTTACAATGAAAAAGTGTTTTTGACCGCTCGGCAGTCGGCGATACGGTTAACTCTGCTGATTCATAGCATACCAACTTGTTTTATTCATTATGCATTTCGTCACTTAAATAATAATAAAATGTTTTCTCAATTTTTAAAATAGTGCCAGTTGTGCATAGTAACTGATGTTAAATAAAACAATCACCTCAACTTTAGTTGGTTTCAGTACATATGACGTCAGAGACCTAATACGCGTAATCTAACCTATTACATTTTTTAATTGTCAAATAGGCTGTATAAATCAAAGTCCCTTGCAGTATGTACTTGCAATAAAATAAATAAATGTCAGTTTAGGAAGTTTGAAGTTTGTTTGTTGATTGTTTTCGATCGTAGCGTGTAACTGTGCGTGCAAAGTTCTGTGATTTACCTTGAAAAGTGCTTAAAAATAGTGTGAACTTGTTAAAGTAAGTATAAATTAGCATTTAATTCGTCAAATCATTGGTTTGAGGATAACCTTAACTTATCACTTGTAAAACCGAGAGTTCTAAACCAGTTGTTTTTAACTAAAAATAGTTTTTCGTACTTTGTTCCATCTGTGGCCTGTTTTGTAACTTCCCGGGATGTAAATTGGATAATTGACGTATTTGTGCACGCATGCGCTGGAATAACGCGCGAAGTGAGCCGCGGCTGTCGTGCGAGCGAGTTCTGTGGAGCGCCCTCTCGGCAGACCAGTCGTTGTAGTCGCTCGAGGTCCGTGCTCGCTCTGTGCTGCTAGTGTTATTTTCCTAGTGAATTCCGAGCCCGAGACGCCGGTCCCCCAACTCTTTAAAACAAAGAACACCTGTCTCTGAGGTAAGAGTAAAATTAAATCTGAAACTATTAGAGACTGTTAAATGTTAGTGCAAACTATAGCCTGCAAGTTGCAACTCAGCTGTTCACGTAACTAGTTGTATAGTAAAGTTTACTACTTTTTATTCAGCTGCAGTGCGAAAACTTTTTCAAAGCCACCATTTTCGAATTTTCTTCTCGTTTTTCTTAGAACTCCTAATGTGCATGTTATCTGTTGTATGTTCTTTTTATTTGCTTTTAATTTGAGGCTTTGTTATTTTCTTTTTGGTATTAAGTTGGCATGCCTCGGGGTTTGCTGAACGGTGGGTCGTACACGTCCCTGGACCAGGTGTACCGGGGAACGACATTGCCGAATAAAAAGGCAGATGTTAAGAAAATGCTGCGGTTAGGAGGGGTCGCAAAGAAGAAGTTCGAGCCATTGTTTGATCAGAGTGTGTCAGACATGACTAAGGTCCTTACCGAGTAAGTAGCTTGGCAAGCTGCCTTACCTGCTGTCTGTGTGCACATTTTCATTTTTCCTACACATTTCTCTGCATATTTACTTAACCTTTCCAATAGGCCAGTCATTGTTTATTTTCTGTTTATTATCACAGTGTTATTGAGACTAAAGTCTTACATAACACTAAGTTGTGACTACTATGATTGATCACGAAATCTTAATACTATAAGACATTGCTCAAGACTTGTTTCATTGGTTTTAAATGTATTTGTTTTGTAAGCTAAGTAAAAATTATATTTTCTATATTTTTATTTAAAAAAACTATCTTAAAAGTAAGGCCTCCTTTGGTTTTAGAAAATGTGAAATTGGACAACTAAATATTACTTACCAATAATTTGTGATGAAAAAAATAGAAAAAAATATCATTTTGTGTTATAAATTAGAGTCAAATCAAAGTCTACTTTAATTCACAGTATTACGGTGTTAATCCGTTATAAAAAAAACAAGATATTCAGTTTTTTTAAATGGCCTTGTTCATTTACCATTATTTTCACTAACAATTATTTAAATCCTTAACATATTTAAAACGATTATTAGTTCATTTGCGTATCTGGAGTGTCATATCATGTTAGCCCTACCGTAGACCTTAAAAAACCTTAGCTCACTCCAAGTAAGCTATGTACACTGCACTATTTCAGGACTAACTTTGACGAGGACGATAAGAAGAATCTGGAGAAAATGCCATCCATGAACGCTGAGGAGACTGCTCTGCTCGGGTAAGTCGCTACTTATGACCGGAACAGAGGAAAATGAGAATGATCGATCACATTGTAATATTATTAGTATATATTAAAAAAAACCAACAAATATAACACTAATAATACATTTATAAAGTAAATAAGCTAGTTTGTCCTTTGTCTGGTCAGAAAACTATACATTTTAAAAGCCTTTCTTTTCATCACAGTAGCTTACCACACGAATTATATAACTGTCAAAAATATGATTTAATAATTTACATAACTAAAAACTGTTATGATAAATAAAAACAGAGCTTTTTATTGTTTATGCAATACACAGTATTTCACTGGTATCAATGAAAATTTCATAGTTTCTGATATGATAAGTAATAACTTCAGAAAATTACAAAATGTAACCTTACTGTTCTCATTTTCCTTTTACCACCGTTTCCGAACAATCGGGCTTCAGTGGTTTAATTAAAGTCGATACATATTTCATTGTTTCTTTTACTTTCTATAATAGCTTCATAATTTATTTTGCCTCAGTGTGGGTTTTTTACTCTTGACATACTTAGTAGTACGCGAATTTGTAATAAAAAATGTACATATTTTTTTAATAAATAGTTTCAACTAAATTATTTTTACTCTTTATATTTAGTGAGTAGTAAAATAGTTTCTTTATCTTAGTATTAATAATAATGTAGTAATGAACAATAACATTTCGTAATAACTGCACGATAATACAGTGTTATGCAAGGCGTTTAATCAATGTGAATTGAGACATCAGTGCATAGGTACATAGACATCAGTGTACAAACCGACTAATATGTCAACGGAGGTTATATATGCAGTTATTGGTTTTCTTGGTAGATTGTTAAGCTGCTAGGTATATTCAATCAGCTGAAAACAACCTAGGGATTGATTCTGGTGCTAAAAACATAACACAATTCTTTGTTGGTACCGTGATACCGAGTTTGTTTGCGCTGCTTTTTTTACTGAAAAATTAGAAAAAAATTGTTTTGGGACTCTGGGTGCCTAGTACGAGTACCACCACAACTAAGTCTCTTAAATCGATCATAAAATTATACATATTAACATTGACTTTGCGATCGATCGATATTATGTGACACGATTATTTTGTGGAACTCGAACTAATTTACTAAATAGGATTATATTTTTCCCCGTGAGCTAATGCTTTCCTATTGGTCCCAATAGTAAAGTATTAGCTCAAAGCGAGTTGTATGGTTAAAATCGGCCAAGTGCGAGTCGGACTCGCGCATCGAGGGTTCTAAGGGCCTAGTGCGAATGCCAAAAAATGGCCACGTCGTTAACTATTTAAAAAAAAATTGTATTAATTTTCGATCGATTTAAGTGACTCGGTTGTTTTGTGCAACTCGTACTAGAAACCCTGTAGACTAGTAGATGGTGATGGCATGAGGAGACATGACATACCGGCTCTTTAATCTTACCATGAAGCTATTTTAATTGACCTTCAAAGCGCAGACAAACAAGTAGTACAACATGGTAGAATTAATGACAAAAGTATTCCTCTAGTTTTAGAATAGTTTGTTACGGGATTGCTACCATGTACCTTATTTTTGAGTTCCCGATATTTCGGCACTGTTGCAAGCGCCATGATCACGGAGTAACTGAAGATTGCGGGTAAGTTGTTAAGGGCAAACATATCGGTCTACCCTCTTTCGCAGTCTTTTATTGCACGCGTCGGTACCAGTGTCTACAAACTCACTATTTTCTCGCACCTGTTCTCGACACACAACACTAACAGTATCTGACCGCAAAAATATATTCCTAAAAGAATATATTCCTCTAGTTATCCACGGGGCCAGATAGAGATTTCACAAGAGTGTCAATGGTATGAAAACCATTGACACTCTTGCCTAACGAATTGAGGGTAAATTTTACAGAGTCACGGTACCAATAAAATACGGTTTAGTAGATATTGGACCTATTCGCAAGATGACTGAAGATGAGTTTTTGGACTTATTCGCGAAATCCCTCATTCTAAAAATGCCGTATTCTCAAAATACCTTATTATACTTTGGACTCATTCGCTGAAAGACTTATTCTTAAAAGGACATATTCTTGAAATGGCCTATATTTATGTAAGTGTGCGCTTATGGTAAAAATATGTATTTTTGTTTTTTGATCATAAACAAGAAATTTTGTGTAACCATTAACGTAAAATGATTCATGTATATATGATGCTGTAAGGGTTTTGCAGAAAAAAAGAAAAAAATACATGTAAATAATTTATTATCTTTTTATACTTAAAATCAACAAATAAAATATAAAGGAATTTTTAGTGTCATTTTTTATATTCATATAAGTTGTCTTCAATCAATTACGTCAATAGAAATAAGTTTAACAATAGTTTTACATTAAAAGTTGTAAATACTCAATCTTTTAAAGAAATTGAGTCACGTTTATTTCGCGTGTCTCTAATTTTCTCAATACATACTTTTTTGTACATTTTTTATCGAATATAATGTCTCCTATTTGGGCGAAGACCCTCAAAAAGACTCTTCTTAATAATGACATCGAAGTGCGTTGCTTCTCCTCTTAGTTTGTGTATGAAGTGCAAAAATACACAGTGTGTATCAAATGTGAACCAAAAATCTTGCCTCTTTTCCTTCTGAAGAATTTGTTTTACTTTTATGTGGTGTTTTAAAAATTGCGTATCTAATTTAAATGTAAGTTCGTGTAGCGTATCGTCAGTAATACCTACTTTTTATTACACGTCATTGATTGTACCGTAGCTGCAGGCTGTGTATGACTAAATGAAGAGAACGTGTCATTTTACTAATAGCACGTATTAACAGATTTTATCAAGTGACCTATCATTCCAATATAAACTTTATCGTTGTTGCGTAAAGATACTTTTCCGTTAAGATCATGCAACTACATAGACTGCTAGATCATAATTCTCACTTCATAACTCGCCTGGTTTGAAAAGAAGCTTCAGGAGTTTATGACGCGTTGTTCTTGTCACTCTTTCTAAGTTGGTCGGATTGCGGTTGCTTGGATAGGTAATGCTAATCGCATTAACACCTTAGGTTGGGAAGTGGCAGGTATTTATGTAAACGGTATTGAATCACAGAAAAATAAAAGTTATTCATGGTTACGTTGAATACACAAGCCAAAACCCAATGTGTCCATTTGACGACCAATTCCCATATTTCTTTTGATCAACTGCTCAAAATTAAGTAAACAAATAATGACAGATACATAAAACTGTATGTAGGTACAGGGCCCTAACCATGAACTGTTAAAACAATCAAAAATCTCATTATCATTTCTGTCAAATTTTGTATGAAATGACGTACCATAATTGACAGATTTGACAATTTTGAGATTGTTTTTAGAGTTCATGGTTAGGGGGCAGGTGTACAGTCACAAAACACGTGTTTTGTGCGCAAGTATCACGTGCACAACACCGGTTATCCGGCTATCTAGGTAACCAGACCCGAAACTAAATTAACCCCGAGCAGCAGCGGGCGGCAGTCATTAAAGTTCTTCCACTGTTATTTGGAAAGGGCTATGCTCGGTGTTTCTTTACGAGATCAAATCAGAAATGAGGAGATCCGTAAACGAAGATAAGTCGTTGACATAGCACGATGGATTAGCCAGCTAAAGTGGCAATGGGCGGGGCACATTGCACGTAGAACTGACGGCCGATGGTGCAGAAAGGTTCAGGAATGGAGGCCACGCACCGGCAAGCGCAGCGTAGGACGTCCACCCGCAAGGTGGGCAGACGACCTGGTAAAGGTTGCAGGACGACGCTGGATGCAGGCCGCTTCCAACCGGCCGACCGGGAAGTCGCTGGAGGAGGCCTATGCTCAGCAGTGGACGTCCTGTGGCTGAAATGATGACTGTTATTTACTTACGTGTAAATAATCAGAACTTACGGATTCAGGGTATACAACACAAGCTAGTTGGGAACGCCAACAAACGTACATATTTGTTAGAGTAGTATTTGTCAAAGTATAATACGGAATTTCACGTTGCACGAGGGACGTAGAACAACTACGGATGGAAAACATCTCTCCGACCACATGTGTGCAATAAACAATTTGAATTTAAATTTGGTTTCTCATGAATTATTATCATGTCAGCCCATTGCAGTCATTTGCTAGACGTAAGCCTTCACTAAAGAGCGCCAAAAAGCACAATCTCCCGAGATGTCATCCAGCCACTGCCAAGTCTCAGGGTATCCTTTCCATTCCGAAGGTTATCGGTTTCTAAAGCAGGGACCATCTTACACTACGTTTCCCGACGCGTGGTCTCCACTCGTTTACTTAACCTTTAATCGGTTCTGCTACAGACGTGACTGCTCTACAGTAACTTTAGCGTGGTGCTACATTAAAGATAAATAACACTTGAAAAAAATCATTGACCTCAGGTGGGACTCGAACCCACGTCCCATCGCATGCCGGGCGAGTGCTTGAGAAATTACATCGTGTCACGTGACGTCCTCGGTAGCTTAGTTGGTAAAGCACTCGCCCGGCATGCGATGGGACGTGGGTTCGAGTCCCACCTGAGGTCAATGATTTTTTTCAAGTGTTATTTATCTTTAATAAAACCTTGCATGGAATTGCAAAAACAAAAATTTACAGTGGTGCTACATTTTTGGACTACGTCCATTAAAACGTCCATTTGGACAACATCACATACATTGCTCTGATCCTAAGGTAAGTAGCCAAAGCACTTGTGTTATAGAAATCAGAAACAACGACGGTACCACAAAACCCAGACCCGAGACAATATAGAAACGTTCGTTTTCCACATTGACACGACTGGGGATCGAACCCGGAACTTCTTCGTTGCTCTTCTGCCGCATGACTTTGTTTCTTATTTTGTCCCTTTACGAAATCCCAAGCTTTATCCTTAGCTCGCTGGGTGACATCTCATGAATAAAAAGGGCGGTAGCCACGAACACTTAAAACAATCTCAAATCTGTCAAACATTATCAAATCTGACAAATTTTGTATGAAATGACGTACCAAAATTGACAGATTTTGAACAGTTGATTTTATGTCACGATTTCACCATTGCATAATACTAACACAATTCAAAGTTATAATGTGAATTTATTATATTTTTCAATGACAACCCAGGGCCCTAACCATGAACTGTTAAAACAATCACAAATCTGTCAAACATAATCATTACTGTCAAATTTTGTATATAATGACGTACCAAAATTGACAGATTTGACAACTTTGAGATTGTTTTAAGAGTTCATGGTTATGGTCCTGGTTTACCGAGTGATGTGGTTAACCCACCTTCAACCGGCCGCGTGTAAACATACGCTGCATTTATAACGAGTTCGCTTCATCGTACCATCGTGCTCGAATAACTGGATCACTTTTAAGGTTTCAAAGGAAAAGAAACTGTTCATATCATCCAGTCCGTCTGTCTGCTCGTATGTCACAGCTATTTTAGTGGCACATTGAGGCAGCCTGTGCAATGTAGTAGGTTCAATATTTTTCAAAATATTAAGGTTATATCCAGTTAAGTAGATGACTTTCATAAATGCATACAGGGCCCTAACCATGAACTGCTAAAACAATCACAAATCTGTCAAACATTATCATTACTGTCAAATTTTGTATAAAATTACGTACCAAAATTGACAGATTTGACAACATTGAGATTGTTTTAAGAGTTCATGGTTATGGCCCTGGTTTACCGAGTGATGTGGTTAACCCGCCTTCAACCGGCCGCGTGTAAACATACGCTGCATTTATAACGAGTTCGCTTCATCGTACCATCGTGCTCGAATAACTGGATCACTTTTAAGGTTTCAAAAGAAAAGAAACTGTTCATATCATCCAGTCCGTCTGTCTGCTCGTATGTCACAGCTATTTTAGTGGCACATTGAGGCAGTCTGTACAATGTAGTAGGTTCAATGTTTTTCAAAATATTAAGGTTATATCCAGTTGAAGTAGATGACTTTCATAAATGCATACAGGGCCATAACCATGAACTCTTAAAACAATCTCAAAGTTGTCAAATCTGGCCAAATTTTGGTACGTCATTTCATACAAAATTTGGCAGAAATCATAATGTTTGACAGATTTGTGATTGTTTTAACAGTTCATGGTTAGGGCCCAGGTATGATATTATATGTAGGTAGTTTTAATTTAGCTTCGTTTTTTTTCAACTTTTTTTTATATTTCGCGGTTAGACTTAGGTTAGGTTACTTATAAACAAATGTCTAAAAACTCAGCCTATAGAGCCTTTCAATAGCGAATACGATATCGTAAGAATTGTAAACTAGGCAAGCGCATTGGAATTCTAACGCTTCAGAAATACGTCTTCTGTAAGCGTTATCGCTAGATATCATATCAAAGGTTTTATACAATAAATAAAACCGGCCAAGTGTGAGTCGGACTCGCGCACGAAGGGTTCCGTACCATTATCTGTAAAAACGACAAGAAAAAAATCACGTTTGTTGTATGGGAGCACCCTAAAATATTTTATTGTACTCTGTTGTTTAGTATTTGTTGTTATAGCGGCAACAAAAATACATCATCTGTCAAAATTTCAATTTCTCTAAATATCACGGTTCATGAGATACAGTCTGGTGACAGATGGACAGACAGACAGATAGACAGACGAACAGCGGAGCCTTATTAATAGGGTCCTGTTTTACACTTTGGGTACGTGTCAACAGTGATACTAAAAAGTGAACAGTGATCTACTTTGACTGATGTGCATTTTAAAGAATATGGACAAACCGCGGATTTCGAAACCCATCGAGCGCATCGATCATACTCGATACTTTTCAATTTGCACCTGTCGCACGAGTCGCACGCACATCCATTCCGATTCTGATGTATTATCCGACAAAGTGTGCGAGACTGCGAGCCGAGCATCGATCACTGTTTAAGCTCAAAACAAAATCTATACTAATATTATAAAGAGGAAAGATTTATTATATTTTCTATTTTTGTATGTTTGTAATGAATAGGCTCAAAAAGTACTGGGCCGATTTAAAAAAATCTTTCACCAATAGAATGCTACATTCTTCCAATTTGACATAGGCTACATTTCATTTTGAAAAAAATTAGGGTTCCTTGGTAAAATTTGAACAATGTAACCGAAGGTGTAGAAAAATGAGTCTTAAAATGTCTTTCGTCGAATGCGCTGCCGAAACTATTAGCGATAATTGTCTACCCCGTGCGAAGCCGGGACGGGCTGCTAGTCAGTAATAAATCGGAGAGGTCCACGAAAATACCGGTGCATTATTCAAACGCGTTCCATTTGGAAACAAAAGACAGTTGAACTATGTTTTTAAAAACCCTGTTTTTCCCCTTGTTCCCGCCGTCTGTCATTTCCGCAGATTAAGGTAAATTATTCTACGTCGTATTTGAGTTACTTTGCGTTTAGAACAATGAAAATTATACAATTACAATTTGTTACAAAATTTTAAATAACGTTTAATAGTAAATACTTACGTTTCAATGAGGACCAATACAAAAGAAAAAACAAGTAAGTCATAAAAACAAAAAAAAAACTTTTGTTTAGTTTGTAAGGAAGTTGTCGTGTTTGATTTTAAAATTTATTTCGTTTACATTTTGAAAGATTTAATTAGGTTATTTTTTTATAGATTTATTTATAATATTCTAGATTAAAATTCGTAACACAGAAGAATATTGTCTGCCGCTCGCCGTTTCAATAAAATCGCAAATTGGAATAAAATAATCGAAGATTGATTGTGTTAATTTCGTAACGAAGCAGGCGAACTTCGCAAACGTTCGTTCGGAACCGTGCGACTGACGTCTTTTGTCCAGCGTCAGGCAGTTCCCTTGTGCCAGGAAATTACGTGACCTCGCTTTATGCGTGCATCAACTGAGGTCCGAATCAATTTATTTTTTAATCGACTACCTCGATAGCCTTGGCGTCGCCATCTGTGAGGTCCCGGGCCCCGATCAATGAAGAAAACGAAGTTTACATATTGTCTTGGGTCTGGAGGTTGTGGTACCGTCGTTGTTTCTGATTTCTATAACACGAGTGCTTTAGCTACTTACCTTAGGATCAGAGTTCTGTATGTGATGTTGTTTAATATTTGTTTAAGTATGTAATTCACGAATGAATGTGCACATCGATTACATTGGACAACATCACATACATTGCTCTCATCCTAAGGTAAGTAGCTAAAGCACTTGTGTTATAGAAATCAGAAACAACGACGGTACCACAACAACCAGACCCGAGACAATATAGAAAAAATCTTTTTCTACATTGACCCGACCGGGAATCGAACCCGGGACCACAGAGATGGCGACGCCAATTCCGGCGTGCTCGCCTCTCGGCTACGGAGGTCGTCATTATAATAAGAGCCTGCGCTCATTGCGATTTTCAGCATTCGCGACAGGCGAATTTGCGACTGCAAAGATCATGCAACGCGTTTTGGCGACTCTGCGATTGAATATTAACATTGAACGGTGACTTGGCAAAATGGCGGCTGCATCTCATTTTCGCGATTTTTGGTTGAGATCGAGTGGCTGTTTTAAGTTTGATCGCTTCAGTATTAGTTTAAGTTTCAGTATTCGCAGACTTTAACGTATTTCCTGTCAAGCGGCCGGTCGTATATGACATGCGCTTTGATTTTTTCGTTTAATCTTATCTGTAAAGATTACCAGTAAACACCGAGATCGATCCAAAATATAGCTATATTAGCTATACAATTAATAAAATCTTCTTTCAATAATACTACGTTTCTAGCCTTATCTAAACTAAGCTTGTTCTGTGGTGACTAGATAAGGGCTCCATTCGACAAACTTAAATAAACATCCATGTATATAATATATACAAGTAATCGCGCTCATCACACTAACATACCCCTTATGGGGATCGAACCCGCGACCGCTTGCTTTGTGGACATTATCGTGCCTCCATCGTTGCTCGTGTTGCCAGGCATTCGCTCGGAGGAATCCACGCCATAATTAGTAATTACGTACAGCGCGTTGCACTACTTAAATCTGTTGCGAATTACTTAGTGAGCTATACGCTTGCTAGCAGAAAGACATACAAATGCATTACAATCATCAGAATATACAAGGTGTGTTTAAAACAACGCAAAGCCTTTTGGGGGCGATTCTTTTGCTCAAATACAGAAACTTGTTCTATGGATCTAACTTCTAAATCGCAAAAAAATCACACTTCCCCATTTTAAACTACAGTTAGTTGACATCAGTTTGTATCGAAAAGTATAAAAAAATGTAAGTTCGATTTTAGTCTCATAGAAAAAGTCGGTCTTATAAGTGTAGTAATTTACAAGTGAAGAAAAAAAAATCTCTTGCTACCAGATAAATCTGATAGAAATGAGCGATATTACCAATTGTCGATATGATCATCGGAACTGACCGATACAATACTTTTTCTTAGTAACGATCTATTTTGTAGTATACCACAAAGATCGCCATAGGTTCAAGAGGCCTAGCACGAAAATGTATCTTTCGTAAAGTATAAACCTTACAAATTAAAATAACCGGTCTCACGTGTCAATCCTTTGATAAAATATGACCAACTCGATCTAGCCGTGTAAAAAACCCGAATTGAATGGATATTTTAATTTGGTCGGATAATACGACCGAACGAACGATTCGCTTTTGTATTCGGCCTCCACGTCAGTCCATCGGGCGTCCGGAAATTACGCGGACCCACCACGGTCGTGTTCGGAAACGACTCGAGTGCAAACTGATTGACGTTTCGCCTACGCTCGGGGCGCGGGCGGCCATGCCGTAATTGATATGGAGGATAAATACTCAGGCAATTGATATATCGTAGGCAGTTTGCGCAGTAATGAGACAATTGCGGACTTATTTGTTGTTATACCATTCTTGAAGCTACATTCCGTTGAGCGAAGTTACTATTTACTTACGGCCTTACTTATAAAAATCGACTAATCAACATCTTAGTAACTGATGAATTATTCACTGCTTAACTTCTTAAGTAGTGCGTAACTATTTTTCACTCATAAACGCTACTTAGGCGTTAGTTAGTTAATTACCAAAATTTTTATTTTACTCTGCCAACACCGGACTTTAGTCATTATGAAAGACCCAAAATACTGTCATTAAAGCAAAAATTCAAAAAAAGAATGTTCAAAGCAATGTCACTTGTCCATCAATCTTGAGACCAAAGAGTAGTTACTTGTATTTTCCACGAAGGGAAAGGTGATGGCTAGAGCCATACAGCCATTATTAAAAAATCTCTTATGTCATTTAGGAGTGTTTAACACATCACTGTATGCGGGACCCCCTAGATGAGAGCTAGCTAGACAGAAAACAGCTGTTGTTGCGACGCCATTTCGGTAATTAAATTTTAAACAAGGGTACGATGCTGCTTATCTTGACAGCTACTTACGAGGTCACTAAGATGATGATTAACTTTAATTAGCGTTTATGAGTAAAGATATTTTTAATAAGTTGTTCAGCAGTGTCTTAAATTGAATCAACGTTAATAAGTAAGACCGTTAGTGAATAGTGAATACGACGTAAATAAAAAATTGTCGAGATTGTTTATATTTTTTTTGCAATTCTTTTTAACCGACTTAAAAATGGAAAAGGTTCTATGTTCGACGGTATTTTTTTGGAAATTTTTTTTTTTTCGAAAGCGTATTCTTCCACGTTTGTCCAATTATCACCAAATCAGGAGGCCAAGAGTGAAAGTGTATCGTTCGGTCGGTCATATTAACCGATCAAATTAAAACATCCTTACGGGGTATCAAAGGTTTGACAATTTATGAAAAATTGACAACAGTCGAGTTTTTTACAGTAGTAGTACAGTAGATTGAGTTTGTCATATTTTATTAAAGGATTGACACATGAGACTAGCTATTTTAATTTGTTAGGTTTATACGACCGAACAAAAGATACACTTTTGCTCTAGGCCCCGTGAATCTGATGATGGGATCCGTAGGAAATAGAGGGCAACCCTCAAATGTAATTTATAGGCCCACACAGAGTTTTCCATGTATTTTATAAGGCAATGCAGATATTTGTGTCTTGTAACCATCGTCTTATGGTATTGAGCTGATAATGAAAGCCACAAAACTTCTTAACAGTTAGTACTTACAAGATAAAAAGTATGTCGACAGAACGTATTTCGCTGTGTATTGAGCAGACGTGGCGCTTACGAGGTACCAGACATAAATTTCATTACTGGGGTTACGCCCTCAGCACTCCCAGAAACAAGAAAAAATACAAGTGCGTTTCTCAAATTGGCTTAGGTATTGAACGCAAGACCTTATGACATGGTTATAACGACAGAATGAATAGACTTTCTTTTGACTATAGACCCGGCTCCTGGTAAAAATGTAGGTAACTTTTTAAATGACTTCTATAATGATAGATTCTCAATTGGATTCAAATCATCATCATCATCATCACCAGCCTATATCAGTCCACTGCTGGAAGCAGGCCTCTCCAAAAGGAGGATTTTGCCACAATCGCCACGCTTGGCAGCCGGGTTGGCGATCTCAGTTTGGCCAATGGTGGAGAGGAGACGCTGCTGCCCGTCTTCTTATGGCGGTTCTCCTGCAGTCGCCTCTTACGTCACCCATAGGAAGAGAAGGGGTGGTGCTATTCTTTTAACGTGCCGGCACCACACGGCACGATAGTTTGGATTTAAATGATTACGTATTATTAGGGTTTGCAATTAAGCAGTGCGATAGCGCCATATTTGCCAGTGCCATAGGTGTTAGAATATAATAGACAGACGTTTGGTAATGGGTTACATATCAAGTATATGTTTACATATGCATTTAAATACTATGGTGAAGTTTGCAATTTTTTTTTTAATACAAAATTTCTTTTCTGGAATCCGATTTGTATGAAAATATTTTTTTCAAAATATAAGGTCCGATTTTATTAGTGTTCATCCTGTTAACCTGTGACTATATAGGTAAAAAGCAATCGTAAAAACCAACTTTCAAATGTCCATCATAAAAACTAAAAAAGTTAAAAATAAATTACAAAATAACAACATCGACTTCATATTGCATAAACTCGTCCTATCTTCAACTCTTTCTCGCTCTGTACAAGGGGAAGGAATAAGACGGATGATCAGATGGTTAAACGTAGCAAAGATAGGACGAGTTTATGCAATATGAAGTTAATGTTGTTGATTTTTAACTTTTTTAGTTTTTATGGTACACATTTGAAAATTGGTTTTTACGATTGCTTTTCACCTATATAGTCACAGGTTAACAGGATGAACACTAATAAAATCGGACCTTATATATAGTTAAATAACTGATAAACATACTTAATATAATTAACATCTATAACTTAGATGTGCAAATGCTTCTTCTAATAACAACTAGACCCCCGTGGGATACGAACCCGCAACCGGCTTTGTCCAGAGTTCGAACAACTACACCAAACGGTCGTCATATTTCCTGAAAAACAGTTGCATGGTTGCTGCATAGTTCTTACGAGTATAAAAAACTCACAATAGTATAGTCCATGAAAACGATCCTCAAACAAATTGAGTTAATGTATCCAGAGCAGTTTCTCTCACTTTCTAAAGTGCTCTAGAGCACAAAAGAGTCCACACCGTGCTCATTAAAACTCGCCGGCGCCGGGGTTTAGTAAAAATTAAAAAAGCGCACTCACCCTTGCTCATTCCGGAACTAAGTTTTAATCATTTCCGCGATTTCACAGGAATTATTCAAATATTCGTTCACTTGTAAAATCATTCCGAGATTTAGCTATTTTAAACGTTTCTTACTAAATAAGACGACCGTCCAATTATCCCAGATAAATCCAACTAGCGAATCAACAAGACCAGATGGTATTACTTTTTGCGCTTCGCACTAAAAGTCAGGTGGTTTCTGGTTTGATTTCAGCGGGGGCAAATGTTTGTGTGATGCACTAATATTTGTACCCAAGTCATGGATGTTTAAAAATGTTTTATCAATTAAAAAAAAACAATCTTTATCTATTTCTAGTCGCCATAGTTCTAGCTTTGCTTTTTTTGGGCCTAGATGATTGGTGTGATTGTTTCTCGTCCATCATCCTTTTTAAGAGCTTTGCTCTTGTCGGAGTTGGAGTCTTTACCATCTCTTCCAGTATTCCGCCGATCTCTCCAGTTCTTGATACGACACGTCGTCCAGCTTCTTCTTTATCTGCTGCATGTTTGCTTATTCTTGGTCGTCCTCTCTTCCTTTTTCTTCTTTTCTTCCTTCTATAACAGTTTGCATAAAATCTTCGTGTTGAATCAGGTGTTCCATTATTCTCTCCGTCCTATATTCAATTGTCCCCAAAAAGTCTTCTTCTTGTTGACCATTTTTAAAACCTCGTCTTCTAGCTAATGCTTTCCAATCTCCTCCAGCATCAAATAATATTTCATCATTCAAACTAAAGTGGGCCGACGACCTGGTAAAGGTTGCAGGACGACGCTGGGTGCAGGCCGCTTCCAACCGGCCGATCTGGAAGTCACTGGGGGAGGCCTATGTTCAGCAGTGGACGTCCTGTGGCTGAAATGATGATGATGATTCTAACTAAAACTAACATTAGTTTTATGGTGGTTCATATTATTGTGGTCAGCAAGTGAACCTTATACGAACAGCCAGTTAATAGTGTAGTTCTGAGTCTGACATCGAACGCAACCGATTTAAATTTCATATTTTGAGCGGCATCTATAGCCTGGTCTACCGAGAGAGGTCTGCATAAGCATCTCAGTTGATGAAAGTTGCGTATCTGTCTGTGGCATCGTAGCTCCCAAACGAAAAGACTGATTTTAACGTAGATTCTTTTGTTGAAAGCTGATATTACAGGGATGGTTCTTAGCTATATTTTATGAAAATCTGTTCTGTCTTTTGAAGGTTATCAGCTTATTCCCTACTTGACAAAAATATTATTAGCTTCTTGCAAACTTACTGAGGTCCGTTTTTTTGAAATTTCATTAACGTTTCATCAAGGTTGATGGTCTGGTTCGGTGACGAAATCGAAATCGGAGTAACAAAGGGTTAAATTATTAAAGGATTTCAGTGAAACACGTGATATTATTCTACGTTTAACCGATACAGAATATGGTGGGTGGCAATAAACTCCACTACGCTTCCAGGAACAAACTAAATGTCTATTTGGCTAATGGCTCGCTGCGAGAATCAACTGGACGGCTAATCAAGGGCCATTGATGGAATAGCCGCTATTTACGACCATTTAGAAGTAAACTCGTTTACGTGGCGTGTTTGAGAATAATATGTAACGGTTAATAAAGAGAAAAATGAATCTGTAGATAAAATAGAAAACCACAAGGGTTCCGAACTTGTGAGAATCAAAAAATATAACGTTTGTCGGTCCCTTGAAGGTGTAAATTCATAAAGCTTGTATGTTGACGCACTACTTTTAACTGCAGTATGTTATTTGTGAGACAGAGCAAAGTCTCACAAATAACATTAGATACTCTTTGTAGTAAAATCTCAAAATAATTCGATTACAATTATTATTAATTTTAGACCATTTAATACTTCTTTCGGTTCCGTAGTCCTGACAAGGTACCCTTATAGTTTCGTCATGTCCGGCTGTCTGTCCGTCCGAGGTTTTGCTTGGATACTGTTGACCCTAGAGAGCTGTTATTTTGTTGAAATATGGGTTTCAATCATACCGACTTTGTCGGCAGAATAAAATTTCGAAAAAACATTTTTTTAGGGTAGTTCCCATACATCTTAACGTGGGGATGTTTTTTGTTCATCGTCTATCCCATCTTGTCATCTTGTGGTATCCTAAATAGGTCCTTTAAAATGAAGACTAGTTTTCGAAATATTTAATTTTAGTGGCAATTTTTGTTCGAGTAGGGCACCCCCCCCTCTAAAAGCTAAACTATTGGCTTGAAAAATCTAGTTTTTATTTTTATAACAGTTCTTTTCATGAACTTTAAAAAAAAGTCATAACGGTTAAGATAGATCACTTAGTTTAAGAGTAATAGTCGTTCAACGTAGTCGTTTAAAAATTCCTTAGAGGAAAACATTAAAAGTGACTTAAATGAAGTAATTGCTGAAATATATTGTGGTAACGACGCGCAACTACGGAACCCTGTCATCAGTTACATCATCAGCCTCCATTGCTGGATATAGACCTTTCCCAGGATGCCACAGCCTACGTATCATCTTCACGCAACATTGACTAGATCCTAGTCCATCATTGCTGTCACCAGGTTCATGGTAATATGTTTCATAGATTTTTAATACTTGAAAAAAATCGTCCGCCTCAGGTGGGATCCGAACCCACGTCCATCGCATACCGGGCGAGTGCTTTGACCACTAAGCTACCGAGACGTTAGTCAACTCGACGAAATCTTTCAAGTGATTCTCGCTGTCAAAGCCAGCGTATTTTCTAATCAATGTTGCGGTATATACTACTACCGTCAACACCCGATAGAAATATTTTTACAAATATTTGACTATTGGTAAAGATCAGAAAAGCTTAAACAATTAAAATTTTTGTTTTTAGCAATTACCATACTAGGTTTATCTAAGATTTTTAATACTTGAAAAAAAATTCAAAGCACTCGCCCGGTATGCGATGGACGTGGGTTCGGATCCCACCTGAGGCGGACGATTTTTTTCAAGTATTAAAAATCTTAGATAAACCTAGCATGGTAATTGCTAAAAACAAAAATTTACATTGTTTCATAGAGGCTATAATTACCGTCAAATCTTAAACTTGTACACCTAACTTCTGAAGAACCACACGTACTTTCTGTTACACCACTATAGTATGCAGCTTCACGGTCAACGTTTTCCAATTTGCAAATTATCACAGGGCTCGAGAAGCATCCACTCATCCATGGGTTATAATGTATGAAAATCTTCAATAAAGTACCACAAACTCTTGTTGACTTACCTGTTTATGAGTTCAAAAACCACATTTAAAAAATCCTTATGGAAAAAGGATACTACAAAGTTGAAGATTACTTGAACGACAAGAGTGCATGGACTTAATAACCTGCCTAGCTCGCACTTACACTATCTTGTAATTGTATTTCCTGTAATAAAATCAGGCTGACAAAGGTGACTGAGTTTCTTGCGCAGTTTCTTCTCATCACCAGCCGATATGTTGTCCCGAAGCGGTGGTAGGGCTAAGTTATATATTGGGACGTGTATAAGTGCCCGGAAGAGGGCCTATATACAGCATAAAGAATTTCATTTCATTTCATTTCATTTCAAATGTCAAACACGTTTCCATATTAGTTCCAGTGATATGATCGCTTGACTTGTGATATCTATTCGGGCATGGCAAGGCTCAAACAATTAAACTCGTCGCTAATTACTGTATGAACCGTTTCTAAATGTCTGATTGCAATTAGGATATTAAACGTCAGAGCTAAGTATTCAAGCCTGTAGAAACTTGCCCGATATGTTAATGATTGAAATATTGTAGTTTGATAACCATAAAATACGCTTTGAAATGTTTGTGACTTGTCAAAATTGACGACCTCCGTAGCCGAGAGGCGAGCACGCCGGACTTTAAATGGCGCCGCCATCTCTGAGGTTCCGGGTTCGATCCCCGGTTGGGTCATTGTAGAAAACGAACTTTTCTATATTGACTCGGGTCTGGGTGTTGTGGTACCGTCGTTGTTTCTGATTTCTATAACACAAGTGCTTTAGCATCTTACCTTAGGATCAGAGCAATGTATGTAATGTTGTTCAAAATTTATAAAACAAAGAATCAAATGACCTCATCGACATTTTTGGTAATAAAAGCGTATGTATAAAGATTTTTTTGATAGGAACTCTGAGGGTATCAAGTAAAAATTAATATCTGTAATCTTTAATATATTAAATTCTCGTGTCACAGTGTTTTTAACATTACAAAACTCCAGAACTTGACCGATTCTTATGAAATTTTGTATTCAGTAGGTCTGAGAATAGGACGTAAACTATTTTTCACACTAATAATATAAATGATAAGGGTGGTCCACCTCAATTTTATTATCATTCATCATTCAAAGAATCGGTATTCTAACACCAACCCCTATTTTTAATAGCGGTAATAATTAATTTATGTGGCAAAACAACGATAGCCGGGCTAGCTAGTATTACTATAATTAGTAAACTCCTTCAAAATATACGGCTGGTACTTAATTCGTTCGACACATGCGAGAAAATCAAACGTTTCGATTCGATTTAGGCCAAGCCTTCTAGTTTTCGTCTTACGAAGTCCATAAAGAATAGCACGTGTATGAATTATAGTAACGCTCGACTCAAAATAGCACTAAACTATGTCAAGTAAACAACGTTCCAACCTTCGCAAACTATTTAGCATACCTAGCCACAAAACAAATTTAGGCGCGCATTATCCCTTAGCCAGAATTTGTAACACCTACAATGAAATTATGACCAAGGTACCGGACATTGACATTTTCGGCGACTCTGCCCGAAGCTTCAAAAAAAAATTGACCACTTACTTTTGCCCTCTCAGCACACACTCATTCCCTAGTTAGTTTTGTCTTTTGTGTTTTTTTTTTTAAATTAATTTATTTAGTTTTAAGTAGTTATTTTGTTTGTTTTATTTTTAGTTAATTTAGTTTTAGTCCAGTTAATAAAACTGAGCTACACATTACGGTAGATGTTGTGTATACCTGTAATTGGCAAACATATTTAACCATATACTTGTTATCGTGTTTTTGTTAATGTTTTATGTGTTTCGCTGTTGGTGTACATTATAAATAAATAATAAATAATAATAATAACAACGTCTCAGAAATCTAATTCTCTCCACAAACGTGAATCATATGATCTGGTTGCATTGCATGAGAAATACGATCTTTGACTTTTCTTGGTACAATCAGCATCAAAAGGTATTTTTAAACTATTAAGCAAAAGTACTGACTCCTTTTAAAATCATAATAACCTAACTTTTTAAGTATTTATTTACTTAAAAGAAATCCTCAATCGCATCACAGAAATGTAAAAGCTGATACTGAATAAATGATTTGATTTGGTTTTTTATTTATTTCACTTTTGCGTAGTGATTTTGTCAGACTTATGATATGTTTTGAAAATATTCTTTTGGAAAATTTATATACTAAGCAGTGGCGGACGGCGCAAATAGGCAATAAGGCAGTGCCTACTCGATAAATAAAATGTGGTAGGCAGTACGTACTTGCAAATGTATGTTTTTGATGCAAAACCACGTGATTTTCATCAATGAAACACATAGTAATTATCTACCGCCTACCTCGAAATAAAACCAATGCACGCCACTGATACTAAGCTACTTTAAAAGTTGACTGTAGTGCATCATGTTTGTATCGAATTCCGACCCCAGGTTGAGCTAAGAATAGAGTGACAAATGACATAGCAATTCGTCCTGGTAAGAACTCGGCTGATAAATGATGGTTGGACGCGGCTGGAAAGATTCTTCTGGCTGGAAACAACTTTTAATTGATTATTCCGATTGATTTATAAACAATCGGAAACAAGTGGGGTAACCATGAACTCTCAAAGCTGTCAAATCTGTCAATTTTGGTACGTCATTTCATACAAAATTTGTCAGATTTGATAATGTGTGACAGATCTGAGATTGTTTTAAGAGCTCGTGGTTACCGCCAAGTTCGGAGTTAAAATATTGCTTGGAATGTTACCTCAACAATATCTGCGGGGTAACCATGAACTCTTAAAACAATCTCAAAGCTGTCAAATCTGTCAATTTTGGTACGTCATTTCATACAAAATTTGACAGAAATGATAATGTTTGACAGATTTGAGTTTGTTTTAAGAGTGTATTATTTTAGAAACATATGGCCTCACTACAAAAAGGATAGACTAGTGTTAAACACTTGTCTAAAGATTAGCCAACCAATTTGAAATGTTGACACATCAGACATTCGAGACATATTATTAACAAACATTTTTTAATCATTGACTAATCTTTAGACAAGTGTTTAAACCTAGTCTATCTTTTTCTAGTAAGGCCGATAGGGTTTTAAAACCACTGACAGTATCTCAATCAAGTGATCGACTCTGCTACTGTAGTTCGAAGGTCACTATTTCGACGTACGATAGTTCGAAAGTATACGAGTACGACGTACGTTAGTTCGAAAGTATACGAGTACGATGTACGCTAGTTCGAAAGTGCACGGCAGCGAAGTATGAAATGCCGGCGTACATTTATTACAAAGTTATCGAGTGCGATGTATATTTAATCAAAAGTACACAGTTGCAAAATACGAAATTACAAAGTACGTTGGTTCCAAAGTATGAGAGTACGATGTACCTAAGCTAATTAAAAAAATAACTACATGGTAGCAAAGCATAAAATTCCGACTTACCACTTATTTCAACTCGAAAGTAAGACATACACATCCAGCAACCTAAAACATTAAACTATATTTTTTAACGTTTTTCTACAATTGAGTCTTTCGGCAGCTCGTAATCGTCATTACTAAAGAAACCTTTGCATACAAGAACATTACAATAAATAAAATACTAGCCTTAACTGTGGAGCATACATTTTAGAAGAAGGGTAATAAACACTACGCTTTCAAAAATAAACATGACATACATTATTTATTGATAAATAATAGTTCATAACATAATAATACAAATTCTTTAGGCACTTCATAAGATTTATGCTGATTGATTGAATACCAATTGGAAAAAATGCTTGGATTTAATTCACTTTGATTAGTAACTATTTGATTAGTATTATGAATAATCGATTACTTAAATTAATTAAGCAAAACTTTAAATACATTATTTTATACGTTATGTAGCAAAACAGTGCATAACAAAATAATAAAATTCTTTAAAAAAAGTCAGAAAAAAATGCTTGTAGTGCATTAACTTCATGTTGATTTCAGAATAAACGTGTAACTTTATGTTGTTTTTTTTAATTAGCTTAGGTACATCGTACTCTTATACTTTGGAACCAACGTTCTTTGTAATTTCGTATTTCGCAACTGTGTACTTTTGATTAAATATACATCGCACTCGATAACTTTGTAATAAATGTACGCCGGTATTTCATACTTCGCCGCCGTGCACTTTCGAACTAGCGTACATCGTACTCGTATACTTTCGAACTAACGTACGTCGTACTCGTAAACTTTCGAACTAACGTACGTCGAAATAGTGACCTTCGAACTACAGTAGCAGAGTCCAAGTGATCTTTTGTTATTGATTTCTAGTTGCAGGGTCTACTAGCTGTTATAGGGGATAACCGAAACTTTTTTTTTTTTATAAATAAATAAATATTGGACAACATCACATACATTGCTCTGGTCCTAAGGTAAGTAGCTAAAGCACTTGTGTTATAGAAATCAGCAACAACGACGGTACCACAACACCCAGACCCGAGCCAATATAGAAAAGTTCGTTTTCTATATTGACCCGACCGGGAATCGAACCCGGAACCTCAGAGATGGCGGCGCCATTTACAGTCTGGCGTGCTCGCCTCTCGGCTACGGAAGTCGTCAAATCGTTTTTGACTTTAAATATTGCGGTTTTTATAAATTAAATAATTTAAACAATAACCCTAAAGTACGCTAAGCTTGTTTAGTCGTAGAAAACGAAAAACATAAGTAGTTAAATACACGTAAACATCCATGATTTAGGCATTGCAGGCAGTCGTGGGAACGCAAGCTCGGCTTTGTAGACCGAATTTTGTTAAAAAAATACAAATTACAGAATTTATATTTGACAAATCCTCCTGTATCAGCGCTTCGTTTAAAACTGTTGCCAAAAAGGAGGCTAATGCGTTCATCTTTAGAAATAACCTTTAAAAACTTAACCCTCGTTTGGCAGTCGGGTAATAAAGAGTCAACATCAAAATCACGATATGAGTTAGGTACTTTAGTTTTTATGGAGAAACAAAAAAAAAAAAATCCATTGAAGCTGTTTTAATATTAAATTGGGCAACTCGTTTAAAAGTAACCCTATACATGAGTATGGTTTAGTTGGTATTTCTAATAATTTGGTTGGTATTAATATGAGACTGATGAAAAAGTCGCGACGGCCATATCTTCTTCTTGTTCTTAAACTCTATTTGAGTTTGCTTTCGCCGTTTTCGCCCGGCAAATAAATATTAGAAGATTAATCGCTGGAGTCATGAAAATAATTTTATGTCCAAACGAAGTAGAAAATGTGGTTAAACAGCAGGGAAACTTTGGCTACTGTGCCAGCCATCGAGAGTTAAAATGTGTTCATTTGCACCGACTCCAAAAAGAACTGATTAGGTATGTTTTAGTCAATACAATTTTTTGCTTTTTAGTTTCATTTTGAAGTCGGTTTTTAGTTTTTTATTAAACTTGTTTTATTTCACAATTTTAAGTGTTAAGTTCTTTCTATTCTAACTTCGCTTCCCTCCTAACTTCGCCAAAAATAACTTTACAGCCAAGTAACCTTAACTAATATTGGTCCTCTATGGACCCCCCATTCAATGGTATGATAAAAATAAGGTGTTATATATAGGGTCAATTTTTCGACGAAATATTTAGTCTTAAGAAAAGGGTTTACCTACACTCCAACCAGAACGGCGGCTATTTTGATGTCGTAACCATAGGATAAGGTCTTGCGTTAAATAACAAGTCAAATTAAGAAAGGAACTTTCAAATTTTTTTTCGTTACTGGGTGTGCGGGCACGCCCCCAGTAAATAAAAATTGGCGGTCTGGTACCTCATAAGCTCCACGTCTGCTCAACACACTGCGAAATACGTTCTGTCGACAAATTGGAGTATTATCTTCTAACTCCTATCTGTTAAGGAGTTCTGTGGCTTCCGTCATCAGGTCAGCAACATGACATGATGATTACCAGACCCAAAAATCAGCATTGAGTCAGAAGACATATGCAAAACATTATGGGTGCCTATAAAAATTGAGGGTTGCCCTCGATTTCTCAAGAATCCCATTGTCAGAATCTGACTTGGTGTAAATGGGACCACCTCGGGGGTATATCCTTTCAAACTAAAAAATACATTTTGAAATCGGTTCATAATTGACGTAGTAATCGCGTAACAAACATACAAAAAAAAACAACATTCAGACGAATTGAGAACCTCCTCCTTTTTTTGAAGTCTTAACACTGGGCGTTTTGTGTCCCGGAAAGTGTTAACTAGTTAGTCCCCCTGACTTTGTCTGTCTTAATTTTAATTTTCCAAAACAAATTTATATTTCCTGTTTTACCATATTTGGGATGAGTTTTGAAGAAATCCCACACCCACTACAAACAAACCACTTTCATTTATAAAGAACTAGTGGTGGCCCATGATTTGGTTCGTATTCCTTGATTCTACTTAGAATTCTTCCTTTGCACGCGCAGATCAACTTATTATAATTTTATCTCAGTCAAGTCAATGGTCTTGAACGGACAAACGAATAATCGTTTTTTGGGTTTTCTAAAGACACCTCACATATCTATTTGGCCAAGTATATTTTCATACCAATGTCAGGAGAGCCAAAATAAATTTCTATCCCGAAATAGATTGTGAAAAAATTCAGTGCTATTCCCACATTTTAGGTACAAAGTTAAGTGACCTGAGTAAATTGGATGGCTGGTTGAAATAATTTCCGAAACCTGTCGAATCTAGAGCGGCGTAAAAATAACGTTGTTTATCAAAGAAAAGAGCACGAGCGAAAATTTTAAAATGTTTCTTAGGCGGTTTGTGAACGTGGACGTTCGGGGTACTTCACCGTAAGATAACCAACAAGAAATGACTGACAGTGAGGGAAAACACGACAATAAGTCCAAAGATTCAGTCTCAAAGTAACGGATAGTGTTGAACGAAAAAAAACCTATAGACAGGCTTATCGATACTATCGTACATAGGAACTATCGATATCGTAAAAAAAGTATTGAGACGCTTAAAGATACTTTCGTACAATCCAATAGTTTCGATAATACCATAATACTTACTCTGTGATAATACTGACTGTTCAATCGCAGTGTGTATTGATTACACACAATACTGTAACTGTTTTTTTTTTTGAGATGGGCTACTCTTAACCTAATCTTGCTCTAGAGCATAGATGGGATCTACGATGGAGCGAGCTTGCCCAGAAGATGCCTATTCACTCTGGACTTAAAGAGAGTCAGGTTATATGCACTCGGAAATACAGACGCAGGCAGGGAATTCCAATCTTAAGCTGTGCGCATTATAAAAGATGATGAGAAGCGCTTAGTGCGGATTATGGGTATATCAACTATGCAAGAACGGATGAATTTCAGTAGTTTGGCAACACTAGGTCTGATGGCTAGCACTCGAAATGAGCTAACTGTCTTCTAGGGCTAGGAATGGATCAAAGCTTTAAAGAAGACATATTAAATCTTGATAATAGCAAGTACCTCATCATCTCAGCCACAGGACGTCCACTGCTGAACATAGGCCTCCCCCAGTGACTTCCAGATCGGCCGATTGGAAGCGGCCTGCATCCAGCGTTGTCCTGCAACCTTTACCAGGTCGTCTGCCCACCTTGTGGGTGGGCGTCCTACGCTGCGCTTGCCGGTACGTGGCCTCCATTCCAGAACCTTTCTGCCCCATCGGCCGTCAGTTCTACGTGCTATGTGCCCCGCCCACTGCCACTTAGCCGGCAAGTACCTCACCTCGAACTAATTGCTTGCAACTCGCGCACCTCAGAGCAAAGTTTTTGCAAGTAATTGCTGAGGGGACGGCGTTCGAGTTAACTATCCTTTCTAGCTGAAGAATCAAACCTCAATTTGGCTCTAGTATTGTTTCAAATCAAAAGTTTGTTAGAGGAACTAGATCTTCAAGTTCATCTATTTTTGCTTCAAGTTTTACTTTCTATTTGGCTAGCGTTTTTAATAGCTTTCAGTAATGGGCTCTAAGGAATTCTGAATTACTGATAGATTCCATTGATGCAGAGTGCCTTTGAGGTTTTGGACTGTTCCATTTGTCAATGGCTGCAATTCCTTTATTATTCCTATTTTTTGAACTAAAGTCGAATTCAGATATTTCGAACTCATTAACTTAAACAAAACAACTGACTATTAACTAGCATACCGTTTTCAAGAAATTTTCTTAATTTCTTAGATAACATTTTCTTAATAATTAAGAACAAATAAGTTATTTTATTTATTTTATTTTAATATATTTGGGTCAACAACAGCATACATAATTTTACATATCAAACGAAAGATAACTTGAATAGCCAATAAAAGTTGACCACGAAATAATACAAAGTAAAGTAGACAGTAGACATGTGTCGCCGCTGGTAAGCAGAACAGTGCAAATTAACAAATTATGTAATCAGCTATGACTAGCAACCGGTAAAGCCATGATGAGCAGCAAGGGTGAAAACGTACAATTTTTACGAACATATATAACTACACACATAAATACAAATATACACAAACACTGCCAGTTAATTTAATAGTCAAAAAGTATGTTTTAAATTTGAATAAATTTTAAAGTAGCTTTGTATTTCAAAGAATTATATATTTATCTTTAAATGGTATTATAATAGTTGTATTTGACTTTAAAATGTACAGTCAACAGCACGTCGACCTACCCAAAAAGTCAAAAATTCTCCAATAGATTTTCAACTTTAAGCCTGACATATAGAGTTCATTTTCAAATGAGAAAATTTGTCATTTTGTGTTGTCTACGAGCTGTTGTCCGTACATAACTTTTCAGGCAAAGGTGTCCAGCTATATTATCCGTACAAAATGCTTATCATATTTTGTGGACATAATATTAACGGCTGCAAATCCTCACATTTTTTTTGTTAAACTATTTAACTACGTCATTCTTACAAAGCTTATATTAATTTGTTTAAATAACTTTGGAATGACATGATGATTACTTGAAACTTTGAAAGATTCTGAAATACAACCCTTTAAATCTGCTTGTACTCTTATCTTGTATATAAAATTCTCGTGTCACTTGTTCGTTCCCGTACTCCTCCGAAACGGCTTGACCGATTCTCATGAAATTTTGTGAGCGTATTGAGTAGGTCTGAGAATCGGCTAACATCTATTTTTCATACCCCTTAGTGATAAGGGTTGTCCACCAAAAAATATTTATATGGCAAAACAACGTTTGCCGGGTCAGCTAGTAACACTGTATATTGATCAAGCATAACTTTTGTGTTATCCCGCGGTATGACTTTTCAGAACATTTAAAAAAAAAATTAAATGTATTTATTTGCTCAAAACATGGTGTAACGCAAGTGTTGTTATTATAATAGTAAGATCACGTTTTACCTACATGGAATGCAAATATTTTAAAGTTATTTAATGTGTATTCTTTATTTCAACGCGGACAATGTCGCGCCACAAATCTTCACACGAATACAAAAGACGACCTCCGTAGCCGAGAGGCGAGCACGCCGGACTTTAAATGGCGCCGCCATCTCTGAGGTTCCGGGTTCGATCCCCGGTCGGGTCAATGTAGAGAACGAACTTTTCTATATTGGCTCGGGTCTGGGTGTTGTGGTACCGTCGTTGTTTCTGATTTCTATAACACAAGTGCTTTAGCTACTTACCTTAGGATCAGAGCAATGTATGTGATGTTGTCCAATATTATATATAAAAAAAAAAACTTACATTCTACACTCTTTTAAAACATGATTAGTATCACTCCATTCAATTTCTATAGTATCTTATACATGCAGTTCCTAAACCCATACATTCTGCTGTCCCTCCATCTCCAAGCCTCAGTGTACCCATAACCGCATCCGTAGTTCCCAAAAATTTGCAATCAGCAATAATCGCGCGGTCATCGCCCGATTGATGGTTAGTGTCAAAATCTATAGGCAGCACTGACAGTAGATTGCTTTGTTAATTGCGATTTTAAAGCCAGAATTGCTCAAATATCGCTATCGAATTGCTTCTGTTTATTTGACGGCTTCCATAGCCTAGAGGCGAGCATGCCGGACTATATAAGGCGCCGCCATCTCTGAGGTTCCGGGTTCGATCCCCGGTCGTGTCAATGTAGAAAACGAACTTTTCTATATTGTCTCGGGTCTGGATGTTGTGTTACCGTCATTGTTTCTGATTTCTATAACACAAGTGCTTTAGCAACTTACCTTAGGATCAGAGCAATGTATGTGATGTTGTCCAATATTTATTATTATTCTGCAAGACATGGAAACCGGGTACCGTAGCCCAAAGGTCGTGAGGCATCCCCTGAATCGCGTGACTCCGCATCCTGGCCGGCTGCCAACTGGCTCGGTCGATGCTGCCGGGGTGGGGGTAGACGCTCGACCTTATTTTTGTACCTATACACTACTACAGGAACTAAAAGTGTTCTGGAAACCTGAAAAAATGTGTACCTGATGTTATGTACCTCTTTATGGCCTTTGTGATTTTGCCGATTTATATATGCCATTATTTGTGTAACAATTGACAGTTATATGTAAACATGAATACGGACCATTTTTAAAAGATTAACACCACTGCTTTCGATTTGCTTGTCCGTCTTTTATAATTGTTATTACGAAGAGTTATCGATAAAATGTGTTTGTGAATTTAAAAAAAAGGTGTTTCTTGAAATTTTGTACTTGCATAACAAACATCGCCCTAAATCTCACGTAAATTGTCGTACAAATGACTGGTATAAACCCTGAAAGGGACCACTTTTGATGACAAATTAAGCGGTTAGAAAAACTAGTAAAGTTTTCAAAATTCAAATTCAAATATTTATTTGCGTAAAACATGGTATAAATAGATATTCAATAGGTAGGTACATTTCAGAATCACATGTTAGGCTACTTGAATTGATTTTTTTTTAAACATGTCTTTCCTTGTAGACATGTTACTTAATTCCTTAATTTATGGGACAAACTGATCTTAGTGATGTATTACAGTAGTGACGGAGGCAGTATACAGGGTGTAAAAAAAGGCTTAACGACGCCTTAAACCACGACTTCTATACATAAAACCAAGTAGAATGCAAAAAAAATAATTGCTGGGAAATGATTTTTATTTTTGGGTATCAAAAAAAATTACTTATTTCTAACCCGCAATGTATAGCGCGCACGCCACAGACTATGCCTGTGTGTGTAAGCAGATCATGTTTCTTTGTAAAAAAGTTTAGTATTATCAAACAGAAGTCAATTTTGTAAAAATATTTGAAAAAAAATTGTAACTTTGACTGTCAATAACTCTGTAACCCGTCATTTCCCAGGCATAGTGTAAAAGTAAAAAATGATCGTAATAATACGTATAATATGTAGTATTCGGCTTCGTTAAGCCTTTTTTTACACCCCATATAGTTACTCTAGGTATAACAATTCGCGCTACACCTAGTTTGACTACACTGGTGTTTAAAGTTCGGTATATGATATTATTATCTTTCCTCTTTAGCCTTTTAGCCCGTTTCTCGTCGAGCTCGGGTTAGGTATAATACAAAATAAATGTAAAATCCCGAGGTACGTGCGATTCGACGTCACGAGTGTCACGTCCCGCAGACTTAAGGCAAGACACCATGTTATTACGTATTATTAAACAACTATACAAAATATCAAAATCAATTTCCCCTGTTTCCCCTCAAAGGTTGTCCATACAGTTCAATTATTCAGGTCAAAGTAATTACTTTGTTGAACTGAATTCAAGAATTCTTGAAAAGGCTAAAAGTTTTCTTTTCTTAAGTATTTTCTTAGAATCATGAACTTTCCTTTAAAGGCACATCGATTTTCACCTGAACCTGAATTTCGCGGTTGTTATTATTACTGGCGAGTATTGGCAATGACACCGCTCCAGGTACAAGAGACGGTGCACGAAAAGAACATAGAATCATTTTGTAATAAAAATTACACTCGCTCCTCCACTTCGATTTATTCGAATTTAATTCACAATTCTACATTGTCATATAATGTATATAATAATTATACAGTGTCATATTTCAATAAAACTCGCCCGCCACTGCATCATTTAATCAACGTCAAATTGAAAGGGTCCAAAGAAAGTTTGTGCGATCAATGCACTTTCGATGTTTTTACGCAAAGACTTCCTGCGATGTTCTGCTTCAAAAGTACTCTCTGCCTAAGCTTGAAATGAGAAGAATTGTCTTAGATGTCATGCTTTTATACAATATCTCGCACAATAAATTTGACTGTACTGAACTCACCAATCAAATATACCTGCATGTACCTTATCGCTCGTATGCAGTTCGTCAAACTCGAAAACCAACATTATTTGCACTTAAAACTACTAAGACGCACGCAGGTGAGCGTTCTCCTTTGTATAGAATAATGAGTATGTATAACAAGTTTCTTTGTGATGTCGATCCTTTCTCAAGCTCACCTGCTAACTTTAGAAATAATGTAAATGTGGCTGTTTGTGAGGCCTTTCGTGCCCTCGAGTGCGGATAGTTAGCGTATAACTATGTTTCTTTTTTTTCCCCTACACTACACCGTAATTGTTCTGTTTCCCAAATTTCGCACGATTTATTAAGTTCATATATTGTATCTGTGGGCAACGATGCTGGTTACATTATTAGTAAATTTTATACAATAATATTTATGGTGAAACCATTATTGTAATTGTTTGTTGTCCTTAATAAATTGAAAAAAAAAAAAGTCAGATATACCCCAAGTGCTAAATTTCAATCGTGCAGTCCATTATCATAATCAAACAAAATCACGAATTACATGCTTCAATTTGTTACCCTTAAATTGGTATTTGGACAGTGTGCTAGTGCCGAAAAGAAGCAGGGCAAAAACTCGATTCACTTTTCAAATGCATTTCATATTTTCCTTGTTTATATTTAAGATTGACTAAATCTTCACTCTGTATACAGGTAGTTCAACCATGTAATTTGGTAATTTGTTAAAATACGGATACGTTTGTCCAACGCGGCACCCCTGAGTGCACTGTCCCCATAAACAACCCACATTACGAGTACGTTTACCAATTCGAAGTGACCATTATTATTTAGTGCGGCAAGTTTTACTGTAAAAATCACTCTCCGTGACTGTGTCTGGCCGAAATTGAACAATTGCGTTAGAACTAAATAAATAATGGACAACATCACATATTATACTTACAAAGTGTTTCAAAAATGCAATGGATGGAAGTATTACTTATATAGTAGATTACGATAGTAAAAAAATTTCAAGTCAGAGGCGTTATTTTTTATTTAAAAAATAAACTAAAATTAATTTTGCCTTAATTTTGTTAAAAACCTTTACATTATTAAAACCATTTACACCTATCCAACTAGCCCGCTCGTACTACGTCTAACGCTAGTTGGACAGATGTGGATGATTTTAACTCAATTCCGTCTTATTAAATTCTAGATTAAGAATTCTAGATTGTTAGTTTTTAAAATAATAATTAAGTAACTAGGACTAGGGAGTGGGCATTCCACGCGTTGACTTTACAGCAAAATCAAAAAAACAAAATCAAAATCATTTATTTCTGTAAATTGGCCAAAAGGCACTTTTACATGTCCCAATTTTTTTTCCCTACCACTGCTTCGGGACTATTGTGGGCTAGTGCCGAGAAGAAGCAGCTGTTAGTGCAGGCGTTTGAATACTTATTTAAAAAATAAGTATGGAAACAAACCACTATATTCCTATGGGCTAATTTGACATGTGTGTCGAGTGGTGCCGGCACGTTAAAAGAATTGCACCACCCCTTCTCTTCCTATGGGTGTCGTAAGAGGCGACTACAGGAGAACCGCCACAAGAAGACGGGCAGCAGCGTCTCCTCTCCACCATTGGCCAAACTGCGATCGTCAACCCGACTGCCAAGCGTGGCGATTATGGCAAAATCCTCCTTTTGGAGAGGCCTGTGTCCAGCAGTGTACTGATATAGGCTGGTGATGTGATGTGAATTTGTCATGACGAGTGACGTGTCTAAGCCTAAGACTGTATTAAAGTCAAATTTTTATTTGACATTATATTTTGGAACATGTAAAGTAATTTAATTTGTAATGACATTGTATAATGGCCTTGTGTGCGCTTTGGAGAACTCTGCTGCTTAAGGCATGCTTGTAAATTGAAATAAATAAATAAAAATTATTTTGTTCTTAATTGGTTTAATATGAGAAGCAGTTTCTATACTTTCGCAGTTCCTCTGGATCTTTTTCTCCAGAGGCTACGGGTATCGAGCGCGGTGTTACGTAATCACCTGAACTTTTGTATGAGACTAAATGTTAGAGATTTCTCCAGTTTCTTGTTGAGCTAAAATAAGCGAGCGGGTCTATTTTTAGCGGGGAGGTCTATTTTTACTAAGCCTAGCTTAAAAGTGCCTCTGAATCTATTTCTATATGGCTTTCTTGGCCTTAAAACTAGTTGTGGTTTGGTAGTTTCCCGTACACATACCACTTACTATTTTTGGCCTTTAGTTATACAGGGTGTAAAAAAAGGCTTAACAAAGCCTTAAACCACGAATTCTATAAATAAAACCAAGTAGAATGCAAAAAAAATAATTGCTGGGAAATGACTTTTATTTTTGGGTATCAAAAAAAAATACTTATATCTAACCCGCAATGTACATAACGCGCACGCCACAGACTATGCCTGTGCGTGTAAGCGGTCGGCGAGCGAGCGGGTTGTTGCGAGAACACTGCGCACGATTCATTGCCGGCTGTGCCCTTTAAAGGCCTTTTATAAAAGAAGCACTGAAAATTTTTATCATGTTTCTATGCAAAAAAGTTAAGTATTATCAAACAGAAGTCAATTTTGTAAAAATCTTTGAAAAAAAAATTGTTACTTTGACTGTCAATAACTCTGTAACCCGTCATTTCCCAGGTATAGTGTAAAAGAAAAAGATGATCGTAATAATACGTAGAATATGTGGTATTCGGCTTGGTTAAGCCTTTTTTTACACCCGATATTTTAGATATATAGTCACTGGGGGAGGCCTATGTTCAGCAGTGGACGTCCTGTGGCTGAGATGATGATGATGATGATGATTTTAGGTAGGTTGTTACTTTATTAGGCCAGCGCTAAGCGCTATATTGAGCGAAATTTCATGTCTGGTAAGCTAATGCATATGTTAGAAACAGATTAATAGTTAATCCAGAGAACACACCAATGATTATGGTCTCGAAGTTTACGAGTAGGTATTAACATCGTAGTGATACGAGGTACCAGAGAAAGATTTGTTTTGGGCGTGTCCTAGAACACCCAGACACGATTTAAATTACAAAATTTCATTTCTAAACAAAACCCAAAACCGGTGAATCGAACCGGGGATCAAACCTGGGAACAAGACCATTACGCCAATCGGGTCATCAATGTGTAATTGTAAATTTTTGTTTTTAGCAATTCCATGCTAAATAATACTTGAAAAAAATCATCGACCTTCAGGTGGGACTGAACCCACGTCCCATTGCATGCAATAAAAAGCATTAGCCCGGCATAATATGTGTAATGTTAAATATTTATTTAGTTTTTTAGTGAAGTGTCGTTTCGCCGGAACACAGGGATGTTTCCGCGCGACGTAGCGGTGGCCTTAAATGCGTACTTGCAATTCAGTGCGGTTCAAATCCAATATTGTGCGTTATGAAGCCAAGGGCAAGCAATCTGTTGTGAACCGACCTGAGCCGCGTCGGATCGCGCCGCTCCGAACCGACGCGGATTTAATATCACCCCTTGGTTCAGGGTTGACAACCGTCGGATTGCGATGTCAGAGTTTGTTAAACGCTAACCTTTAGTCTGTTGATACCATTCACGGATAATTTTATTATAAGACACTATTTCTGCAAAAAAAAATATTTTAGTATAATTTTTATTTAGTAAAAATCTATATTGTAGTTTGGTTTGAAATCATACTATATATATTTCATTCCGTTTTTGGCTACGTAAAAGGGACGTCGTAATATCTTAAACTTTCTTTAAAAAATAAGTATTTTACATTTTGACTGATAATAAAAACAAAGTGTGTCATTTAAATATGATATACAACTTTTGATGGTGTTTCTGCGCAGTCAAATTAAGATAGGAGGAGCTAAAGTTTTTACTGAAACTAAATCGTTTTTGCTAGCTGTCTTTAACTGTAGAAACCTGGCAACTTTTTAGGTAGAAACCTGTTTTGGTAACCATGCAACACCTTGCAAGTCCATGGTAGGTAAGGTCAATAATAAATAAATAATACAAAACACATAACACTACTGTCGATAACCTGCCAAATCTATGGTAGGTCTCTAAACAAAATAATAAATAGTGCAAAATGGTCTGTGCGACGTCATCGGGCATCGTCATGAGAAAAAAAATATATTTTTTTTTTTTTCATTTATTTTGGCATCAAACAGTCATGTACAAAAATAGATGCAAGTGAAAATTATGTTACATTTGTAGACCTTATAGTGCCCAAAATTTATATAAAGATAAATATTAAATAGTTAAGCTTAAGCTAAGACGGTCGGACGTGACCAATTAAGTGTAGGTCCGGTATTAAGTAAATTTAATTAAAGTTATGTAAAAAAAGGTTACAACATTATTTTATTATATATATAAATAAATTACTTATTATATTGTTTATGAAAGTTTATGTATTTATTTATTTTTAAAAGTAAATTATTAGATTTACTAATTGCTATTTATGTAGTTTACTTAGCACGCAGTAAATACGAACTGGGCCACCTAGGGCTCCAGCTGAAAATCAGCGCTGCAATTTTCTGCAGCACATGCTGAGCTGGTGCCCATTAGACACCACATCGATGCGGATCACAGTATGCAATCTTTTGTGTTTTTTCTTGTTGTTTAACGTTCTTATTTGTCTGCCTTTTCTTTTTTATTTTCTATGTATTCTACTTTTGTATTGTTGTGTGTGTCTAATAAAATATTTCTCTCTTTCTCTCTCTCTTTCTCAAACCCCTAAAAACTACAGTTGACAACCCTAAAGCCACCCCTACCACGCGTCATCTTGTCTAGCTCCTCGGACGTACCGACAGGAGGATCGTGCCACACTGCATCATTTGTTTCACATATTAAGATTAATGAGTTTAGCTTCTCAAACTTCCGAACGTACCCTTAGTTTTACCAGAATATTTAATTGGACTGGAATATAATTAACAGCGACGTGAGTAATATTACTGTATCTAGTTTTTATATGTCTTTTAATAAGGACTAAGTGTCAGTTCGGACACGGATCGCGTGTTTTGGTAACGGCTACCTCTGAAAGATTGCGAACAATGATAGGTAAATTAGGTTCTCAAAAATTATGAAACCGTGTAATTATCGCCATGTAGGTACTGGCACTAACTGTTGCCCGTGACTTAGTTAGATCACATGGTCTTCAATTCAGAACACATCCTCGACATGCGTAAAACGATTTACCAAAGTTTTATCGCAATCGACTTTCATCATCATCATCTCAGCCTATTGCAGTCCACTGCGGGACGTAGGTCTCCCCCAAAGAGCGCCAAAAAGCACGATCTCCCGCTTATTTCATCCATCCACTGCCAGCCATCTTCCTAAGGTCGTCGGTCCATCGAGCTGGGGGTCGTCCTACACTACGTTTGCCTAGGCGTGGTCTCCACTCGAGAACCCGTTTACTCCACCTTTCATCGGTTCTGCGACAGATGTGGCCAGCCCACTGCCACTTAAGCTTGCTACATTTTTGGAATGTCCGTTACTTTAGTCCTCTGCCTGATGATCTCATTTCGGATTTTATCCTTTAACGAAATCCCAAGCATCGACTTTTGGTTTTTTTTTTATTTTGACTTTTGCTATAATTATACTAAAAGCATTTCACTTTAATACGCTAAACACTCTGTTAACATTTTAACCAGTGGTGGCCATATAGCTGCAAACGTATTTTAAATAAGTAAACTCTTAAATCAAGATAGGCAACCAAAGTAAACAAATGTCTATAATGTGTAGTGACAGGATTAATGTGATTGCCTTGTGCAACCATCATCCTGTGTTCTAATCTAAAAGATTTGTGTTTATATAAGGTGTAAACTTATCAGTTAACTCTTTTCTAGGAGGTGGTTCTACTGATCAAATAAAACAACTTTTTGTATGAGACCAACTTCAAAATCGTAAAAAAATATTTCATATCTTTATACAAACTGATCTCAGCTGGTCTGCCGTTTTGAATGGGGAAATGGTTTTTTGTTTTGTGATTTTGAGTTGGTCCCATACAAAAAAATGTTCTATTTAAGCAGTAGAATCATTCCATAGAAAAGAGTTAACTGATAAGTTTACACCTTATATACTTATTTCATTTCAATTCATCATTCATTTTGTTCTACTCCTTAATAAACTCGAGCGCTATCAAACAAAGTCTTAATAAAAGATATTGGAGATAAAAGGCACGTTGTTTAAACAATCAGTATAATATACTCGATTGATAATAAGGTTCACTTTAGACGATGTTTCTGTTTGCTAACCTTGCGGTACAATGCTTGTCGGCTGTCTGCCTAGTCAGTGGTTCTCAAACCTTTCGACGTCTAGAGTCTAGGCCCATTCAGACTCCAAGAAATCTTAATAATGTTTCAACTTCGTCGTCAATTCGAGCAATGTATTTGATGTTGTCCATAAAATTTAAAATAAAAACTTAGTATTAAGATTAATAAGTAGTTAAAAAAGTTTCTGTTGTAAAGATACGAATGAGGTCGTTCTGTATCTTCTCGTCATATATACCTATATTATATTACTAGCAGCCCGTCCCGGCTTCGCACGGGGTAGACAATTATCGCTAATAGTTTTGGCAGTGCATTCGACGAAAGACATTTTAAGACTCATTTTTCTACACCTTCGGTTACATTGTTCAAATTTTACCAAGGATCCCTAATTTTTTTCAAAATGAAATGTAGCCTATGTCAAATTGGAAGAATGTAGCATTCTATTGGTGAAAGATTTTTTTAAATCGGCCCAGTACTTTTTGTGCCTATTCATTACAAACATACAAACATACAAAAATAGGTACAAATCTTTCCTCTTTATAATATTAGTATAGATATTAAGTACAATACAAATCTCTAGTTCAAAATGATATTTTCTTATTTTCAAGACATCCTGACAAATATCTTTAATCTCATTTCTATGGGTCTAAGTTTGGGAAATACTGGGGTCCAATCGAACCTAATGCGAGGGTTCAGGTTGCTGGATGTTGGCACAACAGACAAGACGGACAAGTCCCTGATTACTTTCGCCAGCTACCCGCGTTGCATTCAAATTGTTGCGAAGTTTCTATTACTGTCGTAATACTCTCTCTCTTGATGCTCTGCAGGGAAATCCTCGATTATATTCACTAATGCTAGATACTCTTTATTGCCTACTATACAGCATACATACTTTTACTTACAGTTGATGCAATTAGTATGTTGTTTTGAAAGATGTTTTATTAGTGAGCTCGGTGAGATATTATGCGATTGTTTGTCGTTTTCTTTTGCATCTGTGGATTTAAAACATTCATCATCTTCATCATCATCTCAGCGTATTACAGTCTACTGCTGGACGTAAGCCTCCTCCGCAGAGCACTAAAGGTTCTGCGACATATGTGGCCAGACACTTTAAGCTTGCTACATTTTTAGACTAAGAACATTAGATTTGTGCAACTTTGCTGAACAAAGATTTTAACAAGAACTTCCACTTGCCCCAGTTAAGGACCTAAACCCCTCACTGCCTTTTACAATTGAGAGGCGCAAATGCACGAATATACCAACTGTAGCGGCTTGAGTTTCGAACTCAAATGATTTAAAACCACTTTTATCCCACGATAAATAAAGAAGTTTTATCGCTCTAAATACTTATGTATTTATTTCCGATTCTCTTCGACTTCCAATAGTACCGAGCAGGTCGGCGGCCGAGGTGCGATGACCTCAAATATAATTATAAAGATCCGCAAACTATGTGCCTAGTTCGATCTGTTACACATTGGATTAAATACTCATTTCACATAGTTCGGTTACGTGATTTTTGGGTTTAAAGGTAATTTAGTTAATAATCGCATAAGTGTGTACAATTGGTGGATCTAATGGTACAAGTATAAAATGAGTAAATGCTTATCTATACTAATATTATAAAGAGGAAAGATTTGTACCTATTTTTGTGTGTTTGTAATGAATAGGCTTAAAAAGTACTGGGCCGATTTAAAAAATTCTTTCACCAATAGAATGCTACATTCTTTCAATTTGACATAGGCTACATTTCATTTTGAAAAAAATTAGGGATCCTTGGTAAAATTTGAACAATGTAACCGAAGGTGTAGAAAAATGAGTCTTAAAATGTCTTTCATCTAATGCGCTGCCGAAACTATTAGCGATAATTGTCTACCCCGTGCGAAGCCGGGACGGGCTGCTAGTTTATGTTATAAATTCGTATGAAATTTCTCCTTGTAGTGTAGTGCGGTGCGGGTACTGTCTTAAATTTCATTTCCATTCCAGAAATCGAAAAAAATAAATGATGAGATTCTCAATTCAATGCATTTTCTGAAGTTAGTCCCATCGAAATCAAGTCCAATTCACACCTGCAGTAACTTAACCAATCCTATAAGATCGATTTCTCGTGTTATAATAATTTTCTCTTATTTTTTTTCCTTTTCGACATCCAATAGTAGAGGTTTGTCGGCGAGTCATCTAATCGAATTAAAAGATTCCGATAACCCGCTATTGACGGTACTTTTCAATGGAATACCTTCGGAAATCAGCGAGTATACAATGTAGACAGGAGTAATATGCCCGGATTAGCTAATGTCAGACTGGGTAGGCAACGCGAAAACTTTGTAACGCGGTTTTGTTTATTAAATACTGAGTTATTATAACGTTTTGGCTAAAAGCTGTTAGTGGAGTGTGCAATTGAAAAGAAATAAAATAAAATAAATTAATAAAAACTGTTCCTATGGTAACATCATTTTGAACTCCTCGCAATTACAAACGCGAGAACTTTCATTAATTATGTAGCACGTATTTCAGGTTTTTTTTACTCCCCAACACATCCCTCGTGTTACAGTTGGTCACATTTAAGAGACCTGGGCGAGGTCTCATTGACGTCCTAGCTTCCAACCTACCTAACCTTTTTATTCTTGTAACATTTAGTGTAGTGGGCCATCTTTGCCTTTTTATTTTGTGGCCAGAACGAGATTCGTTGATAGAAGTTATAATTTACCATTTTGTATAAAAGTTTAAATTAGTTTATGTGACCATTAACTAAATAGGAAAAGACGTTAGTCTGTTTCTCGGAAATTCATTTGGATATCTCCCGGTATTCAATGTTCAAGGTGATTAGTCGCGAATTTCGAAATCAATGAGTCCGATTACAAGTGATTAATTACTATTGTGTGTTGTTTACCCGCACCTCAAAAGGTTAAAAACCGGCCAAGTGCGAGTCGGACTCGCGCACGAAGGGTTCCGTACCATTATCTATAAAAACGGCAAAAAAATCACGTTTGTTGTATGGGAGCCCCCTTAAATATGTATTTTTCTGCTTTTTAGTTATAGCGGCAACAGAAATACATCATCTGTAAAAAATTCAACTCTCTAACTATCACGATTCATGAGATACAGCCTGGTGACAGACGAATAGTCAGACAGACAGACAGACGGACAGCGGAGCCTTAGTAATAGGGCCCTGTTTTATCCTTTGGGTACGGAACCCTAAAAAGCGATAAAAAAACTGTCTCCTACCCGTTTTTGCGATAGCTTTGATCTCGGCTAGAACATATAGTTATACAGTAAACATCACGTGGTTTTAAGGTAAAACCTATTCTTTTGTACTCCCTGAAACTACATACAATGTATACTATACATCAGAGGTTCCCAAACTTTGGTCGTCTACCGCCCACTTTGAAAATCAAGAATTTTTCACCCCCTCTTTTTTACCTTATCCACATATAAACCATACTAGCATTCGTTGTTTAAATTAATTTAATTATAGGGAGGTATATTGGTCTGTTCTGGAGTTAGAACTTACATTCTAAACAAGACTTTGTAGACAGTGAGAGGAATTAAAACACAACTTAATAATTTTAAGAATATATTTTATGCTAAGTTACTACAACTCCCCAATTTTCTGAGCCCCCTTACGCCTCCCTCTTGGCCTCCAGCGCCCACAAGGGGGCGTTATCGCCCACTTTGGGAAAGACTGCTATACATTGTCACTTTAAGGACTGCGCCCACTATCGGCACGGCACGGCGAGGCATTTTTGGTGACAAATAGTAATGCACCTTAATTTCATAGAAATTGGGTTTAAATTGCAATGATAGTGGTCTCAGCAAGCCGCGGTATGCTTAGGAATACCGAATTATTAATTTCAACCTTAGTTTCATAATATTAAGGTACGTTACTATTCGTCACCTAAAAATTTCTTGTCGTGGCCGTCCCGATGGTGAGCGCAGTCCCTTAGCCTTTTTAAGGTCAATGTTCAAAGATCTGATTCTAAAAATAAAGAAAACATTTACTTTATGTACTCAAAATCTTAGCGAGATTAGTCTCTTAATGTACGTGTCTTATGCTGACGTTATATCTGAGAACACTAATGACAATCCGCCATATCGTCGATTCGTATTGCAAAACGCCTTCGTTTTGTAAAACAGCTAGTTGGTTTGTAATACGGCGGATTATACAATCCGACTGCGATATATACATAGTATCAAAAGCTGGGCTTAGTCTCATCATTGTGTCTTTGTAATTCGCTCCTCGCTTATCTAGGCCGGGCCAGGAGCACGCGAGCATTCGCACTGCGCTCCGAGCGAAATGCGATTATCTGCGAATGCGCCGGACCTTTGTGACTCATTCCATTGTTGTTTTCATTTGAAAGGGATTTGATTAAATTAAGGCTAGGTATTCCAACTTTTGAGTTTTTAAATACCATCTGAGACACAGAAAATAGTGTTTGAAAGTCTGAAAAAAAGATATGTATTAGTTTAGAACCATCACTAGCCAAGTTCGCATTCAGTTACATGATCAAATGAACTTCACTCGATAAAAAAAAAACCAAAAGATACCTCTTTTTGTAATGTTTTTTCAATTTTATGGCTATACTTCTCATACTTTACGTTTATTTTTTATACTCAAATAAAGCCATTGAATATAGGTAGACAAAATCGCAGTGCTTGAATCGATACAATGATTGCCTTACTTACTATGCTTAAGTATCAACTAAAAGTGTGAGCGCGGCGGCCCGGCATCCTCGGACAGTCGCTTGCTGGTGCTTTTGCAGGAATACGTAGCCTTAAGTGTGGAATACCTGGGCCATAACCATGAACTCTTAAAACAATCTCAAAGTTGTCAAATCTGTCAATTTTGGTACGTCATTTCATACAAAATTTGACAGAAATGATAATGTTTGACAGATTTGTGATTGTTTTAACCATAGACTTAGGATTCGCTACGCTTAAAGACTGACAAAGCGTGCAAAAGAGACATCATATCCTTGCGGACACCCTACAAGATGGAAAGAGATAGATGTCAATGTGTCTATGTGACACAAAAAAAATATTTAACTGACTTTATCTACCTCCAATTTCATACGTCAAACCTAATTATAATAAAATATAAAAAAATACAAAAGGAAAACATATTTTTTATGTTTCTGTAGATAGGGGGTGTTGTTCAATTATTATTTGTGATGTAACAAGAAAATACAACCCCAATAAACACACATTTCACAGGTAAATACATTTTTGATAAAAATATTTCGAAACAATATTGTGTCTAATTCATAATAATAATCGACAAAGAACTTAGATTTTACAAATGATTAGTATCTTTGTTTGGGGTATGTTTGTGTATTTCGTAGTTATAGGCATAATTACAAAAAATATTCAGTAAAATAGTAAATTGCATGTTTATACTAGGGCTTGAACTAGCGGTGACGTCATAAGTATCGATAAAAAATTGACAGCCATTTGTAGGTATGGGAGATTTTATTCAATTACTAAAGAAATATTTGTTATGTTTAATTACAAAAAAGAAACTCTAATACTGTTATTTTGTGATGACATAATGAAATTTTCGTTTTATTTTTGGTCTTCTAAAATAAAACTTTTTTATAGTATTATGTAGGTATAGTTTCACCAAATATTTAGTATATTTTATATATTTTTTAAGAATACCAACTTAACCGACGTACTAAGTAAATACGTGAAAGGAAGATAAGAGTTATAAACAGGCTAAAGTGAACTGCGCGAAATCACTCAAAGTCAACAGTTTTCAGTAACATTTTGAGGACAAATGTTTCTTAGAAAGAAATTTTGGATGTACCTATATTAATAAAAGATTCAGTACTAATCTGCCTTATTTGTCCTTGTAAGTTAATCATTTTAAGTGTATTAAAATAGCTTTTTATAATATACTCAGACCTTTTTCTTAAAGATACGATACGTTCATACGTGATACTGGCATAGCAGATATTACATTTAACCAAATCTTACTTTTTACAGATTAAACTTAAACAAAGAAGGTCCGTGATTATTGTTTTAATTGACTTTTATTCATGACATCAAGCGAAAGAATTACTATGTTAGCCACACATAGTTATTCTTTCGCTTGATTTTATCATGAGTTCTTGATTTGAATACATCTTTTTAATAAACATCAACTGTATTGTATAAATTTGCGTAAAACCGAACTTCGCCTCCGTTCTGTTTAAAGATTAAGTTTAACTTTAGGTGCTTCAAGTTCCGCGGCGATTGTAAGTTCTGCTAAATCATTTTTTCCCGGTTGCAATTTATCGATAAAACAGTGGCTTAAACAACACTACTACACACACACATACGAGTCACAGTTTTTGTATCATTTGCAATGAGACATTGTCTATCTTGTACATTCTATATCTATGGTTTTAACCATAGACTTAGGATTCGCTACGCTTAGTTTTAACAGTTCATGGTTAGGGCCCTGGCCTTTTTGGTGTATACTCGCTTAAACTAAAACTGAAAAAGATAAACATGACAATCCAATACGATTAATAAGATGTGATTTTCAAGTTTAACTTTTCTTTTATGGCGCTGCGCAGCGTGCCCAGCAAATACGTCTGTAAACGGAAAACGGAGGAAAATTAAACGAAAAGACGGATTTCCGATTGGGATAATAAAGGCATGGAAAGAATCAGAGAAGAAGTAAAGCAAAAATATTAGAATTAAAATAAAATCATTCTTAAAAACATAATATTACAGATTTCGATAAATCAAAATTACAAAAAACCGGCCAACTGCGAGTCAGAGCACGAAGGGTTCCGTACCATTATCTATAAAAACAGCAAAAAATCACGTATTTTCTATGGGAGCTCCCATAAGTATTTATTTAATACTGTTTTTTGGTATTTGTTGTTATAGCGGCAACAGAAATACATCTGTGAAAATTTCAATGTCTACCTATCACGGTTCATGAGATACAGCTTGGTGACAGACGGACAGCGGAGCCTTAGTAATAGGGCGCCGTTTTACCCTTTGGGTACGGAACCCAAAAAAAAGATATTAGGTTAAAAAAGAACAGATTCTCGATAAGACCACAATACTAATAAAACAGGAATATGATTAAAAAAAAGGTATTTAACAAACAAACAACTTTCAAATAGGCAGAGGAAAGGGAAAAGCTAATGTGATTCAAATCACCATCGCTTCTGACACGAAAGTTGACTCAGGTGCATCCTTGAAGCCCTGTAATCACTCACTGCTGCCTTGTAATTTAAAAAACAAGTGTCAAGCTACTCAGTTTGAAACAAGGTAAAACAGGAATAGATAAATGCTACTTCATATTATTATAATAAGCACTTTAAGGCCTCAACACCACCCAAGTGCCTAAAACCTCGAATATGAAAATCAAATTGTCAGAATACCTGTTACTTGAATCTAAAAATTTTAAATACGATATGCTAGAAGAGGATTTAATAAACATCTTGAATTGAATAATTTTGATTTTCCGTTAAGTCCCTTGGATTAAAACATGCACAAAAAAAGTGTCTATTTTTTCATAAATTGCAAATGTTCTCTTAAACGGCACAAGCTATTTCATTACTGTTTTCACACAAAACAAGATTTTGGAAATAGACATGTTTTGAATTGAGAGTTTTATTTGAAAATTCTCGTTAAAGGCAATAATTTCATAAAAAAACATGTGTATCCGATTTTTAGAGGTCATCCGCACGCGCGAAATTGTATGGGCGCGACGCGTCACGGTCATTCAAGCGTGTTAAGGCCTTAAAATAAAACATTAAACATTAATGCAATACAATAGCATTTAGCGAGGAAACGTTGCAAGCGTTCTCGCCTAGGTAAGGACCTCATGGACACGCGTTTATTTAACCGACTTCAAAAAAAAGGAGGAGGTTCTCAATTCGTCTGAATGTTGTTGTTTTTTTTTTTTTTTTTGTATGTATGTTACGCGATTACGCCGTCAATTATGGACCGATTTCAAAATTTATTTTTTAGTTTGAAAGGGTATACTCCCGAGGTGGTCCCATTTCCACCAAGTCAGATTCTGATGATGGGATCCCTGGGAAATCGAGGGCAACCCTCAATTTTTATAGGCACCCATAATGTTTTGCATATATTTTCTGACTCGTTGCTGATTTTTGGGTCTGGTAATCATCATGTCATGTTGCTGACCTGATGATGGAAGCCACAGAACTCCTTAACGGATAGGAGTTAGAAGATAATACTGCAATTTGTCGACAGAACGTATTTCGCAGTGTGTTGAGCAGACGTGGAGCTTATGAGGTACCAGACCGCCAATTTTTATTTACTGGGGGCGTACCGCACACCCAGTAACGAAAAAGAATTTGAAAGTTCCTATCTTAATTTAACCTGTTATTTAACGCGAGACCTTATCCTATGGTTACGACACCAAAATAGCCGCCGTTCTGGTTGGAGTGTAGGTAAACCCTTTTCTTAAGATTTAAAAATTTTCGTCGAAAAATTGACCCTATATAACACCTTATTTTTATCATACCATTGGATGGGGGGTCCATAGAGGACCAATATTAGTTAAGGTTACTTTGCTGTAAAGTAATTTTTGGCGAAGTTAGGAGGGAAAAAATAGAGGACTTAACACTTAAAATTGTAAAATAAAAAAAGTTTAATAAAAAACTAAAAACCGACTTCAAAATGAAACTAAAAAGCGAAAAATAATATTGACTAAAACATACCTAATCAGTTCTTTTTGGAGTCGGTGCGAATGAACACATTTTAACTCTCGATGGCTGGCACCGACTCCAAAAAGAAATGATTAGGTATGTTTTAGTCAATATTATTTTTCGCTTTTTAGTTTCATTTTGAAGTCGGTTTTTAGTTTTTTATTAAACTTTTTTTATTTTACAATTTTTTTGAGTAGGTACTTTTTAATTTCATGTAAGATTAGCTATACAAATTGTTGTTTTTATATTTATAAGTTTTTAAACCCAATAAATAATTGGGTACAATATAAAAACTAAACCTTAATAAATAATATAAATAAATTAAAAAAATCTAAAAACCCGACTGCGTAAAAAGTGAACTTAAAAGATGAAAACAAGATTTAAAGAATCAATTTGCAGTCTGAGACATCGCTTCACCATCACTCCCACAATTGAGACGAATCTACAGAGTGTAAAAAAAGGCTTACCGAAGCCTTAAATCACGAATTCTATAACATAAAACCAAGTAGAATGCGAAAAAAATAATTGCTGGGAAATGACTTTTATTTTTGGGTATAAAAAAAAATAACTTATTTCTAACCCGCAATGTATAGCGCGCACGCCACAGACTATGCCTGTGTGTGTAAGCGGATAATGTTTCTTTGTAAAAAAGTTTAGTATTATCAAACATAAGTCAATTTTGTAAAAATCTTTGAAAAAAAATTGTAACTTTAACTGTCAATAACTCGGTAACCCGTCATTTCCCAGGTATAGTGTAAAAGAAAAAAATGATATGTAATAATACGTAGAATATCTAGTATTCGGCTTCGTTAAGCATTTTTTTACACCCGATATTAATATATTATACTTTTATATCCGTTAAACGGTTTAGGCTGTAGGGCGTGCCAAAGAAATAGACATACTTACATACATACATACGCTCGAAAAACATAACCCTCGTTTGGCAGTCGGGTAAAAACAAACCGACTTTGTTTTATATCATCGGTTAACAAGACAAGTGTCTTATAGGCCTCACTTGATTTAAAAATGTCAATAAAACTTGGTAAACTATTAAACATTCTAGAAAAAGCAAATATAACATTAAAATGATTTCATTTATTCCGAAAACACGAACTCACTAGATTTGGGGCAGTCGTGTCTGAATTCGGAATTAGTTTGTAAAAGTTTGACTTCGAAGCGCTTCTCAGTTTCGCTGGTAATTTATTAAATAGTTTAAGGTGCACGTGTTCGATATCCTCACGGTGTATAAGCTGATCTGCCGAACTTCGGAAGGTTCGCAAATAGTTCTAGTGTACTGTAAATTTTCATATTCAAGTGTGGAAACTGCAAGTTAAAATGTTATCCACACGTTTTCTGGAGGGCTAGCATGCGCAACGCGATAAAATTTTGTCGTGGCATTTTATCGACTTTTAAAACTTTTTACTTTCTTTTATAACGAACGTGAAGAAATTTCATACCCCGGACGATTTAAGTAATACTGTTATGCATTACAGCTGCGGCAGATATTTTTGAAACACCTTGTATTCCTAAATTGATCTCATTGATATTTCAATAACTCATTTCCCATAAGACCCATAACATAACCTAGAACTGCTTGCTGTGGTTTATTATAGGTGAACCTATGTCCAGCAGAGTGGACTTCCAAAGCTGATGATGATAAACTCATAACAGCAGATCGACTATCGTTTGAAAAATGTATTTTACGAATTCGAAACGTATTTGTAAGGATTTTCTTTTATTGCTCGGAAAATTCGTAGCTGTGTAAAGGATTTCTGTAGACATGAAGACCCTTTGTTGCTTTCCTTTGATGTTGCGATCTACGGGATGGGCCCTTGTCACCCTTGAATGTTAGTGTTGGGCAGTAGAATCGTTCCCTAGAAGGAAGTTTTCCTATTAATGAATTAGGTATATCAGTTCATGGAAATGCTTGAGGAAAATGTTTTCGCGTACCTTCCCACCTTAATCAAATATTCCTAACAAGATCTCCGGCAAAATTCCAGCTTACAGCTGTACACGGCTGCCGTTTGCAGTTGAAGTTGACAGATAACTCACGGAAAGTTTTCCCTGCAGATATTCCGTCAGTCGCCTTACTAGTTTTGCGATCTTATCTTATCTATTCGTCTCCTTTTGCTCGACTCGTAGCTCATAATAGGAAATATGTGGAATATATTTCGAGAAGGCGAAAAAATTACGTTAGACCTAGAAACAGAGGTTAACGAACTTTAGTCCACGCGAGCAGCATTTTCTCAATATGTTTTCTTTTGATCTCTTATCGCCGTGATTTCATTTTTCGATACTTACTTACTTCCAGTTGCCTTATTATTTTTAAATACCGCAAATTGTGTAAGCATTTTGCGGCTCGCTCACAGACTCATTTAGTAAGTGGCTGATTCTCAGCTAACAATGCGCGGGGTCGGCGTAGTTCGCCTACTACACAGCGCACTTCTCGTCAGGTATATACTCGTATACTAACCGTGAACTTTTGGAAAAGATCTCAAGAGTTTGCAAGCGCTTCGCGACTAATACGCTACGGTTCGCCGCTAACTCGGCCTCGAATTAGCGACCGACACTTCGCAGAAACAGCTAGCGGGAAATACCTGTTTATCTAATAGGGACGCGGCCTCAAAGAGCATTTTGCTCTGTTCAGTCGTATCGTATGTACCCGTAATAAGAGCTTCTGTCTTGGAATAATCGCTCCTGTCCTTTGTATTGCTTCGGAGTTACGTATAAAACGTTCCAGATCAAATAATGTATAAGAGCTATAACCCTATTACTTATAGAAGATTGTAATGGACATGTTACATCCAAACCTCATTACCGAGCGAAACTACTTTTGGCTGACGGATTTTTCGAGCATAAAACAGCGCCATCGATACCGAATCCCCCCATTTTTTCAGGTTAGAAAACATATTTCAAACTGTACAGAAAATGCTAAACATTATAATAGTCAAACAATTTATTGTTCAAACTGGTTAAGGCGGATCTTTTAATGCAGGCCGAGAAATTTAAACATTTTTTACATAGCTTCTCTGGTTGTCATTCATCATAATGTCCTTCGCGGTTCGCGGCTTAAGTAACGATTGAACGATCTTCAATGTAGTTCCTAGGATGACCTTCAACATCCAATCTTAACGTCCTTATAAAGGGTTACATTGCAACGGGGTGCCAAATTTTCAGGGACCACTCAGAATCAGTAACTAAATCGATCTACGATATAAACGATCTAAAAAACAAACTTATTTTTTAATTTTTTTTATTAGTTTCCGCTGTTCAAAGATGGTACGCGTGGATAATCTTGTCTCATTCATAAACAATACGCACGTAATTATCTCTGTGCGACCTAGAACTGCAAAGTTCAATGCAATAATAGTCACAAGGGCGCGCGAAAGGCGAAGGCGCTTAGCCTTTTCGATGTAAGGTACATTTCTAACAGCAAGAGCGTCCGCGCATACCAGAGGTTCAAATTGACAACAAATACCGCATGCAGTGCACCTCTAGATCTTATTTTTAAAATTTGGCACCCCTTTGCAACGTAACCCTGTATATATTAGTAAGATAATAAAATATATTTTTTAGCAATTCGCCCGGTATGCTATGGTCGTGGTTTCTGATCCCACCTTAGACGGACGATTTTTTAAAAGTATTAAAATCATTAGTAAGATAGTTCAAAAGTTCAAAGGACAGCTCTTCCTTTGGGATTTTGTCGGACTCATACACACTGAGTGTAGTCGTACTCGTATGTTGTTAAATCGTAACACCGATAAAACAAAATTAGAAATTCCTCGATTTAAGTAAAATTAATGCGTCTGCCGTCCCTATTGGGAATCAAATAAATTCACTGGGAATTTAGAAATCTCCTAAGGATTAATTTTATAAAAGTAATTTATTTTTATTTGGGTTCCGTGCCCACGGACTGATTACTAAAACTCCGCTGTCCGTCTGTCACCAGACTGTATCCCATGAACCGTGATTGTTAGACAGTTGAAGTTTTCACAGATAATGTATTTCTGTTGCCGTTGTATCAACACATACTAACACAGAAACAGAAATACATCATCTGTGAAAATTTTAACTCTCTAACTATCACGGTTCATGAGATACAGCCTGGTGACAGACGGACAGACAGACAGAAAATCGGACAGCGGAGCCTTAGTAATAGGGTCCCGTTTTACCCTTTGGGTACGGAACCCTAATAAAAACGAATATTTGAACCAACATTTACCTTAGAATATGTCTTGTCATAAATACACTCACACCCGAATATTGCAGGACGTTTTATTATAGGTTTTGGCATCTCCATTCATATGTAATGCAAACATTCTTGTTCCATCCGCCTCTTGATATTAATTCTGTTGCGAAATGTACGCAATTTTATTGCTCGAGATTGAAACTGAATGACGTATCCCAGTATTAAACCTGCGTATAAAATGGCCATGAAAGTCTCGGTACAATAGAAGTTGTAAACATAGATTAACGATCGCAGTAGGCTCACTCCTCACTTGGTGGAAGGTGGAAGAAGTACAAAAAATATTAATAAATATCGGGTGTAAAAAAAGGCTTAACGAAGCCGAATACCACATATTCTACGTATTATTACGATCATTTTTTTCTTTTACACTATATCTGGGAAATGACGGGTTACCGAGTTATTGACAGTCAAAGTTACAATTTTTTTTCAAAGATTTTTACAAAATTGACTTCTGATGGATAATATTAAACTTTTTTACAAAGAAACATGATAAAAATTTTCAGTGCTTCTTTCATAAAAGGCCTTTAAAGGGCACAGCCGGCAATGAATCGTGCACAGTGCTCTCGCGCCACCCGCTCGCCCGCCGACCGCTTACACACACACAGGCATAGTCTGTGGCGTGCGCGCTATACATTGCGGGTTAGAAATAAGTTATTTTTCTGATACCCAAAAATAAAAGTCATTTCCCAGCAATTATTTTTATTGTTTTCTACTTGGTTTTATGTATAGAATTCGTGGTTTATTTTTACACCCTGTATGATTATTTAATATTTTTATTGAAATTACAAACAGCAATATAGAATTCGTGTCATTGTCGTCTGCCAAGCTAGGTACCTTATAATAATTGTAATTAATATATTATTATTTAATTAATGTTAGTTATAAAGTCTATTCAAATTAATATTAGTTGTAAATTACTTGACACTAGCTAGGTACCCAATTAATTAATTGGGATCGATTTCAATTGAAATCGATTAAGTAACGTATTAGATTAATTGCCCTTTTAAGGTCTCGTACCTAATATAAAGAAGGTGTAAAAACGACATAAATTAGTGCAATCAAAAGTTAAAGTCATACATGTGTCATTTTTCATATACCTATCTGCTGCGTAATTCTCGTTGACGTTGAACCGTGAAATTTTACGTAAAGGCTTACGGTCCAAATTAAGGATAAAATCTGAATATCAATGGTTAGTTATGAAATACGAGTTGTCGTACTAAATAAAATAAAATTAAGTAGTACGTAGCCCTCTGTGTGCAAGATCGACTACTCATCATCATCATCATCACCAGCCTATATCAGTCCACTGCTGGACACAAGCCTCTCCAAAAGGAGGATTTTGCCATAATCGCCACGCTTGGCAGGCGGGTTGGCGATCGCAGTTTAGCCAATAGTGGAGAGGAGACGCTGCTGCCCGTCTTCTTGTGTCGGTTCTCCTGTAGTCGCCTCTTACGACACCCATAGGAAGAATAGGGGTGGTGCAATTCTTTTAACGTGCCGGCACCACACGGCAGTTCGACTCCTACTTGGCCGGTTTTTTGTTTCGTAATAAGTATCTGTAGTACTTAAATAAAACTATGAACATGTACTCGGAATATTCGATTCTACCTGTTTTCAAACTAATATAAACTGCATTTCAAGTCTAATTACTAAACAAATATCGTTGTGGAATGTTATGTCGTATGCGGCTTCCATACGAGTACCTGTGGCTTCGCTAGTTACATTAACCGCTCATCCCTACACTGCTAGGCATAGACAATGCCCTCAAAGGAGCCTTTGTGTAATCACACTTGACCATAGCAGTAGTAATGCCTTTTGTGTGACTGTCATGCGTCTTAACCATATAAAGTACTTTAGTTATTAGGCAAAGACTACGCACTAAATGGCGTCGAAAATATTCAAACAATACTATCATTAGTGAAATAAAATAAAGTAAATCCTGGAAATATGCCTAAAGAACGCTCCTTGAGGGCAATTGGGTGGATCAAAAATTGTGTCTGATCAAAATAAAATACAAGTATGTTATATCAAATAAGACCAGTCTACTGCTAGAAAATATATCTGCATGTCGATACTCTGAACAAAACGGCGATCACTTAGACATCACTTCAGTAATCGATGGTTATTAAATGTGAACCAACTCTGTAACAAAATAGAGTCTATGTTTGTTTGTACTGCTTTGGTGATATGCGCTGTCATTTTAACACTAAATCTAAATCAGTAATTGACAATAGTAATTTGAACCTACTTTTTATCCAAATAGAGATAGATATATTTTTTTTTTTTTTAGAAAATCGACCCCCTGATCTTGTTGCAAAGAAAGCGTGCGTTGTTATGTAAAAAGCTTAATTTAACGTTTTGTGTCAGATCTTGCTATCTTTTTTTTGTTTTTTTTTTCTTATTTAATTCGGTTTAAAACTATAATTGTATTGTTCCTTATATAGCATGTTTGGAATACAATCCTAGTTTTTGTCACTTACGTCCGGTAAAAATTGACATCGAATAACTTTGCAAAAAAAAATCTTACAATTAAAAAGTTAACATGATGTATCTCAGTTCATATATACATAGAAAAAATGTTCTAAACTTATTATTTTCATCCGATAATGGCCGAAAAGACAAATACCTAAATTTCAACCAAAGTAAACACCAAAAATGACACAAAATAATATGTTAGGTTAGGAAACTGGTCCGGAAACTATGTGCAAAAAATCACAAACTTTAGAATTTTTAAAACCTCAAACCTCAGCCGTACCGGAATAAAATGAGGAAGGGTCAAACAATAAATCGGCTTACTATCTGAATTCTGTGACGAAGGGTCGTTGGGCGAAAGTGATGTTGTAATTAGCTTGTTCTTTGGGAAAATGTGACACTTTAATTACTAAAGTTTAGTTGAGAAACAAGCGTTGATTCTATTGCCTAAATAAACCCGATTTAGTTATAAATGTTACTAATTAGGTCGCACTGTAGGTTATTAACGGTTCCGAACTGGGGTATTGGCCTCTGATTCAGAACCGTTCTATAAACAAATATCGTCCTAATGTGATTTTTCTGTTGTCAATTTGTTGTCGAAGGGTTCTGAATTGGGAGGCAGGTCTGGTACCTATAACTCGCCCTTATGGTCTTCTTTCATTAAGTATGGTTCAGTAATTTACGGCCTTGGACCCCGAGACTCCTTAAAAGAACTGTTTAAAGAAATTATTATACTAACAGTAGCATCCCAATTTATTTATGAAAATATAATGTACATCCGCAAAAACCTGTCCTTATTCCTTAAGAAAAGTGAAATTCATAATCTTAACACCCGGAATAAGAATAAGCTTGCCAATAATGTTCCCAATTTCAGACTGCATAAAGTGGGTAATTCGTTTATGGGAAAATGTATTCGCTTTTTTAATAAATTACCAGCGTCTATTGTAGAACTGCCCCTGTTAAAATTTAAATCGCATATTAAAACAACTTTTATGAAAAAAGGATATTATACTGTAAATGATTATATAAATGATAAAAATATTTGCAAATAAATACTGCCCTGCTCGCACAGGTACATTTATCTTGTAATGTAAAATATATACTATATAAAAAGAGACAATAGTGACCGAGTTTCTTGCGCTACTTCTTCTCGGCGCTAGCCCAAAATAGTCCCGAAGTAGTGGTAGGGGAAAAATATATTGGGACGCGTAAAAGCGCTTAGTTTAAGCCTATTTACAGAAATAAATTGGTTTTAATGGTTTTATGTCGTGTGACTTTAGTAACGTCAAAATATCTGCTGTGTGTCCAATGTTTAATAGCAATTTACATACTTAGGGCCCGTTTCACCGTTTATGGATAAGTTCTAAATAAGTTTTTGATTAGCTATTTTGACTTATATAAAAGATACTATTTTTGCGTGTCACCACCGTCAAATAGTGCTAGATGTTGAAGATCAATAATTTTTAGGGTTCCGTACCCAAAGGGTAAAACGGGACCCTATTACTAAGGCCCCGCTGTCCGTCTGTCTGTCTGTCTGTCCGTCTGTCACCAGGCTGTATCTCATGAACCGTGATAGTTAGAGAGTTGAAATTTTCACAGATGATGTATATCTGTTGCCGCTATAACAAAATACTAAAAAACAGAATACAATAAATATTTAAGGGGGCTCTCATACAACAAACGTTTTTTTTTTGCCGTTTTTATAGATAATGGTACGGAACCCTTCGTGCGCGAGTCCAAATTGCACTTGGCCGCTTTTTTGTCCTCTACATAATTTATCTGTTACATTGCTATTTAGTGCCGCGTAGTGCCGGCACTTTAAAAGAATTGCACCACCCCTTCTCTTCCTATGGGTGTCGTAAGAGGCGACTACAGGAGAACCGCCACAAGAAGACGGGCAGCAGCGTCTCCTCTCCACCATTAGCCAAACTGCGATCGCCAACCCGCCTGCCAAGCGTGGCGATTATGGCAAAATCCTTCTTTTGGAGAGGCCGGTGTCCAGCAGTGGACTGTTATAGGCTGGTGATGTGATGATGTGATTGCTATTTATCCGTACATTGTAAAGCAGGCACTGAATGTTGTACCATCGCACCCAAAACCATTTAAAATTCGTTTCTAACGAGATCTAAAACCGCAGAATTATCTCCAACAGTATGTTGTCGGTTGACAGCATGGACGACATCGAGCTGAAGAACATCCAGCTGGTGTTCCCGTCTGCGCGGCGGTTCAGCGAGGGCTCCTGCGCGGAGGCGCGCGTGCGCACCGACCGCGGCGAGCTGTGCGTGGCTGTGCAGGGTGACCGGTCCAAGCCCGCCATCCTTACCTACCACGATCTCGGGCTCAACTGTGAGTACTACTTCTTTTTTTTTCTCTATTTATTCAGGGCAACAAACAGTCTTACAATGAATCTTAATTTAAAATACTACGTTACTATACATATAAGTAATTGTAGGACAAACAACATTGTCCACATAGAGATAGTGTTATTTAAGTTGAGAGCAGACATCTGATGAAGTTAAAATAAAACTAAAACTAGGGTGATTCCGAAATCATCAGCTCCATTCCATTGAGCCCGGTATTCGGCACTCTTACTATCTAAAATGTAAGCTAAAGAACTTTTCCTTCTCTATCTTATGCTTTTTCTTCTCTATCTTCTGAATTTAGACGACCTCCATAGCCGAGAGTGTTGTTTATGATGTTTGCTACCTAGTCTTGCGAGGTTGTTGGTGTTTTACAGATAAGCCTATGGCGTCGCCATCTCTGAGGTTAAACGTTCGGGTTTCGGTTGGGTCAATTTAGAAAAACGAACTTTTTTATATTGTCTCGGGTTTGGGTGATGTCGTATCGTGTATGTTTCTGATTTCTATAACACAAGTGCTTTAGCAACTTACCTTAGGATCAGAGCAATGTATGTGATGTTGTCCAATATTTAGTTAAATTTTTTAGGTCAAAAACCAGTCGCCTCTTGGGCGGTAATGACCGGCATTAGCACATTTGGCCGGGATCAGGGCAAATGAGAGAAAAATCTATATTATTATTTTAGTGGCCGGCCTCATAAGAAAGCTCAAGGTTGCAAAGCGTGCAACGTGAAAAGGGCTTTTCTTGGTGTTTCTTTGTGAGCTCGAATTAGATAAAGAGACCCGTAAACGAACAAAAGTCGCTGACATAGCTCGACGGATTAGCAAGCTAAAGTTTCAGTAGGTAGGGCACAGAGCGCGTAGAAATTTTCTGGAATGAAGCGTGGGGTGGAAAGATTTTAAAAGCAGAAGTGTTCTACATTGTAGCAATAATGTAATATTGCAAACTTTACAATAGTTCTGGAAAAAATATTAAAGCTAGCATTTGTCAGAAAAAATACAGCGTCAATTTTAATTTCTGTCTTATAATTTGGTCTTGAGGCACAAAGCTCTAGAAAATTTTCGTAACAATTACTGGCTAGTAATGCTTTTAGAGGACGCTGGAAGCTGGTCGCTTCCAACCGGCCGATCTGGAAGTCACTGGGGGAGGCGCTATGTTCAGCAGTGGAAGTCCAGTGGCTGATATGATGATGATGAATGCTTTGAGAGTGTCTGTAATTGTATCGCGTATAGATCCCCAGAAAATGACCGCGTTGCAAATGAAGCGCACTAATTTTCGGGTGCTCGCGTATTCCTGCTTAATCAGGATGCTAATTTAGTTAATAACGCGTGAGCAATTACCGCGTGATGGAACAAGCGTGAATTTGTGAATTTTCCCCATATTATTACAAAATACTCAACTGCAGAAGGCCTACTCGATCGTGTTTACGCGACCTATGCATCAGCTCAATTCAATACGTTTGACAATCAATGCCCAATAGGCTAGTTGAAACCACCAATCAATTGACATACTTTTTATGTGCTGTCAAAACGCATCTGTTCCTTATAATTTGTATGGTGATAGCAAGTTTTGACGTCATCGTTTACCGGACTTAACTGCCTAACTTTTTATTGGTTTTAAAGCAAACAAAAATCAGATTCTTCGAATAAATGATAATGTACCGGGATATCGGGCCTAAAATAAGGTGTCAGATTTAATAAATGATGTCTTAGAATTATTTATGATTGGTGTCCACATCCCTATTACGTGTATCTTCTCTCATTAATTGTAATCACTTTCACCCAGTTGAAAGTTTTATTGAAATTATTAGACTGTGTAGGGACTTTGGCACTTCTCATTCAAATGAAATTTTTTTTTAGTAGGTAAAATAGGTGGTTTACGTAAAGTGATAAATGAGTAACTTGAAAATTGTGTTTTTGCAAAATCTAGATGAAAACTATTAAGAACACAAAAGTGATGCCAATTTCCAAAGAAGAAAAGATCAATACAGCTATTGAAATTGCGGAAATATGCAAAAACCGTTAGGAATTCGGTTACTTAAATCTACCTAAATAAAAAGAGATGTTCAATTAAAAGGCTATGCGGTCTTCGTTTGTGCTATTTTAGGAGTGGACCTTCTATTCTTATAACTTGTTACACTGTGATATTAATGTGTGTGCTTTGCTGGCAAAATAACCCGCTCTTGGAAAGTACGTCATGTCGTCATGAGCAATGAAACGTGTAGTACATGCTCCTTTTTCAATTGTTTCAGCAAACTTCTATTGCGACATAGTTAAATACTAGAGGTTAAATGTCAAAGTTAAATTAATTTAGTTACCTTAAGTAGGCGCGTCTTTGTGACGTTATATTTATGGTTGTCTCAAGTTTTATAAAACCACATTTGATTGGCCATGACAACAAAAGTACGCCACTGCGAATGAAGTAAGTAATCAAAATACGTGTGTACTAATTATTTTTCTTAATTTTCCAGAAAAGGTAAGTGATAATATAAATGATAATGAAAGTATGTTACGTTTAATGTTAAGATAAAATTATGCTGTGCGATTTTTTTATGTTTTTTTTTCTGTATTTTAAGTGTCTACAAAAAATTACAGCTTCTTTTATTAATTCAAAACATTTTTTTATAAAATGTACAGGTAAAACGGCAAGAAGTTTGCTTATCACAAATGAAACCGTTAAAGTGATATTTGGGTACTACTTTACCTTAAAATAACAAAAAAAACAAAACTCTTCTTATAATATGTTATTTTGTTGTCTGTACGTCAGATTTTTTTTCGTACTGAGTAGCAGCAAGCAAGCTTAAGTGGCAGTGGGCTGGCCACATCTGTCGCAGAACCGATGAAAGGTGGAGTAAACGGGTTCTCGAGTGGAGACCACGCCTAGGCAAACGTAGTGTAGGACGACCCCCAGCTCGATGGACCGACGACTTTAGGAAGTTGGCTGGCAGTGGATGGATGAAAAAAGCGGGAGTTCGTGCTCTTTGGCGCTCTTTGGGGGATGCCTACGTCCAGCAGTGGACTGAGTGCCAATAGGCTGAGATGATGATGAGTAGCAGCAAGAGGTATCGAATTGTAGACTTAAGTTCGAATGAGCTTCTATCTATAAGGACATAATGCACAGCATTATGTCAAAGCATAGCTCTCTGAAGCGGCATCTATCCGGATTATAATCCATTGACTAAGATCTAAGGCTTTGATATAGCCTTAGTTATGCACCACTGAATCAAATCTATAATCCTACAGTTTTGAAGTTTTGAGATTTATATTAGAGAGAGATATTATAGATAAACAGTATGATACGGAACCCTAAAAAGTGTCTTTCTAAGAGGGTAAAACGGGACCCTAACTGAGGCTCCGCTGTCCGTCTGTCCGGTCCGTCTGTCACCAGGCTGTATCTCATGAACCGTGATAGTTAGAGAGTAGAAATTATCACAGATGATGTATTTCTGTTGCCGCTATAGCAACGAATACTAAAAAGTAGAATGCAATTAAGGAGGCTCCCGTACAAAAAAGTGATTTTTTGCCGTTTTTATAGATAATGGTACGGAACCCTTCGTGCGCGAGTCCGACTCGCACTTGGCCGGTTTTTTTAGTATGTCTTACATCATCTGATATTAAGATTGAAGGTCTAGATAATAATAAAATATCAAAAAAACTCGTTGTTGTCTCAAAAAAAATACAATAATATACATGCACAGATATTTCGTGACTTAAATGTCTTAATTCTTAATGAATTAGACATGTGTAAAATAATGAATGAGACAAATGGGTTTTAGACTCAGCTAATAATGCTATGCTAGGAAAAAACCTTTAAACGCAATCATTATCTGTATACAGGTTGTCCTAAAGTAAGTGTGTCAACCGTTACAGAGACGTAGCTTGCTCATTTTTTTTTTCATCTGCTGCATGTCTTTATTTTTTTGATATAATGACGATGACGAATTTCGATATCGTATCGCTACGAAGCGATAGCCTCTTGCCAAGGTCCCCTAGGCAGCGAGCCCACTGGTGTCGTGATGTTCTTACACTTTGCTACGAACCTTGGATGGACTTGATGAATAAACTAGTATTATGTCGACTTTATTTGTCTGGTTAACAGAGAAAGTCGACCTAGACTGTGGTCACTCGAATTATATAATTATTATTCCCTTAGGAGTTGAATTTAGAAAACCTTTAATACCTTCGTTTTGGAGTACGGAGCATTTGTACCATGTTTCTTTTATTGTATTCGGATAATCAATAAGTCATCATATGTACGATAATTCGTAAAGTAGCTATTTAAACATTTTCATCATCATCATCATCATCATCATCATTTCAGCCACAGGACGTCCACTGCTGAACAAAGGCCTCCCCCAGTGACTTTCATATTTGCCGGTTGGAAGCGGCAATTTAAAACCTTTTTTTATTAAATTATTATTTAATTTAAGGACAAAATCGAGCTACGATAAGTTGAGCATAGTTACGCTTTTAAATGGAGTAACTATAGCTTTTAAATGTTTTGCGAATTATATGAGACGAAATAATGTCCGCCAAGTTTTATTTAAATAGTAGTAGTAAAACGTTTTACGGTTAATGCATTTCGACTTAAAATAAAAACGCTACCCAAGCTAAGACGAGGATGGTCTGCGTAAGATTAGGATAGGAGCAAAAGGTTTTAACAAATCTAATTTTCATTTCATTACATTTATTCAGTTTGTAAGCACGTTTAAGTTAAGTATAAACATAATTTAGGTAACTTTGATGTCAGATATTAATTACTGTTTTGCTGTCACCAGTTATTTTGTTAAGATTCCTCGTTTAAAAAGAGCGATATTGTAAAACTGTTAAAATAACGATTATTTTATAATTTTTTAGAGCTCATAGCTCTAAAAAAAAAATGTATTGACACAAAAAAAACCATCTATGTTATATCACACCACACACAGTGTTATATAATATATTTTCTTTAAGATTTAATTTTCTGCATTAAATCTAGACAATTATTTTGCGTAACTTAATAAGTATTGTAGTATGTAGCCAACATAAATACGTACTCAACTTTTAAATTAATCCAAGTAACTAAACAGATGCTTCTAGCATTAAATCTTCATTTCTTAAGTTTGTACGTATAGTTTTGAATACAATTTAAAGTTTGTTATATATTCATCATCATGGACTCCTTAAGGCTCGCAGCCCTTAATGACCGTTTCAGGGAGGCCTGCTACGAAAGTGTTTCGTTCGTATTAACCAAACAAATTTATAAATCCATTCACTTGTATCAATCCTTTGACAAAAATGAACATCCCAATCTAGCCGTGTAAAATGACACGACCGTTTTTAATTGTTCATAAATTGTCAAAGGTTTGATACAAGTGAATGATAATTTTAATTTGTTAGGATTATACGTCCGAGCGAACGATACACTTTCGTAGTAAGCCTGGGCCCTAACCATGAACTGTTAAAACAATCACAAATCTGTCAAACATTATCATTTCTGTCAAATTTTGTATGAAATGACGTACCAAAATTGACAGATTTGACAACTTTGAGATTGTTTTAAGAGTTCATGGTTATGGCCCTGTTCTGTATGTATCGGTTTCACATGTCGTACGCCAATCGAATCGAATCGAAGGGGTTGTCAAATCAATGCCGTTGTTATGGATTAACGAGTCATGAGCCGTAAGTCAATCAATCTCAACGTGAAAACTCCATAAACTTGATCGAAGTTCAAGAGACTGCAGTGCAATTGAAGTAGGAATAGATGGCAATAAACCGATGAGCTACCGCGATGTCTTTTTAGGGTTCCGTACCCAAAGAGTAAAACGGGACCCTATTTCTAAGGTTACGCTGTCTGTCTGTCTATCCGTCTGTCACCAGGCTGTATCTCATGAACCGTGATAGTAAGACAGTTGAAATTTTCACAGATCATGTATTTCTGTTGCCGCTATAACAACAAATACTAAAAAACAGAATACAATAAATATTTAAGGGGGCACCATTACAACAAACGTGACTTTTTTTTTTTTGCCGTTTTTATATATATTGGTAAGGAACCCTTCGTCATCGAATCCGACTCGCACTTGGCCGGTTTTTTAAGGACTACAATTAATAATTAGCGACACCTAGTCACTAGAGGTGGAGCTCCAATAAGATGGAGGAACTTTTAAGTTTGTTTGTTTCGTCAAGAATATGCGAAGTGAAATTAAAGGTGACGATTCTGAGTCTTTTATGAAATTAAAGACGGTTCTTAGTCTTTTATAATACTTCCCTGCCATTAAAACGTTAACTGTCTTATCCACAGTGCATTTACTAGTCCAGAATAGGCTTAAACCACTGATTTTTGTAAGATAAAACAGTGGTTTAACCTTAGTCCCGGAATGGCTAATGCAATAAATAAGACGGTTTGTGCGTTAAATATAATACAAAGCCATCGGTTGAAGTCTGCCCAAGTTATGAACAGTTCAAAAAGCTTGTCGCATAATCGATCGCCGCACACGAAACATTCCCATACGAGATCGATAACTGCCTGTCATCACGGCTGGTTATGTAATATAATATACCACAACAGCGGTAGAAATTAGTTTAAAGTTAATATGCCTTTTAAGTGTCTGGTAAGTCCTCCAAACTGCATGTAAAGTTCGGGGTATGGTTAATAAATAAGTTGGTACGCAGTACCTATTTCAAATGCCAAAAACACCGAATTGAGAAACTTGCTTTTTTTAAATGACGGTTTATAACTCATTTCAGAACGAGATTCTATTTTGGTGTTCGTAGTACATTACCTACGAAATTATGGTTAGTATGGAGGGATGATTTTTAAAAGGGTTTTTCTTTTTTAGCTTAGAGAAAATGTTTACCAAATAGAACAAACCTTCATACCTCTTTTTATTATTCAGGGTGTACACGAGAATGGGACACTGCTTTAAACCACGTGATGAGCTGGTCATATACAACAACTTTTCCTATGGGAGCGACATCGAAACTCGGTATTTTTTTTTTTCAGCTTCTCGATACAAACTTACGCATATCTCGATGATAATGTATGGAGCATCTGAAAATAAAATCACAAATTCGATGTTGCTCCCATAGGAAAAGTTGTTGTATATGACCAGTTGATCACGTGGTTTTAAGGAGTGTCCTATTCTCTTGTACACCCTGTATAATCAAGGCGGTATTTTTGGTGATTTTACAAAAGGTCTATGTTCCGCCAGCAAGGCAGGAGTAGTGCCACGGTGTCACTATCGATTGTTACGTAATGGGCCGGAGTTCGTTCCGTCTCGCCGCGTCCCTACGAACTGCGATTATCAACTTTCAGTCAAAGGCGAGAGAAGCGATTTTGCGTTGGCCCGAACGCCAATCGATGACCCACCGCTGGGCCCAATTTTTACTATGTTGCGTTTAAATACATGTTCTGTAAATAAAAGTTAAAGATAATTTACAAATAGATTTTGACAAGGGATGTTGTAATACTATTGACTATCATAATTTGGTCAGGGATCATTATTTGATACTGTTAACACATAGGATACTGTTTCTATGGCACAAACAGACATACTCGATGTGCGAAATAAAACTCACTTTTTAATAGGTTTTAAAAATAAGTCCCTTGGGACTTTAAGCTAATAAAAATGTGTTGATTAATAATGTACAAATAGTGAGTCATCATCTATACTAATATTATAAAGAGGAAAGATTTGTACCTATTTTTGTATGTTTGTAATGAATAGGCTCAAAAAGTACTGGGCCGATTTAAAAAAATCTTTTACCAATAGAATGCTACATTCTTTCAATTTGACATAGGCTACATTTCATTTTGAAAAAAAATAGGGATCCTTGGTAAAATTTGAACAATGTAACCGAAGGTGTAGAAAGATGAGTCTTAAAATGTCTTTCGTCGAATGCGCTGCCGAACCTATTAGCGATAATTGTCTACCCCGTGCGAAGCCGGGACGGGCTGCTAGTATATTATATTCTTGATATTGGTGCGCTTTGTAGTCGTAATAAACGTATAAACAATTCATGTTCCATCAAACACAAAAGTTTATACCGCTTTTTTTGCAATGCGCCATTAAAATAAGGTCTTTGTGTTTTCTTCACAAACTTTTTTATATTTCACCTCATCAAAAATGTTTAAGACATTATATTGAGACAGCTCTTTTACGGGCTAGACCGTAAAAGAGGGACAACAATATCCTCACTGACGAGGGTAGCTGAGTGGCCGATATAAAGAGATTATAAGCCTCTTAACGAACGGTACGAAATGCACCGAATTCGCCCAGGAGACGTATTTTTGAAGCATTCGAAATGAATCTTGAATTCGAATACGATTCGTGTGCGAATTCTGTTTCTATCACTCCCGATTTTACGCATTTTTGAATCACTCGAATTCTGTGTTGTTATTATGGTAAAATTCTTTAACTATTTTCGTTTCACGCAGATAATATTTAAAACCGGAATGCAAAAACTTATTGATTTTAAAAACCGGCAATGAATCGCATGGAACGAAACAAAAAAAAAATTTAATCTGTGTACCATATGTTTACTTGTCAAAGTCATACTTCTTAACTTTCTACTAGTAGAATCGAAATACGAGTGGGTCGGACCACTCGTTGCAGAATTCACAGAATGAATTTCGAAAATAGCGATTGTAGTCATTCGCATGCGAATCTTGCCATTTCGTATTCGAATTTGAATTCGCATGATTCAAAAATACGTCTCCTGTTCTCGTGTGTGAACTACAGTAGGCAGAGAAGCGGTTTGATTTGTTCAGCTCCGGTCTTGCTAGCCAATCATTTTGAAAGTAATCTCGCTAAGTAATAACCAATTTGGTTATATAGCCGAGCTACTCGTGAACTCGTGAACAAACACAAACAACGAAGTACCTAAGTAGTACCTGTACACTTCGTAAATATAAGTACCATGTTGTGGGACTCTTGTTATTGGCTAAGTGTATCATTGTTAGTTTTTTTAAGCATGAAACAAATAAAATAAAATAAAAATAAAATAAGGAAACAAGGGGGCTAACATGAGCACTCAAACCACAGAACAAGTAATACGCTACGCTCTGACATAAACCGTAATATTATAACCAGTTTTCTATTTATTGTTTCGAGTTTATGGCTAGGCCCAAAATAGAGTAAGAGAACTCAAATCTAAACTGACGCACATTTGTACTGGGCAACATTTATTATCCTGTCGTAATAAGTGTACCAACCAATACATCAATGTGAAAAAGGCAAACTTATAGATATATATATCTTATCAGATCATCATATATAAGGTGTAAGTGAATTAGTGTCCGATATTTTTAGGAGTAACTTAGACTATCACATGGATCACATATAAGATAAATTTAAAATTATAGAACAAACTTTAATTCACGCACCAAGTAATATGATATTATGATGAACAGTGTAATATGATTATTTGAATGCATTAATGTAATTCTGGAGAGGTTATGAATCGGCTAGCGTTGTGTGAGTAGTCTACTTGTGGTGTTTGGGTTCATGTACAGAATGATGTAGATTCTTTATTTTAAAACTTTTTATTTTTTCTAATTCACTTACACCTTATATATATCTTATCATCTTATCATAACTTATAGATTGAAATGTTCGCCAAATTCTTTAAGTTTTTTATTCACAAGTTATGGCTTTGCTATAAAATTTATATCTTGGCAAGTTTTCATCGTTATATCTAAGTATATATTGTATCAGCATAGAATGCATTTTATTAAATTTTCTTTTTAAATATATGTCTTCATTCAACCTCCGTAGCCGAGAGGCGAGCTTGCCGGACTTTAAGGCGCCGCCATCTCAGAGGTTCCGGGTACGATCCCCGGTCGGGTCAATGTGGAAAACGAAATTTTCTATATTGGCTCGGGTCTGGGTGTTGTGGTACCGTCATTGTTTCTGATTTCTATAACACAAGTGCTTTAGCTACTTACCTTAGGATCGGAGCAATGTATGTGATGTTGTCCAATATTAATTATTATTATTATTATTATTTTTTATTCTTACTGGCAATTGTCAAAAAAGTATTTTCCTCCACACACTTCATCAATCTCTCTGTACCTCAGTGACTGATTGTAGATATTTCTCAATTTTTTTCTATTCGTTTTCCTTGACACGGTTCGCGACATCACATTTCTATAAATAGTCAAAAGGAATACGCGAATACATAATGTAACAACGGAACCCTATTTTCCGTCGTCTATATCAAACAAACGCCCTTGACAAACGCGACATCGCGAACAAGTACATACCTCTGTTTGCTGAAAAAGAAAGCTAAACGATTATAATGGTACGGATGTATAACTTATTGTAACTATAAAACGTCTTTTAGGGTTCCGTAGTCCTGACAAGGAACCCTTATAGTTTTGTCATGTCCGTCTGTCTGTCTGTCTGTCTGTCCGTTCGAGGTTTTGCTTGGATTGGAGACTTGACTCTATAGAGCTGTAATTTTATGGAGATATGTAAATCAATCACGCTGTCACGCATACAGTAATGGAATAAAATTTTGTAAAAATATTTTATTTTAGGTTTGTTACATGTAACGTAGGCATGTTTTTTTTTCGTCTATCCCATCATATGGGGTATCGTTGAATTAGTCCCTTAAAATGACTTAGGGGTTGCTAAGACTATTTTTCGTTTTAGGGATCCGTTTGCGATACATTAAACTTTAAAGTGCCAATTCGTGTTCGAGTAGGGCGCGCCCCTCCCCTTCTAAAAGCTAAACTATTAGCTTGAAAAATCTGGAAAAATTCATAATAATAGGGAGGCGCTCGTAGCTCAGCGGCGGCAGCGCTTTGGTATCGATTACTAAAGTTAAGCAATCAACGCCGCGGTCGTGAGTGGATGGGTGACCATTCCGACCATATTTAGTGACATTGATCACGAGCATCTCCGTGCTTCGGAAGGCACGTTAAAAGTTGGTCCCGGTCAATATCGCTTAATATTGGTCGTGAAGCCTAGTCAGAGGCCTTATGGCGGCTTGATAACATCTGACAGTAAGGTTTAGTCACTGGCCTTACAACACCCCTCCACCGCACCGCACCGGGCCCGCGTGGTGGAGTATGGCCCAAAACCACCTCATAGTTGAGGTGAGGCCTGTGCCCTGCAGTGGGACGTATATAGGCATACATAACATAGGGCTTTTCATGAACTTTTGAGAGTAATAGTCGGTCAACTTAGTCGTTCAATAATTCCTTAGAGTAAAACATTTAAAGTGACTTTTAAGTGGCAGTGGGTTGACCACATCTGTCGGAGAATTGATGAAAGATCAAGTAAACGGGATCTCGAGTGGAGACCACGCTTTTGCAAACGTAGTGTAGGACCCCCTCCCCAGCTCGATGGACTGGTGACCTCAGGAAAATGACATTAGCTTGATAGCGAGAGATCCGCGTGATCTTTCGCGTTCCTTGGGGGAGGCTTTCGTCCAGCAGCGGACTGCAATAGGCTGAGACGATGATGATGATGATACATCACTTATCGCACCTCACCAATTGCCCTCTGCGGGATTTCAATTATCACATCACTGTCACTCATCAAAAGTTTGAATAAGGCAAACTAGTGTTTTTTTAGGGTTCTGTACCCAAAAGGTAAAACGGGACCCTATTACTGAGGCTCCGCTGTCCGTCTGTCTGTCTGTCTGTCTGTCCGTCTGTCACCAGGCTGTATCTCATGAACCGATAGTTAGAGAGTTAAAAAATTCACAAATGATGTATTTCTGTTGCCTCTATAACAACAAATACAGAAAAACAAAATACAATAAATATTTAAGAGGGCTCCCATACAACAAACGCGAATTTTCTGCCGTTTTTATAGATAATGGTACGTAACCCTTCGTGCGCGAGTCCGACTCGCACTTAGCCGGTTATTTCAAATAACTGCTTGTCGATACTGGCACCCTCCGAAATTCGAAACTTTAAAGCAGTTATATATTTTTTGAAATAACAGGGATTCGATGATTGGATGATCGACAACCCCGTATTCACGCTTCGGACTTTGTGTGACTTGCGGTTGTGGGTTCGATTCCAGCAAAGGGGAAATGTTTTGAGTCATGAGCACGAGCATTTGCACGTTACGTCATGAATGTTCGCTGATTGATGACAAGTCGCCATTTGGAATCAAATAGCTGGGCCCTAACCATGAACTGTTAAAACAATCACAAATCTGTCAAACATTATCATTTCTGTCAAATTTTGTATGAAATGACGTACCAAAATTGACAGTTTTGACAACTTTGAGATTGTTTTAAGATGATGATTGATGCTGTTGGTTATGGCCCTGGTGTGATTGTAAAAAGTTTTTTTATTTAATTAGGTTTGGAAAATTTCCCAGCCCGATGAACGTTTGATACACTTGTATCAATAAATATTCCCGGCTCCTAAGTACCGGCTACGGCGGCAACCAATTACAAAGTTTCGTTACGAGGTTTTTTCCAATTTGAGACTAATTTAAATCGGGTTTTATCGCGGACCCGCTTATTCCCTAATTGCCATACTCGAGAACGATAAATATAGCGAAAGTACAAGAAGGCAAGAACTCTGCGACAGTCAGGCAAAAAATAAAACGGCCAAGTGCGTGTCGTGCCACGCGAAGTGTAGGGTTTCGTAGTTGCCCGGCAGTATCACAATATATTTCAGTAATTACTTCATTTAAGTCAGTAGTTGCCCGTCGTTACCATTATATATTTCAGCAATCAACTTCATTTAAGTCAATTTTAATGTTTTCCTCTTAGGATTTTTTATTAGGTAAGAAATTTTGTAATACATAAGTTGAACGACTATTACTCTTAAACTAACTGATCTATCCTAACCGTTCTTATTTTCCTTAAAAGTTCGTTCATGAAAAGCACTATTACTATGATTTTTTTCCGAATTTTGAAGCCAATAGTTAAGCTTTTAGAGGGTAGGGGGGGGGGAAAGATCCGAAACGAGATCATCAGGCAGAAGACCAAAAATGTAGCTAACTTAAGTGGCAGTGGGCTGGCCACATTTGTCGCAGAACCGATGAAAGGTGGAGTAAACGGGTTCTCGAGTGGAGACCACGCCTTAGCTAAACGCAGTTTAGGACCCCCCAGCCCGATAGTCCGACGACCTTGGGAAGATGCCTGGCAGTGGATGGATGAAAAAAGCGGGAGATCGTGCTCTTGGCTTACGTCCAGCAGTAAACTGCAATAGGCTGAATAGATAGATAGATAGATAGAATCTGGAATAGAAACCTAATATCTTGTTCCTAATTCAACAAAAAAGCATAATATTAAAAGCAATCAAAATCCGTATGTAAAACGGTTTTTTGTACCTTACCCGAATTTGAGGATGTGCTCTTTCTGGGTTTTTCGAAGTCGGTTAAAAGTTGCGATGGCACCTGATTATAACCAATTTTGAAGTAAAAACCCCCGACTAAAAGAACGTAAGTAACCTTAAAAAATACGCCGTTGATTTCTGTTTTCTATTCGCTGATAGAAAAGACTTTGAAACGTTATTAGTTGTAATCTTTATAGATATTACCTTAATTCAAAGCAGAGACTGGCGGGCGAAGGATTTTCTTTATTAAGTCCTATTAATCTGTGGGTTTGAATACTTTATTTAATCCCTCTTCTATTACAGGGCTTACATTCGGATTGGGTTTTTTATCATTTTTAATTTAGATTACAAAAATGGTTGGTTGGTGAACACTAAAAGCTGAACTTAAATATAACAACTAATAAAATAACAAATAAAAGAGTCGTATAACAGGGCTAATTGCGAGGTCGTTGAAACTGAGAAAAGACATTCTACGTGCTAACATATAAGAACAACGAAAGCCATTCTGTTGGAAATAAGGAGACAATTCGGATATGATTGTACCTTTTTTTTATCGTCAGGAAAAATGCTATACGCATTCCCGCCAGCCTTCGGGGGGAGCCGTTGGGGTATGTGTGACTCCAGACCTCAAAAGAGACGTGCGTACCCACTAAAAAACCTGACGACGTTCTCCGGTGCCAATGGTGGACACTCTAAGACACAGGCTCAGCGGTAATGAAAGGCAAAATATCTTGACTTATGTTTTTAGGGTTCCGTACTTAAACGTGCCAGCTGGACCTTACTTCCCTGTCGGATCTGACGTCTGTCACAGCTGCCATTTGAACCGTGAAATTTTCACAGAATGTGTGTGTAAGACTGCAGTGTCAATATTTACCTATTGTGGTCTCTTCTCTGAGTACGGTCTGCTTTTGTGGGTTAACTCCAGTGATATGGGCATTCATAATACAGAAACGGGTCGTGTGGTGCCGGCACGTTAAAAGAATTGCACCAACCCTTCTCTTCCTATGGGTATCGTAAGAGGCGGCTACAGGAGAACCGCCACAAGAAGACGGGCAGCAGCGTCTCCTCTCCACCATTGGCCAAACTGCGATCGCCAACCCGCCTGCCAAGCGTGGCGAGTATGGCAAAATCATCCTTTTTGGAGAGACCTGTGTCCAGTAGTGGACTGATATAGGCTGGTGATGATGATGCATACAGAAAAAGAGTATTAAAGCGATTTGTAATGAGAAATTATAGGAACCGTGAAGACAGCTCTTTCAAAAGTTAAACCTTCTTTCATTGTCATCAATGTAGCTATAAAATAGACATTGGATGACAATGACGACGACGGTGTAAATAAATACTGATTGCTTATTGTTGAAAACTTCTTATAATACTTTGTGATAAAAAATAAAAATAAGACGAATTATAATTATTAAAAGGCAAATAAGAACCGTGTTATATGACCTCTTTAACTCTTTGTAGGTAGGTTTTTATTTTCTCTTGACTGTAAATCTATACTTCTATAGTAATATTATAGAGAGGAAAGATTTGTACCTATTTTTGTATGTTTGTATGTTTGTAATGAATAGGCTCAAAAAGTACTGGGCCGATTTAAAAAATTCTTTCACCAATAGAATGCTACATTCTTCCAATTTGACATAGGCTACATTTCATTTTGAAAAAAATTAGGGATCCTTGTTAAAATTTGAACAAAGTAACCGAAGGTGTAGAAAAATGAGTCTTAAAATGTCTTTCGTCGAATGCGCTGCCGAAACTATTAGCGATAATTGTCTACCCCGTGCGAAGCCGGGACGGGCTGCTAGTATGCAATAAAGAATAGCATTCCGCGCTGCGTCGAAGTATTTGTTCGAGTACGCCGCGACCGCTCTAAAGCGGATATTGTCTTTTCAAGCTGTGTACAGGCCCATGCTCTTATACAGGGTGGAATAGATATAAAATGATTTAAGAAAATACATAAATCATAAGTTCATAAGTCTTATCTTTAATAAGCATTTCGTGTCCCTGTTAACAACTAATCTTCATTAATAAAACATCACAAATATTAATTTAGGTAACTTAGTAAATAGATTTACATAAAAACAACAGATGCTTTTGCTTATTAAGAAAATATTACACGATTTATAAACCAAACCGTGTATCCAAAGCCGTAACCAAGCCTTTTCCATGTTTATCAATTAAAAAGTTTAACTCCTTCATCCTGTATACTGTATAGCTCTTACAGCTCAGCTCGTCTCGCTCAGCTGCGGGGAGCGGAGTGATTTATCCTCTCATTACAGGCCTCCGTTCACTTTATTAGCTGTTCTTTGAGACGTGGAGACCGGGGCTTTTGTTTACCCACTGAACGAAGGGTTTTGATAAGTTTGAGACTAATAATTGCTGGCTTATGATGGAAAAATGTTTGGTGTTACACTTGAGAAGGTTTAATAGGTACTTGATATACCTATTAAAGGTTTTTATCATTACGGCCGTAAAGAATACACTCCTCACTGCGAACGGGAAGCGTGTCGTAAGAGGCGACTAAATCCTGCAGCACGAGACGGGGAGCATCTGTGTGCGAAATATTATAAAAACCGACCAAGTGCGAGTCGGACTTGCGCACGAAGGGTTCCGTACCATTTTCTATAAAAACGGCAAAAAAATCACGTTTGTTGTTTAGGAGCCACCTTAAATATTTTAGTATTTTTTGTTATAGCGGCAACAGTAATACATAATCTGTGAAAATTTAGACTCTCTAACTATCACGGTTCATGAGACCTGAGAGACCTGAGAGCCTGGTGACAGACGGACAGACAGACGGACAGCGGAGCCTTAGTAATAGGGTCCAGTTTTACCTTTTGGGTACGGAACCCTAAAATCTGCGCTCGTCAACTCGCCTGCCAAGCGTAGCGAGGATTGGCAACCACCCCCCGATGACAGCCACATGCAGGTCTCTTCCAATAGACAATCTGGAAGTCACTGGGGGAGGCCTTTGTTCAGCAGTTGACGTCCGCCGGCTGAAATAATGATGATGGCTTTGTCTGGTATTGGGTATCGGGCTGTGGTAAAATATTGTCCTACAGGTGCTTGCACTTACAGGAGGTCTTTGTTGTCATTCCCACAGATTTAGTAGCGTTGCGAATTGCGATTCGATATTCACTTTTGTCTCACTCTCGAGCGGTGGACTCCTTTAGCCGTTTTATCTTCATAAATGCTTTCCAATATTACACGCACACACACACATATTTACGCTGAACTTAGAGTAAATGCAATGCACCAGGAATTACGTTATAATAAATTCACTATGCCCAATGTAAGGCAGGTCAGTACGCATATAAATATGTCAGACGATCATATAGATGCGGTTGGTTCAACAACATTTTTGGGAATCACATTAGACTCACGACTGCCATGGGGTCCCCATATAAATGCCCTGTCAGGAAGGCTCAGTTCAGCGGCTTATGCTGTGAGGAAAATAAGGCTATTAACTGATGTCGAAACGGCAAGACTAGTATACTTTATATTGTTTTAAACTTTCATGGTCACTAACATTAGAATAGTTTGTTACGGGATTGCTACCATGTACCTTATTTTTGAGTTCCCTATATTTCGGCACTGTTGCAAGCGCCATGATCACGGAGTAACTGGAAATATCGGGAACTCAAAAATAAGGTACATGGTAGCAATCCCGTAACAAACTATTCTAATAGTATACTTTAGTTATTTTAATAGTTTGTTGTCGTATGGTCTATTGCTATGGGGCTCAGCTGCTGACATTGAATCAATCTTTGTGTTGCAGAAAAGACCCGTACGTGCAATATACTGTCTAGGTCCTCGAGAGTCTCTGAGGGAGATTTTTAAAGAGGTCAAAATATTAACCGTTGCGTCCCAATACATTTTAGAAAATATTATGTATCTAAGAAAAATCCAAGTTTGTTTAGTCTAAAAAGTGATTCACATCATTATAATACTAGAAATAAAAATAAACTTGCCGTTCCGTGCTTCAGATTAAAAAAAAGTTGGTAATTCATTTATGGGGAATGGTATAAATTTTTTCAATAAATTACCACAAACTCTTGTTGAACTACCGATCCATGAGTTTAAAATCAACATTAAAAAAGTCCTTATGACAAAAGGATATTACAAATTAGAAGATTATTTAAACGACAAGAGTGTATGGACTTAAATTGCCTAGCTCGCACTTACTTTTGTCTTGTAAAATGTATTTCCTGTAAAATCAGGCTGACAAAGGTAACTGAGTTTGTTGCGCCGTTTCTTCTCATCACCAGCCTATATGTAGTCCCGAAGCGGTGGTAGGGCTAAGTTATATTTTAGGTCGTGTATAAGTGCCCGGAGGAGGGCCTACATACAGAATAAATAATTTCATTTCATTTCAATAACATAATACTGTAAATCGAGGTATATCAGCAACGCAATTATCCGCAAAATGTCATCAAGTTAAGACAAACACTCAACATGTTCACTGACGGTATATTCAATCCGGATTAAATCCTGATTTTCTGTTTAAACTGGTTGAATAGCTTACCCTTACTTTGAGTATCCGAATGATAGCAAACTGTGTTGGGAAAGTGGCTTTTCTGGGTCAACCGAATCGACTCAACAAATGTATCTTGTTTGATACTCCTTCCAAAATGGGTTTTAAAATGTTTTTAGGGTTCCGTACCCAAAGGGTAAAACGGGACCCTATTACTAAGGTTCCGTTGTCCGTCTGTCTGTCACCAGGCTGTATCTCATGAACCGTGATAGTTAGACAGTTGAAATTTTCACAGATGATGTATTTCTGTTGCCGCTATAACAACAAATACTAAAACACAAAAACAATAAGTATTTAACGGGGCTCCCATACAACATACGTGATTTATTTGCCGTTTTTATAGATCATGTTACGGAACCCTTCGTGCGCGAGTCCGACTCGCACTTAGCCGGTTTTTTTTTGGTTAAAATTGGTTTCCCTAACCTACATTATTTATCTACGTTTGTTTAATTTTCTCATTAGCATTATTGCATCAACTAATAACTCGGTTTTGTGTTAAGCGAACTTTAAATCATATTATCTTCTCTGTTCCGCTAAGCAAACATATGCGGCGAGTTAAACCCTCGACAAACACTTGTATAAAACTAAGTTAATGAGTTGGCTCTGATTCAACGGTAGTTTTACTCGCTCGTGACGTATAGCACCGCAGTACCATTCTCCGATTGGGAATCCGACGAAAAGTAACCTTGAGACGCCGGCAACCCTGTATGTTCGATTTAACATGGCATAACATCGGTTTAACATCACCAGCCTGGACCTATCACGAAAGTATTTCGTTCGGTCGTATAAACCTAACAAATTAAAATGGTCAGTCTCATATGTCAATCCATTGATAAAATATGATCAACTCAATCTAGCCGTGTAAAAACCCGACCTTTTTCAATTGTTCATAAAATGTCAAACCTTTGATACGGGGGAATTGATGTTTTAATTTGATTGGATAATACGGCCGACCGAACGATGCGCTTTCGTATTAAGCCTCCTGGATTGTATACAAACGTTTTTCTATTATGACTTGAAAAATACTCTCATGCACAAATTTTCATTTAGACAAAAACATAATAAGTTAAAGTATCACTCTGCCAAATTCGCTTTTGGACAAAAACGCAGGGGACCTAAGTCTTAATATGGCTACCTATCGATTGGTCTAGGCATAACGCGAATTAGTCAGACTACGTTTTAGGCAGACCCGGACAAAAGGGTCAGTTCTATGCTACCATAGCAACAAAAGGTAGTAGCTTTGATAGTACTTTAAATATAAAGTGTCACTTAGCACATAACTTCATTTTAATTGTAACATTGGCAAAATACGATGTTCGTTACTTTAAACTCTTAACACTAGAGAGAAGCAATCGATGTATTTGTCAAATCAAATCAAATCAAATCTATTTATTGTGAAACACAGATACAGAGAGGTGGCAATATGATAAAAGGTTAGAACATCTGTGTCCCGCCGCATGGGCATACAATAAGTGTTATTCAATTAAATGTCGAATCAATGTCAAAACTATTTTACGTTATTAGATAAAAATTACAAAATACTTATGTCTTCATTAATAAATCGGGATGTCATTTAAATAGTGCGATCTGTCATGAAATCACTAATTTTATAGCATTTCTCTATTAGTCGTAGTTTGTGACGCATAATATACACTGTAAAGGAGCAATACAGTGTGGCTCATTTATAGAGAATCTGTTGTTTTTTTGGGTAGATTACATCGTAACTACTTATAAAAACAGTTTTGCGAAACTGGGAACTTTACAAGTTAAGATTTTGCTTGCTCTGATGAATAATGAATGAGTGTTTGTTCAATTATTTGCTAAGGATAGCTAATACTCTTCTAAATTATATAAATGCAGTTATTTTTAAGTATAAATAAGTGTTCTGCAATTCAAAATAGTAATTTAAAATATGAAAGGGTAGGTTGTTCTATCTTGTATAGGCCGCGCTTGTGAGTGTGGTTTTTCCCTAAATAGAATAGAATGTATTTTTATCTCAAGGCAGATTACAGACAAGTAAAACATAATAATAATATGCAAGCTTAACGCTATAAGACAAAATGGTCTATGGCCCAGGGGATGCATGAAACCCGCAAATTCTGTCATTCTGCCATAGCTTTTTTGTGGTAAATCATGGGGTTCTGACGCCTGCACGAGATTTGACTCGCTGCGATGTCATGTCATACAGCAACTTTTTTTACAGTTTTACTGAAAAATGTATCATTTGTGTATCAGTAAACATAAAATTAAATCTAAATTAGCTAAGGTCACGGTTGATTGATCAAACATGAGAATAATCGGTAAAGTTTTCGGAGCGCGGTATTTGCTTGAACTGAACTTCATCATCATCATCATCAGCCCACACTAGTCCACTGCTGGACATAGGCCTCTCCAATTGCACGCCACTCTGCACGATCCACGGCCACTCTCATCCAGCTCCTGCCAGCAACCTTGCGAAGATCGTCACTCCATCTAGTCTGAGGGCGTCCCACACTACGCTTGCCGACACGCGGTCTCCACTCAAGAACTCGTTTACCCCAGCGGTTATCGGTTCTGCGACAAATATGGCCGGCCCACTGCCACTTCAGCTTGCTTATTCGAACTGAACTTACTGATGCAATAATGAACTTGCGGTTTCCGCTCAAGTTTGTTGCGGTGAGGTCGAATCTTCTGTTCGGTTGTTTGTCTTCTAGAATTTAGATAATAGCTAGTGAGAATGTCTTTGCTAGCCTTTTGCGTAACTATTTATCGTGATCTCTTCAAATTTGACGATACCTTTATGGCAGCCATTGCTTTCTTTACCGAGAGTAAGGTTTGAAGGTTGGATTGGTTAGTTAGATAGATTTATATGTCAGGGGTAGATCATCTTGATATGTGAAATATAGACAGATACTCTTTATTGCACACCAAACATCGAAGTTACAGTTGATATTTACAGAAAGATGTACTGGCTTTGACAGCGAGAAAAAACACTTGAGGAATTTCATCTTGTCACGTGACGTCCTCGGTAGCCTAGTTGGTAAAGCACTCGCCCGGCATGCGATGGGACGTGGGTTCGAGTCCCACCTGAGGTCGATGATTTTTTCTAGTGTTATTTATCTTCAATTAAACCTTGCATGGAATTGCTTAAAACAAAAATTTACAAGATGTACAATTTAGGCGTTCTTATCGCTAAAAAGCGATCTCTTCCGTCTGGAAGTCTTTTGAAGGTTGTCCTCTGCCTGAAGGATGTCTAACCTTCAGGCAGAGGACAACGTTAAAGGATATTTTTCTATTTTAGATACATATCTAACATATTGCCTCAAAAATACTTCTACATAGGCGTTCGTGCACATGAGAGATCTCACACTCATTAAAACGCATTTTTCACAGTTATTAATCAATCGAATCACTGCAACTGGCATGCAGTTCTCATTGCACGTAGGCTAAGCAATCAGCTCGGTGGCTCGTGATCCACCGGTCCATTAGCAGCAATTGGCTGAGACCGTGGAGCAATTGGCAATTGAACTTTGTGTTTGCGGGATCTGGGAAGACGCAGTCCGGTGGAGGTGAGACACCGCAGTTCTTGAAGGTAATGGAATCAAAAGAGGTTTATGCGCAGTTCGTTCCATTCGCTGTTCGTCTTCCGTTCGCAATTTGTCCTTTACGCATTTAGTCCCATTTGCGTATTGTCCCTTTCGCAATTTGTCCTTTTCGCATTTAGTCCCTTTCGCGGTTGGTCCCATTTGCAGTTAGTTCCATTCGCGATTCGTCCCATTCGCGGTTAGTCCCATTCGCAGTTAGTCCCATTCGCGGTTCGTTCCATTCGCAGTTTGTCCCGTGTATAAGTTGACTCGGTTATACAGGAGGACTGGTTATTCGACCGATTCGATTCGAAAAAGAGATTATGGAAGGCATTTAATGTATTAAGTAGATTAGTGGTGGCGTTAATGGTTGAAAAAAATATTCGTTAAAAGTTAATGGTTGAATAAAAATATCGATATTTTTAATGGTTGAAAATATCAGTTGATATTTTTATGTAGATACATTATTTTGATATTTTTATCTGTAGTTGCATATGGTTGAAAATATTAGTTAATATTTTTATGCAGATACATTATTTTGATATTTTTACCTGAAGTTGAATATGGTTGAAAATATTCGTTAATATTTTTATGCAGATACATTATTTTGATATTTTTATCTGTAGTTGAATATGGTTGAAAATATTAGTTAATATTTTTATGCAGATACATTATTTTGATATTTTTATCTGTAGTTGAATATGGTTGAAAATATTAGTTAATATTTTTATGCAGATACATTATTTTGATATTTTTATCTGTAGTTGAATATGGTTGAAAATATTAGTTAATATTTTTATGCAGATACATTATTTTGATATTTTTATCTGTAGTTGAATGTAGTTGAAAATATTTGTTAATATATTTATGCACATACATTTTTTTGATATTTTTTACTGTAGTTGAATATAATTATTACGCGTTTATTTTATAGGTTTATTCGATTAACTTTCCTACATACTTTAACAGGCTTAGGACTGTCTAGCATAAAACACAATGGATAAATACTTAGTGCCTAAAGTCGAAAAAATGCATCCGCATAAAATAACAGAGTCAGTTGAATATATCGAAAAGAAAGCTGTTCCATACGCCGAGTAACATCATTCTTCCTTATGATAATGGAATAGAGTTTAATTTCATTGCAACTGTTACTACTTGTTTAACTCGCACATTTTATCGTTTTACACCTCGTCTCACTCACGACGCCACTCGTGTCCTAAATAATGCATTCAAATTTAGGCTCTAATCCGTTTACTTAATGCTTAAGTTAACTTACTCAATAAATTTATAAGAAAGATTGGATATGATATTTTTATTCTTTGCGTTGTAAATATTAATTACGTAATTTTATCAATCGGTTAGATTTATCTATACGAAAAAAACTTCAAGTTGCGTTTTATTATCAACGGCTCGAATAAATATTTTTATTCGATAAAGTTAATAATATTTATTGAATAAATGTGATACTTTTTTTTATTAGTTTAATTTAACTGATAATAGATATATTCACCATCTCTAAAGTAGATGTGTATTGTTTCATATTGCTAGGATGTTACGTGCTATAATAACACCCTTGCATTTGAATGTAATTTAGTTGAATTTAACTCAGTAATTTACAAATCATTGTTTTATTCTTGAACCCACGACACGATAAAGACAATACAACACATTATATTCAACACTCATTCATAAACAAGGCGGTAACCACGAACTCTTAAAACTATCACAAATCTGTCAAACATTATCATTTCTGTCAAATTTTGTATGAAATGACGTACCAAAATTGACAGATTTGACAACTTTGAGATTGTTTTAAGAGTTCATGGTTATGGCCCAGATAGCTTTTTAATTTATGCAACATGTATGATTCGTTGTCATCAAAGATATTGTATGTGAAATGTCTTTGGTTGTCATAGCTCATCTGCTGTACAGAATTCTATGGCAATTATATCACTCGGTGAAGGGCAACACTTTTAATCGTAATCGCTATCTTTTAATTAAATTATCCCGCCAAGAAAATACACGTTGGTACCGCTTAAAGACATTGTAAAATTTTAATCCCATTATGATTGTTTCCTGAATCCATACGCAGCACACCTGTTATCATGCCCGCGCCACGAGAAGTCAGAATTTTGTCAGCATATACAGGGTGTTTCCTGAATCCATACGCGGCACATCTGTTATCATGCCCGCGCCACGAGAAGCCAGAATGTTGTCAGCATATACAGGGTGTTTCCTGAATCCATACGCGGACATCTGTTATCATGCCCGCGCCACGAGAAGTCAGAATTTTGTCAGCATATACAGGGTGTTTCCTGAATCCATACGCGGCACATCTGTTATCATGCCCGCGCCACGAGAAGCCAGAATGTTGTCAGCATATACAGGGTGTTTCCTGAATCCATACGCGGACATCTGTTATCATGCCCGCGCCACGAGAAGTCAGAATTTTGTCAGCATATACAGGGTGTTTCCTGAAACCATACGCGGCACATCTGTTATCATGCCCGCGCCACGAGAAGCCAGAATTTTGTCAGCATATACAGGGTGTTTCCTGAATCCATACGCGGCACATCTGCTACCATGCCCGCGCCACGAGAAGCCAGAATTTTGTCAGCATATACAGGGTGTTTCCTGAATCCATACGCGGAACATCTGTTATCATGCCCGCGCCACGAGAAGCCAGAATTTTGTCAGCATATACAGGGTGTTTCCTGAATCCATACGCGGCACATCTGTTATCATGCCCGCGCCACGAGAAGCCAGAATTTTGTCAGCATATACAGGGTGTTTCCTGAATCCATACGCGGCACATCTGTTATCATGCCCGCGCCACGAGAAGCCAGAGTTTTGTGAGCATATACAGGGTGTTTCCTGAATCCATACGCGGCACATCTGTTATCATGCCCGCGCCACGAGAAGCCAGAGTTTTGTGAGCATATACAGGGTGTTTCCTGAATCCATACGCAGCACATCTGCTACCATGCCCGCGCCACGAGAAGCCAGAATTTTGTCAGCATATACAGGGTGTTTCCTGAATCCATACGCGGAACATCTGTTATCATGCCCGCGCCACGAGAAGCCAGAATTTTGTCAGCATATACAGGGTGTTTCCTGAATCCATACGCGGAACATCTGTTATCATGCCCGCGCCACGAGAAGCCAGAATTTTGTCAGCATATACAGGGTGTTTCCTGAATCCATACGCGGCACATCTGTTATCATGCCCGCGCCACGAGAAGCCAGAATTTTGTCAGCATATACAGGGTGTTTCCTGAATCCATACGCGGCACATCTGCTACCATGCCCGCGCCACGAGAAGCCAGAATTTTGTCAGCATATACAGGGTGTTTCCTGAATCCATACGCGGCACATCTGTTACCATGCCCGCGCCACGAGAAGCCAGAATTTTGTCAGCATATACAGGGTGTTTCCTGAATCCATACGCGGCACATCTGTTATCATGCCCGCGCCACGAGAAGCCAGAATTTTGTCAGCATATACAGGGTGTTTCCTGAATCCATACGCGGCACATCTGCTACCATGCCCGCGCCACGAGAAGCCAGAATTTTGTCAGCATATACAGGGTGTTTCCTGAATCCATACGCGGCACATCTGTTACCATGCCCGCGCCACGAGAAGCCAGAATTTTGTCAGCATATACAGGGTGTTTCCTGAATCCATACGCGGAACATCTGTTATCATGCCCGCGCCACGAGAAGCCAGAATTTTGTCAGCATATACAGGGTGTTTCCTGAATCCATACGCGGCACATCTGTTATCATGCCCGCGCCACGAGAAGCCAGAGTTTTGTGAGCATATACAGGGTGTTTCCTGAATCCATACGCGGCACATCTGTTATCATGCCCGCGCCACGAGAAGCCAGAGTTTTGTGAGCATATACAGGGTGTTTCCTGAATCCATACGCAGCACATCTGTTATCATGCCCGCGCCACGAGAAGCCAGAGTTTTGTGAGCATATACAGGGTGTTTCCTGAATCCATACGCGGCACATCTGTTATCATGCCCGCGCCACGAGAAGCCAGAATTTTGTCAGCATATACAGGGTGTTTCCTGAATCCATACGCGGCACACCTGTTATCATGCCCGCGCCATGAGAAGCCAGAATTTTGGAAGCATATACAGGGTGTTACCTGAATCCATACGCGGCACATCTGTTATCATGCCCGCGCCACGAGCAGCCAGAATTTTGTCAGCATATACAGGGTGTTTCCTGAATCCATACGCGGCACATCTGTTATCATGCCCGCGCCACGAGCAGCCAGAATTTTGTCAGCATATACAGGGTGTTTCCTGAATCCATACGCGGCACACCTGTTATCATGCCCGCGCCATGAGAAGCCAGAATTTTGGAAGCATATACAGGGTGTTACCTGAATCCATACGCGGCACATCTGTTATCATGCCCGCGCCACGAGCAGCCAGAATTTTGTCAGCATATACAGGGTGTTTCCTGAATCCATACGAGGCACATCAGCCCCTCTAGCATAAGCAACAAAACACGATATGTGTATGATATGATATAGCGATTTATCGCGTATCTTTTGTCAAAATATGAACTTTTATCGAAGAATCGAGCATGACCGTGATGTTGCCGGCACGGACATGCTCACTGCTTCAATCAAAGTTCAAGATGGCGGCTATGATATTATATTTTGAAAGTTGGGTGTCGATTAATCGCTATATAAGGTCCGATTTTATTAGTGTTCATTCTGTTAACCTGTGACTATATAGGTGAAAAGCAATCGTAAAAACCAATTTTCAAATGTGTACCATGAAAACTAAAAAAGTTAAAAATCAACAACATTGACTTTATATTGCATAAACTCGTCCTATCTTTGCTACGTTTAACCATCTGATTATCCGTCTTATTCCTTCCCCTTGTACAGAGCGAGAAAGAGTTGAAGATAGGACGAGTTTATGCAATATGAAGTCGATGTTGTTATTTTGTAATTTATTTTTAACTTTTTTTAGTTTTAATGATAGACGTTTGAAAGTTGGTTTTTACGATTGCTTTTCCCCTATATAGTCACAGGTTAACAGGATGAACACTAATAAAATCGGACGTTATATATTATTGCATCACATGCATAGCTCTGATCCTAAAGTAAGTAGCTAAAGCACTTGTGTTATAGAAATCAGAAACAACGACGGTACCACAACACCAAGTCCCGAGACAATATAGAAAATATCGTTTTCCACGACCCGACCGGGAATCGAGCCCGGGACCTCAGAGATGGCCTCGTCAAGTTAGGCATGCTCGCCTCTCGGCTACTGAGGTCGTCAATGCCTATGATCCTATATCGGCCCACTAGAGGTCTCCGTGACCTGGCCAAGTGTGAGGTTGTTTTAATACTTAATTTTATACTGTGGTCTTTTGAAATGAAAATGTCATACAAAAATTTCGCTATAAAAATCCATGGTACCTTTGCATTAACTTATAGTTATTAAAATGTAACTACCTAATATCTGTTTAAAAAGTATTTCGTTTGGTGCGACGAGCTGATTAGTAAAAATGAAAAAAACATTTTTTTTTGTAGCTTCACAGATTTCCTCGGCATATTTCCCGCTCTGTAGGTCCAATCGAATTATTGGCTTGTTGTCGCCCACTGTACTCTGTGATTTTGACCCAAAGCCTTTGATCTTCGGTTGATCCTAATATTGGGTTTTAAGATCCGACTTTACTTAAGTCATCGGATTGTAATGTAGTCCGAGAAGGATAAGCGATATTGGTGTCTTAGCCTACAAGAATTCTAAAGTGCCTAATGTTAAGGGGTTCCGTACCACAAAAGGGAAAAACGGAACCCTTATACGATCACTTTGTTGTCCGTCCGTCCGTCGTGTCTGTCAAGACCCTTTAGTGCCGGAAGGCGTGAAGGTATCGAGTTGAAATTTGAATGATATACTCGAATCTAGGGTCTCTTGAAGCTGTGCAAAAATCAAACTTCTAAGGTAACTTGAAAAAAAGATACGCCATCAAACGTGTATGTCAAGACCCTTTAGTGCCGCAAGGCGTGCAGGTATCGAGTTAAAATTTAAATGTTATACTCAAACCTTCGGTCTCTTGAAGCTAATAATTGAGTTCTCAAAAGTTTCCGTCGTGAATTATTTTGCTTACATACAAGAACATGACATTTCGAACATAGAAAAGTACTTTTATCACTGTTGGTTCTTAGGGGAACAGTTAATAAACCCAGAAAAATGTCCTTAATTTGTACGGAACCCTCGGTGGGCGAGCCCGACTCGCACTTGTCCGGTTTTTTTTTCTGTGGATCACAAACTTTAGTATTCTTGAAACCTCAAAACTCAGCGGGCTCGGTCTAATGTTCTACATCTTTAACCCGGATCGCGTGATCGCACAAAACACTAGCAAACGTGTATTTAAAAGAAAACTACTTGCATTTCTAACCAAGTCCGATTCTATTCATTTTCTGTTTATAGATTTTATTTACGTGAGTACATTTCTACAGGAGTTAGAAAAGTGTTATTTTCTATTAGATATTCTCAGCGTGGCGAGGGTTTCCACCAGTCAATACGTAATGTATCGTATATGAAAGAAACTGGTGGCTTAGCACGAAAGTGTATCTTTCGTTCGGTCGTATAAAGCTAACAAATTAAAATGGCCAGTCTCATGTGCCAATCCTTTGATAAAATTTGACCAACTCAATCTGTACGAAGTAAAATCAAAAAAAAATAATTGCTGGGAAATGACTTTTATTTTTGGGTATAAAAAAAATTAACTTATTTCTAACCCGCAATGTATAGCGCGCACGCCACAGACTATGCCTGTTTGTGTAAGCGGATCATGTTTCTTTGTAAAAAAGTTTAGTATTATCAAAGAGAAGTCATTTTTGTAAAAAATCTTTGAAAAAAACATTGTAACTTTGACTGTCAATAACTCGGTAACCCGTCATTTCCCAGGTATAGTGTAAAAGAAAAAAAGGATCGTAATAATACGTAGAATATGTAGTATTCGGCTTCGTTAAGCCTTTTTTTACACCCGATATACTTCCTACTGCAGGCACAAATTACGTATAGCAGCGGCGCGCTTTCTATTTAGTGCTGCAGGGCACAGGCCTCACCTCAACTATGAGGTGGTTTGGGCCATACTCCACCACGCGGGCCCGGTGCGGTGCGGTGGAGGGGTGTTGTAAGGCCAGTGACTAAACCTTACAGTCAGATGTTATCAAGCCGCCTTAAGGCCTCTGACTAGGCTTCACGACCAATATCAAGCGATATTGGCCGGGACCAACTTTTAACGTGCCTTCCGACGCACGGAGATGCTCGTGATATAATGTCACTAAATATGGTCGGAATGGTCACCCATCCACTCACGACCGCGACGTTGGTTGCTTAACTTTAGTAATCGATACCAAAGCGCTGCCGCCACTGAGCTACGAGCACCTCTTTACATTAACATTTAATCCATACAATTTTCGTAAGATTACCAACACACAAACATGACTGCAAGGCGCTCCTTTGACACTAAGGCCGCTATGTCAAGCGATGATTGAAGCCAACATTATATCATTCAATATTAATGACTAGCAGCCCGTCCCGGCTTCGCACGGGGTAGACAATTATCGCTAATAGTTTCGGCAGCGCATTCGACGAAAGACATTTTAAGACTCATTTTTCTACACCTTCGGTTACATTGTTCAAATTTTACCAAGGATCCCTAATTTTTTTCAAAATGAAATGTAGCCTATGTCAAATTGGAAGAATGTAGCATTCTATTGGTGAAAGAATTTTTTAAATCGGCCCAGTACTTTTTGAGCCTATTCATTACAAACATACAAACATACAAAAATAGGTACTAATCTTTCCGCTTTATAATATTAGTATAGATAGGTACAAATCTTTCCTCTTTATAATATTAGTATAGATAACAGTGAAGTTAACCTGAAACTAATATAACGTTAGGTTGGTTTCTATACACACACGTATCAATGTCAAAGAGCCTGTAAACGTTTCACGTATATCTCGACGTAAATCAAAAACCGGCCAAGTGCGAGTCGGACTCGCGCACGAAGTGTTCTGTACCATTATCTATAAAAACGGCAGATAAATCACGTTTGTTGTATGGGAGCACCCTTAAATATTCATTATATTCTGTTTTTTAGTATTTGTTGTTATAGCGGCAACAGAAATACATGATCTGTGAAAATTTCAACTCTCTAACTATCACGGTTCATTAGATACAGCCTGGTGACAGACGGACAGACAGCGGAGCCTTAGTAATAGGATCCCGTTTTACCCTTTGGATACGGAACCCTAAAAAGCAGCTGATATCTTTTAGTAACAGAATGTTGGTGTGTATTGTACCCAGTATCTACTAATTCGTATCCGCCCTATATTACACATTCACGACGCTTCCCAAGGCATACTCGGGACCGAATAACAAACGGCTGTACAAAATACAGACGACATATTAAATAGAAGATACCTACAGTATTCCTGTATCATTTGCTTAGGTAGTGATCCGTTACTCTGCTTGGTTCTCACAAATCGTCTGACGTTCGAACAAAACGTTCGATGGTAACGCGAGAAAAAGATATCTTCGAAGACTGCGTGTTACGTTGTTACATAAAGGATCCCGAATGAAAATAAAACTTCCAGACCAAAGATAGGTTTCAAAGATAAGACGTGGATGAACTCTGTAAGAGTGAAATAGAAAACAAAATTGAAGATGTGTACTAACTGAATGCCGAGCGGTCACATTAGACCACACGGAGATAACATTTCTTTTATACTTTGTTTTGTTGGGCTGAGGGTTAATAGGAGTTGTGTGTGTTTGACCAGCCAATGCTCGTAGCTCAGTGGCGGCAGCGCTTTGGTATCGATTACTAAAGTTAAGCAAACAACGCCGCGGTCGTGAGTGGATGGGTGACCATTCCGACCATATGTAGTGACATTTATCACGCGCATCTCCGTGCTTCGAAAGGCACGTTAAAGGTTGGTCCCGGCCAATATCGCTTGGTATTGGTCGTGAAGCCTAGTCAGAGGCCTTAAGGCGGCTTGATAACATCTGACAGTAAGGTTTAGTCACTGGCCTTACAACACCCCTCCACCAATCCGCACTGGGCCCGCGTGGTCGAGTATGGCCCAAACCACCTCATAGTTGAGGTGAGGCCTGTGCCCTGCTGTGGGACGTATATAGGCATACTTTACTTTACTTTACTGACCAGCCAATAGCAATTTTCTTGAAAAAGTAAAAAAGTTTTGGATTTTATGACTTTGCCGAGCTGAAAGCAAGCATATTTGGCTGCGGATGGCCATTTGCCATACGTGGATTATATCCGTCACAAATATAAAATTATGTAAGCTGTTACGTATTTCGAATATTTCTTTGGGGTTTGTGTTACATAGAATGTTAGGTAAATAGCTGGGACGTTTAAAGTAGTATGTCAAGTCGAAACTAGCCTATGTTAACATAATATGCATATAAATACTGTGGTGAAGTCAGAAATTTGATATTAGTACATTATGATACAAGTGTGCAAAGTTGATTATTACACACGAGGCATTATTGTAAACGCGAGCCGCAGGCGATCGCGGGAAGAAAGCCGAGTGTGTAATAATCAATGCACACGAGTTCCATACGACGTTACCGCACTAGTGCGATAATGTTATTACAGAACAAGTACGTAATATGATGAATTATGAAACTAAAACGTTGTTATAAGAGTCAATTTACGAGCTACTGTGTTGAAAAATAATTTTGTATTTTTTTTACATACAAAACAAAAATTTTAAACTCCTATTTGTATTATAATAATTTATTCAAAAATTATGATATTCTGCTTTCAACATAGTATAATGTATATGATAACAAGCTAGTTTCGGATTGATGTACCATTTACTTAACACCCTGTAGACAATTATAACAAATTTATTTATACCTCGTATCACATTAGCGTATTTTATTAGCGAGATAGAAATCTGTGTATTAGGTATCTGGGCCCTAACCATAAACTGTTAAAACAATCACACATCTGTCAAACATTATCATTTCTGTCAAATTTTGTATGAAATGACGTACCAAAATTAACAGATTTGACAACTTTGAGATTGTTTTAAGAGTTCATGGTTATGGCCCTGGGCCCTAACCACGAACTGTTAAAACAATCACAAATCGGTCAAACATTATCATTTCTGTCAAATTTTGTATGAAATGACGTACCAAAATTAACAGATTTGACAACTGTGAGATTGTTTTAAGAGTTCATGGTTATGGCCCTGGGCCCTAACCACGAACTGTTAAAACAATCACAAATCGGTCAAACATTATCATTTCTGTCAAATTTTGTATGAAATGATGTACCAAAATTGACAGATTTGACAACTTTGAGATTAGAATACTTTGTTACGGGATTGCTACCTGTTACTCCGTGATCATGGCGATTGCAACAGTGCCGAAATATCGGGAACTCAAAAATAAGGTACATGGTAGCAATCCCGTAACAAACTATTCTAATGTTAGTGACCATGAAAGTTTAGAGATTGTTTTAGGAGTTCATGGTTATGGCCCTGGTCTTTATTTTTTCTTCTTTCACAACTATTCCCGCTTTCTACTGGTATAATATAAACGTAGCTATTTAATAAAAGGAGCTTTTAAAATATTAATTTCTAACCCCACTTAGTCCTGAAAGGCCACTCCAGGTCTCGCAGGGATTATCCAAGTGAATCAGGGCGGGCGGATTTGTCGCCGCCCGCCCTAAACCGCGTCTTACAGTAAGCTGGGATGTTTAAAGAAAAGATCCAAGTATCTCTTGTTCTATAGGAATGAAACATTTAAGTTGTTTTGGATTTTCTGGAGTGTATAAGTACTGTTAAAATTTGAAGTTTTTTAGTTGAGTAAAATTGACACAGTCCCTCTGAAAATGATTTGTGGTATGTTCTTACGAGTCTTCCCACAAGACTCAGATAGTCATATATATCATTGAAATGGAATCAACCACGACGTTTTACGTGTATTTATGCGTGCAGTATCCGTATTATCGCTGAGTTCATTTAATTCTAAAGATCCTACTATCTAAATTCATTCGAAGGTAATGTATAGGTCAGATTATTGAACTGAGCAACGTCCGTGTACAAAAATCTTTTGGCGTAAAATGCATCCTGTCATTTCCAGTCACAATTTTTTCGTATAAGTATAATCTTCAAAAATCGACGTACGTCTGTCCTTTCTGGTTAATCCCACTCGAACAACCAGGCACAGCCTACCTGAATCAAAAGTCTTTGAAGGCTTATAGCCGGCATTCTACTGACAAAATACTGAAGCGCGGTGTTCGGTCTTGCCATTGTGTCGAAGGATATTGTACATTATTTCTTCTTCGTCTATCAGGTAGATTATTAAAACGTATTAAAAACGTATTTTTACTTTTATCACATAAAAACAATTACAACGATATATTGATTTGAAGTTTCGCAATGCCTAGTACAATTTTACTTAAAAGTGTCACGAGAACTCTCCAGAACTTTGTCGCGCTTTATCTTTGTAATTTTTTGATTGATTGACAAAAGAAAATAAAAAAACCCGCCAAGTGTTAGTCAGACTCGCGCACGAAGGGTTCTGTAGCATTATCTTTAAAAACGAGAAAATAATCACGTTTTTTGCATGGGAGCCCCCTTAAATATTGATTGTATTCTGTATTTTAGTATTTTTTTGTTATAGCGGCAACAGAAATACATCATCTGTGAAAATTTCAACTCTCTAACTATCACGGTTCATGAGATACAGCCTGGTGACAGACGGACAGACAGACAGACAAACAAACAGCGAAGCCTTAGTAATAGCATAGAGAAAAAATAATACTACGTAAGTAATAGGGTCCCGTTTTACCATTATTTATGGTTAGGTATTGAAATTGACGAACTAAATAGAGTTTCATTTTCTTTACCCAGTCGCCATCTCTATTATCGACTGAAGAAGCATTAAATATAAATAAATAAATAAATATTGGACAACATCACATACATTGCTCTGATCCTAAGGTAAGTAGCTAAAGCACTTGTGTTATTGAAATCAGAAACAACGACGGTACCACAACACCCAGACCCGAGCCAATATAGAAAAGTTCGTTTTCTACATTGACCCGACCGGGGATCGAACCCGGAACCTCAGAGATGGCGGCGCCATTTAAAGTCCGGCGTGCTCGCCTCTCGGCCACGGAGGTCGTCGTTTAAATTTCCTTGATTCCTAACATGTTTCATAACATCAAAGAAACATAAAAGATGAAGTTCTCATAATAACCCGCACAATGTAAGCTATTTTATCTCCAAACTCGAGACCGAAAAATCTCTTTTGTAACACGTAATTTATTCGCTCCCACGACATTGTACTTTTTCCCGTATTTATCCGAAGACGCGGCTGAGATCGGAACAGAAAATGAATATCCGTCATCTCAAAAACAACAAAGTAAAAGATATTTATAGTAAAATTGATTTTTATGAACCTCTCCCCGAAGACGCGGGAACTTTTATAACGAGTCGGTTTAAACCAATCAAAGTGACGTTCAGGAGACGTATTTTTGAATCATGCGAATTCCAATTCGAATACGAAATGGCAAGATTCGCATGCGAATGACTAAAATCGCTATTTTTGAAAATTCATTCTGTGATTTCTGCAACGAGTGGTCCGACCCACTCGTATTTCGATTCTACTAGTAGAAAGTTTAGAAGTATGACTTTGACAAGTAAACATATGGTTCACAGATTAGAAACTTTTTTTTTCGTGTCGTTCCATGCGATTCATTGCCGGTTATTAAAATCAATAAGTTTTTGCATTCCGGTGTTAAATATTTTCTGCGTGAAACGAAAATAGTTAAAGAATTTTACAATAATAGCAACACAGAAATCGAGTGATTCAAAAATGCGTAAAATCGGGAGTGATAGAAATAGAATTCGCACACGAATCGTAATCGTGTTCGAATTCAAGATTCATTTCGAATGCTTCAAAAATACGTCTCCATATCTGAAGCGTGCTGGGAGTTATTTTTCTACTAACATCAAAAAACTCGAACACAAAGTTTTTAATTTTACGGATATTGATTTTTAGTAGCATTGTGTGACCGATCATTCATAAGTTTCTAGGAATACTTTCAATATATGTCCATGTATTGAAGTTGGTTCCATTCATCTATAATATGGATCCATGACGAGTTTTATTTAAATACTAGCAGCCCGCCCCGGCTTCGCACGGGGTAGACAATTATCGCTAATAGTTTCGGCAGCGCATTCGACGAAAGACATTTTAAGACTCATTTTTCTACACCTTCGGTTACATTGTTCAAATTTTATCAAGGATCCCTAATTTTTTTCAAAATGAAATGTAGCCTATGTCAAATTGGAAGAATGTAGCATTCTATTGGTGAAAGAATTTTTTAAATCGGCCCAGTACTTTTTGAGCCTATTCATTACAAAAATACAAACATACAAAAATAGGTACAAATCTTTCCTCTTTATAATATTAGTATAGAAATAAACACATGCAAGCTGTTTGCCGGTAGAATTGTTTGTATATTGTGACCATCGCGCATCGTGTAGAATGCTACATGGCGGTACCGTTTTATAAGCGTTTAAAGAACAACTGTTATTGTACTAGACTCGGTGGAACGCAGAGCCAAGAGAATAATAGGCGATAAAAAACTGGTGGCGTCCAAGCTGCACAGCCTGGTTCACCGCCGCAAAGTTGCTTGCCTATCGGTCTTCTACAGATTGTACTTCGGAGAGTGTGCTCATGAGCTGCATGAGCTCATACCACCGTCACCTTTCTTCCATCGGACATCCAGACGCACGGCCGGCTACCATCCGTTCTTAGTTAATATACCCATAATCCGCACTAAGCGCTTCTCATCATCTTTTATAATGCGCACAGCTAAAGATTGGAATTCCCTGCCTGCGTCTGTATTTCCGAGTGCATATAACCTGACGCTCTTTAAGTCCAGAGTGAATAGGCATCTTCTGGGCAAGCTCGCTCCACCATAGATCCCATCTATGCTCTAGAGCAAGATTGGGGTCAAGAGTAAGCCCATCTCAAGTAAAAAAAACAAAAAAAACTGTTATTGTGCTTACGATGCTGGACCATCATTCTCATATAATATTTGCAATCTATTCTGTGTTTCTTTGCATATTTTCGACCTTAATATTAAACGATATCTTCTGGTTCAAAGTCATCCATCACGAAGAGAGTATAGCTTATCATAACGAGTATAACGACGGCCAAAATAAAATCCGGCCAAGTGCGAGTAGGATTCGCGCACGAAAGTTTTCGTACCATTATCTATAAAAACGGCGAAAAAATCACTTTTGTTTCATAGGAGCCCCCTTAAATATTTATTGTAATCCGTTGTTTAGTATTTGTTGTTATAGCGGCAACAGAAATACATCATCTGTAAAAATTTCAACTCTCTAACTATCACGGTTAATGCGATACAGCCTGGTGACAGACGGACAGATAGACAGACAGACAGACGGACAGCGGAGCCTTAGTAATAGGGTCCCGTTTTACTCTTTGGGTACGGAACCCTAAAAAGTAGATCCTTTATTGGCTCTCATATTTTGAGCAGTAGACTCCGGCCACCCGGAGTGACCACGGCGCTTGGTACTGCTGGCGCTCTGCCAGTGGCCGTCGGTTGCCATTGCCCGAAATATTCCGGTCGTTGACCTTTGACACGGACGCGTTCTCGTACTTAATAAAGCCGTGTAAGAGGCTTACAGTGACAAGTCACGCAATTTGTGCGAGTAAACTCATTTTCCACTGCTGGAACACCGTTTTGGATTCACCGTCGAAACTTTGACACACTTACGCTGGGTTACACCATCTTAACGTTAACCATAACTGTTACTATAACCGGTGTTTCTGTATGGAAAGTCTGTCAAACAGACTTTTGACGTTTGTTAAAGTTTAAGTAAGATGGTGCAGGCCCAGCGGGTCTAAAACGGCCGCATTGGATGTTTCATTTTTAATCTGATTCATTTAGTGAAATGTAGCGGAAATGATTTGCAAACCCTAGAACGGCCACATTAATAAATGAATCATATGCAATTCATTTCATCAAATGGATCATATTTGATGACGTTAAAAATATATAGTGACGCGTCCAATCTTACTACACGGTTTTTGTGAAAATGAATGTTTTAACAACACAAAGGAACAAAATGTTTCAAAACACTCAAGTTTTGTGTGTTCTACAAATATCAATTCAAAATAATAATAAACATAACGGTGGTCAAAAAAATGGTGGTTCACCAATTTGACATATAATATGAATTACTCTTTTCATAATAAGTGGACCATATTACGAATTTCCATACGAAACTGTCAAATTAGATGAACTGCAAATATGAAATGTTCGAGGTTTATTTTATGATTCATCAAATAACATTTCATTTTAAGATTTGCTAAATGAAACATATTATGAACGGAATATGAAACATCCAATGCAGCCGTTTTAGACCCGCTGGCTTAAGTTTATTTCTCAGTTTTCAACACTAACTCGTTTAACTAGCTCTTACCAGAGGTTGTTTGGCCCCTGGGCGACTGATATTATTGTCATTAGATGGTTTCGTTTCAGGTTTCTTGTATAAGTCAGCCTGTCGATTGTCTAAAGCAAACCGCGATCACTTAATCGACGATTAATTGATGTGAACAAACTCTGTAACAAAATAGAGTTTATGTTTGTTTGTACGGCTTAGGTGATACGCGTTGTCACTTTAACACTGAAGTAACTCATCGACAATAGTCTTGTGAACCCACTTCTTAGCGAAAATGTTACTAGTCTATATTTGTTTGTACGACTTAGGTGATACGCGCTGTCACTTTAACACTGAAGTAACTCATCGACAATAGTCTTGTAAACCCACTTCTTAGCGAAAATTTTACTAAATAGTCTATATTTGTTTGTACGACTTAGGTGATACGCGCTGTCACTTTAACACTGAAGTAACTCATCGACAATAGTCTTGTGAACCCACTTCTTAGCGAAAATGTTACTAAATAGTCTATATTTGTTTGTACCACTTAGGTGATACGCGCTGTCACTTTAACACTGAAGTAACTCATCGACAATAGTCTTGTGAACCCACTTCTTAGTGAAATAGAGGCTATGTTTGTTTGTAATATTGAGAGCGAGTTTATTTGCCTTTTTTTACATGCATGCATGCATGACCAACAAAACATGATATGATTTATCGACACCCAATAGTCAAAATATGAACTTTTATCGAAACAGCGAACATGACCGTGACGTCACCGGTATAGACTGGACATACTTGCTGTTTCGATAAAAGTAAAGATGGCGGCTATGTATATCATATTTTGAATGTTGGGTGTCGATAAATCGCTTTATCATATCATATCGTGTTTTGTTAGTCATGCTAGGAGGGCAAGTCTCTATCCCAAAGTAGTATTTTTGTTCAGTCAGATAATTTAAAATTATGAGCATAGAAAATTGTCATTCCAGCCGATTCAGACAGAAAAATTAAGAGAATCTGTGAAATTGTCACTCCACTTGTGTCCATTTTGTCTCATGTTAACGGGTCAACAATTACAGAATGCCGAGGAACAGCTCCTTAGAATTCTGCTAGCGAATATTTGGTCGCATTTTCAAACATAGTCAGGAAGGCACTCAAGAATTTATGTGGAAATTGCGGTGACCTCGTGGCAACTTGGTAAAACTTAAGCCTAAAGGTATTTCTTGACGCCTCCTGCAGTGCCTTTAGTGTCGACAGCTGGGAATCCTTATTGATGTTTAAGCTTCGAAATATTTTTGCAAGCGAAGTGAGGGCACTTCGCTTGCTTTTGAATCTGACCGATGAGAAGTGGGGACTTCTCATCGGTCAGATTAAAAAAAAAGACAACGTTTATTATGTCGATTTTTTTAAAAGTAAAAGCAAATTTTGTAGTTGATCCTATATAAGTTACATCCAGTTTAAACCTGTACTTTTCTGAAAAGACAAGCCAGTCTTTTAAAATTTTATTTTCAAAATTTTAAAAGACTGGCTTGTCTTTTTTTTCACACCTTTTAGTGTGCTGGATGTCGTCAGAAAACTACAGATTTAAACTGGATGTAACTTATATAGGATCAACATCAAAAAGTGCTTTTACTTTTAAAAAAATCTACTTATTAACGTTGTCATCGGTCATACATAAAAAAAGGATGTTTCACCGATAAATAAAAATGGTTCAAAATGTGAACTTAATTCCATATGGCATGGCCAGTTGAACCGTAATAAAATACTCCTCGTATGTTTTTCATGATTATTTCAACAATGGTAACAATGTAAAAAGGCTGAAGCGCTTCTCATCATCTTTTATAATGCTCACAGCTAAAGATTGGAATTCCCTGCCTGCGTCTGTATTTCCGAATGCATATAACCTGACTCTCTTTAAGACTAGAGTAAATAGGCATCTTCTGGGCAAGCTCGCTCCATCGTAGATCCCATCTATGCTCTAGAGCAAGATTGGGGTCAAGAGTAAAAAAGGGGTTGCCATAGTCATCACCAATGGAATTACTTTTATTAATTCAATGGCAATGGCTAATCTGTAGGGAAAGTGCTAATGCCTGATTAAAAGGCACCTACTTCTTCCAACTTCGTCCTCGCCTCGTCGGTCATATTTTAGGCGGCACCCAGCGTCACGTGACCTGAAGATTAATTCGCGTTATTTACCAGTCGCAATCCAGTTTCGATCCGGTCCCAGTAAGATTACAATCAAAAACGGTATTCTTGTAAACTTGTAATATTATATATAAGGTCCGATTATATTAGTGTTCATCCTGTTAACCAGTGACTATATAGGTGAAAAGCAATCGTAAAAACCAACTTTCAAATGTCTATCATAAAAACTAAAAAAGTTAAAAATAAAATACAAAATAACAACATCGACTTCATATTACATAAAGTCGTCCTATCTTCAACTCTTTCTCGCTCCAACAAGGGGAAGGAATAAGACGGATAATCAGATGGTTAAACTTACCAAAGATAGGACGAGTTTATGCAATATGAAGTCAATGTTGTTGATTTGATTTTGATTTTTAATTTTTTTAGTTTTTATGGTACACATTTGAAAATTGGTTTTTACGCTGCTTTCACCTATATAGTCACTGGTTAACAGGATGAACACTAATAAAATCGGACCTTATATATTGAACAACATCACATACATTGCTCTGATCCTAAGATAAGTAGCTAAAGCACTTGTATTATAGAAATCAGAAACAACGACGGTACCACAACACCCAGACCCGAGACAATATAGAAAAGTTCGTTTTTTACATTGACCCGACCGGGGATCGAACCCGGAACCTCAGAGATGGCGGCGCCATTTAAAGTCCGGCGTGCTCGCCTCTCGGCTACGGAGGTCGTCAAATATATAACGTAAAATTGACAAAAACTTCGTAATATGACTGAAAACAACAAAAAAGAAGCGTGTTCAATTCGAACACCTGGGCCCTAACCATGAACTGTTAAAACAATCACAAATCTGTCAAACATTATCATTTCTGTCCAATTTTGTATGAAATGACGTACCAAAATTGACAGATTTGACAACTTTGAGATTGTTTTAAGAGTTCATGGTTATGGCCCTGGGCTATAATAATAATATCCTTGTGTTGTTCTCTTAGCGTACTAATGTGTCCGTTTGTTTTGTCTCTCAAGGATGGACAAGTCCACAAAACATAATTTTAGAATTACGCTGAAATTCAGTTCGTATACCCAAAATTCTTATTAACATATGAACATCGTAACATACCGCTCATCTTTGACTTAATTGTTTACTTTATTGTAGGTTCCTTAACTTGATAGGCAGAATCGCACGTGTTTAGAGAGAAAAAGTATATTAATTTTTTTGAACAGGTAAACTTTTGTGTTCATGGTAGTTTCCTCACTAGAGCCACCTTACTGTATGTCATTATTTTAGAGATAATTTAAAGCGAAACATAGGGTTTTATCAGAAGTTATTTCTGTTAATTTTAGGGCGGGAGGGTGACTTTATATCTTCGAATGAAGCGACTCATGCAACAATGATCGAACTTCACTTAGAAGTTCGTTTGATTATCAATTATATTTCGTCGCTTCATTCTTCAGCCCCTCTAGCACGATGAACAAAACACGATATGATACGATATGATATAGCGATTTATCGCCTATTTACTTTCAAAATATGATAACATAGCCGCCATCTTGAACTTTTATTGAAACAGTAAGCATGTCCGTGCCGGCGACGTCACAGTTATGCTCGCTTTTTTGATAAAAGTTCATATTTTGACAAAAATATGCGATAAATCGCAATATCATATCGTATCATATCGTGTTTTGTTGCACATGCTAGAGGGGCAGATATATAACCAGGTAGATGTTTAGAGCGCTAGTTATGTTTTGCATCACCATTTTGGTAATTGAAATAAAATAGACAATTTATCAATTTTATTTTTACACAAAATATTATTAAAACGAGTTAAATTTTTTAACGTTATACCAGAAAAGAATATCAGTTATTAATTATAATTATTGAGATAAATAGGCTTATTGTCAAAGTCAGACCACTTCAAAGCTGTCAGGTATTCCAAAACCATAGTTTTCATAATATACTATATATACCTATGATAAAAATAGCGTCATTTCAGCAAAGTCCTTTGCACTTATATAAAAATCCTATTCCTTCTTTTCTACATTTACTCGCCAAAGATATAAGAGTAAAGAAGGCGGGTAGAAAAAATGCGGGAGGACTAGAGGAGAGCTTCAGTGAAAAGTTACAGTCGAAATTACAAAGCAAAAAGCTTAGCTCTTAATAAGATTGCTTCGTCATAGTTCTTGTGTTGTGTGATATGAGAGAGAGAGAGAGATAGAGAGAAATTTTTTATTAGACACACACAACAATACAAAAGTAGAATACATACAAAAAACATAAAAAAGAAAAGGCAGACAAATAACAACATTAAACAACAAGAAAAAGCACAAAAGATTGCATACCATGATCCGCATCGATGTGGTGTCTAATGGGCACCAGCTCAGCGTGTGCTGCAGAAAATTGCAGCGCTGATTTTCAGCTGGAGCCCTAGGTGGCCCAGTTCGTAATTACTGCGTGCTCAGTAAACTACATAAATAACAATAAGTATATCTAATAATAAACTTTTAAAAATAAATAAATACATAAACTTTCATAAACAATATAACACATAATATAATAACACATATAATATGACACATATATCACACATCCTGTAGTCCACGCAAACGAAGTAGCGGGCACAGCTAAGTAATTAATCTATATCTATACTAATATTATCTATACTAATATTATAAAGAGGAAAGATTTGTACCTATTTTTGTATGTTTGTAATGAATAGGCTCAAAAAGTACTGGGCCGATTTAAAAAAATCTTTCACCAATAGAATGCTACATTCTTCCAATTTGACATAGGCTACATTTCATTTTGAAAAAAATTAGGGATCCTTGGTAAAATTTGAACAATGTAACCGAAGGTGTAGAAAAATGAGTCTTAAAATGTCTTTCGTCGAATGCGCTGCCGAAACTATTAGCGATAATTGTCTACCCCGTGCGAAGCCGGGACGGGCTGCTAGTAAGTTATATTGGAGCATAGTTCACGGTAAGCCGGTTTCCATAGCAACTGCTCGATAGTTCAGGTGGAGTAGTGACGTCACGCGGTGCAGAGTTCACGTAACCGCTGCACCAAGCTGATGTAACCTGCACTAGCGGGCGACCGAGGATATGCTTGCATTTTTATAGTTTTTTAGGTTTTCATACCCAAAGGGTAAAACGGGACCCTATTACTAAGACTTCGCTGTCCGTCTGTTACCAGGCTGTATCTCACGAACCTTGATAGTAAGATAGTTAAAATTTTCACAGATGATGTTTTTCTATTGATATATGTCATTTTTCATATAAATATGATAAACAAAAAAGTACCTATATTATAGCTTATTATTTTTTTGCAAGTAAATTTACAATAAAACTAGAAAGTAAGAAAAGACATTCTTTTCTTTTTCTTAAGTTATTGTAGACTTCTTCAAGAACCCCATCCAGGGGTAAAGTAGAGATGCGCAAAATATATCACTGAAAAGAAAAGAGAGATGTATGGATATCATTGTGATCTACTGATATATATCACTCTTTTATATCTTCAGCTCTTTTAACTCAATGATCCACACGTCAATTCATGAGTGATTTAATCGCTGAGCTAGGTGTGTGTAGTGTAGTCCGTAGAGACTAGAGAAAGAGAATAGGTGGCTGCTACTCAGAGCTAAAGATGTGACCGTTTTTACTTACATAGGTTAAAAAAATAAATTTATAAATTATTATATCATGTTTACTAGTAAAAACTAGCAGCACCAAGCCAATGATAGTTTAGTCGCTCGGAAAGGAGTCTTATCTCTAATGATAATGATTACTATTTGAATTAGCAGGACTTTTATAGTGCATATTTTTTAAGGAATGTTAGGGACCTATTAAATAAATTTCTCATAAAAAAAAAATATTTTTATTCGCCGAATTCAATGTATATCGATATCTGAGTATGTTAGTTAATTTTCTCGGGTATCTCAAAATTCATGGTGTATATCATTTTTGTCTTTCACTCACGAGTTACACAACTCTAGGGTAAAGGCCTCCTCCAAAGATAACCAATCCTCTCTAGATTGTGTTGTTTGAAACCAGATGACGCGTAATTGAAATATGATAAGTGCTACACTCCATTTGAAGGAAAAGTTATCCTCCAAGCGCGGTCAGTGACCTTGGTCCTAACCATGAACTGTTAAAACAATCACAAATCTGTCAAACATTATCATTTCTGTCAAATTTTGTAAGAAATGACGTACCAAAATTGACAGATTTGACAACTTTGAGATTGTTTTAAGAGTTCATGGTTATGGCCCTTGTTAGTTGGAACAAGCTCCGTCTGAGTGGCGTGCTGCTTATGCTACGACCGCACTATTACCGTTTACCGCATTAATTATGGCATTAAATTACTGCCCAAATTAACGTCATAAGTGGTGTGGTTACACTAGAGATTACCGAGATATAGCAATGAACTAAGGCAATAAATATGTCATTTTTCAAGATGGAGGCTGAAGTTGCGGCGGTGTTGTACCTTATTGCTGTCAATTACTATTACATGAATCTTTTACATTATTACAAAACTAAACTAAGAGTTACGCATTCCTTAAAAATTCGAGCATCCATTCATTTGACCACTCCATATCGGTCAGCACATGCTTTTCGGTCGAGCTCATGTCGCACACTGAACAAACGGTAGTGTGGCCATTAAACGCAAAAATTACCGCGGTAATCGTCTTTGATGTGCGAAAAAGACCGCCACCGTAGCTATTGCCTACCGTGATATGTCATATTGATTGACATTGTAAAATTATGGCCATAAATCGTGGCTACCTAGGTGTTGCTTCAATTATGGCCATAATTATTGCCATATCACACGGTAGTGTGGCCGAAACATTAGAGATATGACTAGAAACTCGATTTTAATCCCGCCATCTCATATGTTGTCAGAACAAAAGTACAACCTTAGCTGAGGTTTTTAAAAAATCGATAAGAGGTACGGAAAAATAAAAGTTATTTTCCGCATTTTTCATTCGTAAATATTTGATCTCTCGTATAAAAGTTCATCCGATGCGTCGTAAGGAATCGTAGTAAATCGTACGATGACGCACGTCCGTGTTTATGGCTCGATAGCGCGTATTATGACGTTAACTTTACGATACCGAATGGAATAACACCTTTAGTGCGGTGTATGAGGATTTCGCGCGTAAAATACACATATCAATCAAACGAAGACTTCCATAGCTGTGAGTACGCTGGAGTTGGCGTCGCCATCTCTCGGGTTCTGGGTTCGTTTTCCAGTCGGTTCAAACCGGCCAAGTGCGAGTCGGAGTCACGAACGAAGGGTTTCGTACCATTATCTATAAAAACGGCAAAAAAAACAGCCTCCCCAGTGTCTTCCAGATCGGCCGGTCGGAAGTGATCTGTATCCAGCGCAGCGGCTTCTTGCAACCTTTTCCAGGTCGTCTGTCCACCTGGTGGGTGTGGACGTCCGACGCTGCGCTTGCCGGTACGTGGCCTCCATACCAGAACCTTTCTGCCCCAGCCGCCGTCAGTTCTACGTGCTATATGCCCCGCGCAATCCGTCGGGCTATGTCAGCGACTTTTGTTTGTTTACGGATCTCCTCATTTGTCATTTGATCTCGCAAAGAAATTTTGAATATGTTGGTTGTTCTTTACACATAGTTAGTTAAGCTAAGTTAACCCTATAGGATATGTAAACAAGTAAATTGGTGCTAATTTTCGTATTTCAGTCTAAGTTTGATGTGCAGTTACTATATTAGTTTTTTCTTTAATAATGACATCATGAAGTCTTGGTCTAATGGCTGATGTAAACAGTGGACCAGAGGATCTACTGTTCAAAGCTATACCGACACGGTAACACGTGCCCATACTGACACGGAAAGTGTTGTACTTATATCATGCAACAGGTTAAAATAAAAAATATAATGTGGTGTCATCCGATTTGTTTAACCATTCTGGCTGGCGATGCTGACTAGATGTGGCCTTTTTTAGTCACTCTTCACACTTTTCCCTTTCATCACTTATATCGAAATGATGGAGTAATGTATCTGGAGTGTCCAAAATATTCTGTTAACTAAATAAATATCTTAGTAGAAGTCCCAAGTGACGCAAAAAGGTGCTTCCGGCCCCGATTCTACACACATCTTTAGCAGCCTCTCGTTGAAAAGGTAATTGATTACATTTGATATTCGAGATGACTGGGCACTGTGACTGGAAACTGCCATTCAGGCTTTATCCTGGTTTTTCTTTCAAAATATCTTTCTGAGAAAACAGATGCTTTCTTATTATTGAAATTGGAATCGCTTGGTATCTAGTTACTTAGCCTTACCATTCCAGGACGTTACCCTTAGGAAGTCTATCCCGATATCGTATTATCGTAATAACTATGTTATATAAGGTCCGATTTTATCAGTGTTCATCCTGTTAACCTGTGACTATATAGGTGAAGAGCAATCGTAAAAACCAATTTTAAAATGTGTACCATAAAAACTAAAAAAGTTAAAAATCAAAATCAAAGTCGACAACATTGACTTCATACTGCATAAACTCGTCCTATCTTTGGTACGTTTTACCATCTGATTATCCGTCTTATTCTTTCCCCTTGTCAGAGCGAGAAAGAGTTAAAGATAGGACGAGTTTATGCAATAAGAAGTCGATGTTGTTATTTTGTATTTTTATTTTTAACTTTTTTAGTTTTTATGATAGACATTTGAAAGTTGGTTTTTACGATTGCTTTTCACCTATATAGTAACAGGTTAACAGGATGTACACTAATAAAATCGGACCTTATATATTATCTACGGGTTTCACAAACAAAATACTAGTCTTAGTCTAGCTCTGTATAATAAATGATCTATTGATATAACTTTCATGTTAGTCCAGGTTAATCACTCGTCAAACTGGTTTACTTTGTCCCCGTCTACACGTCCAGAACAGCCTTGCCAGAGTGCCATCGTGGCATTCGTGGCCTACCTGGAAAGCATTGAACAGGCTAGGAGCACAGGTCGGCCGTTGCAAGGAAAACCTAATAACGTTAGTCTACACTGACGGCACCCACGGCAAATAATAATATGTTTGCGGTGCTTCTTCACTTCTTCTTTTCTTCACTTTTTCTTCTTCACAAACCATGGACCACCTTCTATCATGTCCTACGTGCGACACCAGGGCGGTAACCACGAACTCGGTAAACAATCTCAAATCTGTCAAACATTATCAAATCTGTCAAATTTTGTATGCAATGACGTACCAAAATTGACAGATTTGACAGCTTTGAGATTGTTTTAAGAGTTCATGGTTACCCCCGCTGCACACTTCTTGCCCTATTATAAAAATGTTTTGTCGTATAAACCTAAATAAAATTGCCATCTCCTTGTACCAATTCTTTGACAAAATATAACCAACTCAAACTAGCCGTGTAAAAAACCCGACTGTTTTCAATGTTCTTAAATGTTCAAAGGTTTGATACTAATGAATGGTTATTTTGATAGGTTAACGTCCGAACGAAACGAAACGTTTTTGTAGTAGGCCTCCAGGGGGGTAACCATGAACTCTTAAAACCATCTCAAATCTGTCAAATCTTGTCAAATCTGACAAATTTAGTACAAAATTGACAGATTTGAGATTGTTCTAAGAGTTCATGGTTACCCCGCTGTTACGAGCTACTTAAAGTACGGTTCATATGTCGGAATATTGGTCACCAAAAAGTTGACAGAATTGCTATCGTCACGAGAAGAAGAGGTAGCTGGTGCCTGTTCCTTGACATTAGGACCATATGAAGAGCAGTAGGAACAGATCGCTCTTAGCGATAAGACCGCCTAAATTGTACATCTTTCTGTAAATACCAACTTTAACTTCTTTGTTTGGCGTTCCTTAAAGAGTATATCTATGCCAAATTTCCAACCGAATATGATAAAGCATTAATTTGATTTTGAATACAAAAAGCCATTGGTAGATAAAACCGCATATTAAACAATGCTGGGGCTATCAATATGTGAAGTTGTTTCGGCCGTAATTAACCGAACCATAAATAACACAATGGGTCTTGATGCAGTGGACTCTTCATTCCAACAGCTTCATTCGTAGCTTGCTGACACAGCCCTCCTTTTACCGAGAAGGGTGAAAGACATAGAAGGCATTCTTTTTGTCGCAAGAACAAGGTCCATCCATCCATCCATCAGCCGAAAGACGTCCACTGCTGGACATAGGCCTCCCCCAAGGATTTCCACAAAAAAAAAACGAAACAAAACAAAGTAATTGGCCACAATGTACTCGTAAAAGCTAGAATCGTTATAAATGTTTAATTACCTTAAAGTTACAAGTAACAAGCAACGTTTTGTGTAGAATATGGTTATATGGGGTACAATTTCAAGAAAAAGACGAAGAAAACATGAGAATAATGCGAAAGTAATTTTGCTAGAGTGGTGGATTACTGTGTACATAACGCGCTGTATATGAGCACTCCATTTACTGGAAGCAAACAGCTAGGTAGAGATGCGCAAATCATGTCCGGAACTGGATTGAACATGGAACGATTAACTTGCCCTTCGGAACTAGTTCCGTTAACATGTCCGCGGAACTATATAGTTCCACCGATAAGCGTGCGCCTTTTCAGTCAACGCGACGTAATCGGTCTTAGTTCACCAATGTATAAACAGTTCCATAGATGTAATATAACATACATGTCAATGAAAGCAATCGATTTACCTTCATACTTGACAGAATTAGGACTGTCAACCAAAAAATCTATAAAAATGAACATTTTGATGAAAGTTGTATTAAAATCGCACCTATTTCAACTGCATAAGATGACACATTGTCTAACTCGATGTACCGTCGCTTTGCGCTCGGTAGAGATCGGGTCACGCTCGGCCGGGCTGGTTTGCGTCGCTCGTTCTCTACCGGTCGGTGTTCGGTCCGTCTCGCTTGGACATGTGAGGAACTATGAACCTGTTTATTTTGGCGCCTCGGATCGGAACTATATCGTTCCAGTGTCGGACATAGTTCCTGGAACTATTAAGGTCCGGAACTACGCATGTCTACAGCTAGGGACACAATGCCTTAGTGGAAAAGCACCCTTTGCCGTGACCATGCTCGGAGTGGAACTGACGGACACTACTGTATCCGCGTCCATAGTGCAAATAATAATTAATTTCATCGTTTTGCGGCCCAAACATTCCCTGTATTTGCAAACGCGATCACCCGAAGTGACCTCTTAATTAAGGGTTGCCCGCTATTAGACAATTTATAAACAAAAACCATTAACTTGTAAATTACACGAAAATATATTTTTTACTGAACTAATGATTTGTTATATAGTTTTTACTTTGGGGAACTGATCATACCGGTATTCAATTAAAAGAATACGTTTATAATTAAATTTAAAAAAAATATTATTTTTGTCTGTTTTTAAAACGCTAAATAATTCGGCTTCAATAATAGCACGATATCATTGAGTTATTTTTTAAACAAAATTGGCATCCCAAAGCAAGTTTTTTGGGTTTCGTTCTATGCACTAAAAAGTATTCTGTGTGATGTACGACCGCGACAAATGTATTTAGGCATGCCGAATGACTCTTCTAGAACTTGATAACTCAATAAATATTTACTGTCTTTTGTACTGAAAGTGCTATATTTGTCGCGGTACTTTTTCTAGTCACGTATTTGACCTGTTTGCACGATACGAAGTTAATTTTTTGCTCGTAAGCTGATTGTCTTTGTACGGGCAACAGCTCGTCGACCTACCACAAAATGTCAAATTTTCTCATTTGAAAATGAACTCTATATGTCAGGCTTAAAGTTGAAAATCTATTAGATAATTTTTGACTTTTGGGCTAGGTCGACGTGCTGTTGACTGTACAATCCAATTTCATCGTTAATTTTTATAGGGCAAACTGAATCCACATGCTGTTTCATTGTATAATTATGCAAGTTCCCTACATTATTCCAAATGTCATAATTGGTCCGTTTGATCAGGAATTACACAAACTTTTGGACTAATAGTAAAAGTGTCAGCCCTCACTAGCCTCATTGTCTGCCGCAAATGATATGCGGTATAGTTACTCGAAATAATTTGGCGGTTTAATTAAACTTTGACATATCGAGTCGGTCGGCTGTAAAATCGCGTGTATGGATTTAATGCGTGTTATCTGGTATCATCATATCAGCCTGTTGCAGTCCACTGCTGGACATCGGCCTCCCCCAAGGAGCGCCACAGCGCACGATCTCCCGCCCTTTGCATCCAGTCGCTGCCGGCTGCCTTCTTCAGGTCATCGGTCCATCTAGCCGGGGGGCGTCCTACTCTACGTTTGCCTAAGCGTGGTCTCCATTCGAGAACCTTCCTGCTCCACCTCTCTTCGGTTCTGCGACAGACATGGCCAGCCCACTGCCACTTCAGCTTGCTACATTTTTGGACAATATCAGTCACCTTAGTCCTATGTTGTATGACCTCGTTCCTGATCTTATCCCTTAATGAGATCCCCAACATAGACCTTTCCATAGCACGCTGAGTGACGTGTAGTCAGTGGGCCAATTTGACTGTCATGTTCCACGTTTCGGCTTCGTAGGTTAAAACTGGTAGGACGCATTGTTTAAACACCCGGCTTTTCAGGCACTGCGGCAGTGTCGACGTGAAGATATGACGCAATTTCCCAAATGCTGCCCAGCCAAGCTGCACTCTTCTGGCGATTTCCCGCTCGACGTTGTCTCTACCGAGCTGTAGTACTTGTCCAAGGTAGACGTACTCTTGGACAACCTCGAGCGTAGTGCCCTCGAAGGAGATTGGTTCCGGGATGACATGTTCGTTGAACATTACCTTAGTCTTGTCCAAATTCATCCCAAGCTCCACACGTCTCGTATAAGTTACTAGCAGCCCGTCCCGGCTTCGCACGGGGTAGACAATTATCGCTAATAGTTTCGGCAGCGCATTCGACGAAAGACATTTTAAGACTCATTTTTCTACACCTTCGGTTACATTGTTCAAATTTTACCAAGGATCCCTAATTTTTTTCAAAATGAAATGTAGCATATGTCAAATTGGAAGAATGTAGCATTCTATTGGTGAAAGAATTTTTTAAATCGGCCCAGTACTTTTTGAGCCTATTCATTACAAACATACAAAAATAGGTACAAGTCTTTCCTCTTTATAATATTAGTATAGATATAGATATCGTTTATCTGGTATAAGTTATTTTAAATATTTATTGATTTGTTAATTTATGGAAATTCTCAGTAAAATGCCCTAATCCATCGAAGTTTAAAAGAAAGTATTAAAAATCGTAGGCGTCCTAGACTATGGCCTTCCCTCGTACTATAAAAAAAACCAATAAAACCAATTTATTTTTGCAAATAAGCTTAAACTAGGCGCTTTTACACGTGCCAATTTTTTTTCGCTACTTCTGTGTCGTGACAAATTTGGGCTAATTAACTATCTGTACTAGCTAAGTATACACGAAGGCCTGCGGGGTAACCATGAACTCTTAAAAATCTCGAATCTGTCAATTTCGTACGTCATTACGTACGAAATTTTGACATATACTGTACCCTGTCCTACTTGTACGTTTAATAAGATATTACTGTAGTAGCAAAACTCATATACTCATATTAAGGATCCTGATCGTCGTTAATACAGTAGCAGAGATTCGTCCAATAATGTTCGTCTTTGAGTTCTTTACAACGGTATTATCTCCTTTAAGATCGGTCTTCGGAATTTATTCCGCGTCTTTGGTTGGACAATTCGTATAAAATCACTTTCCTTTTCTTACTTATATTCATAAGCTCTTATTACTCCAGCCATCTGCAAGTTTCCCTTTCCACCGTTTCGTTGGTAGTAAAACTGAAAAAGACAAGCATTTTTCCGAAGTATTTCTCATACTCTTTATAAAATTAGGTATTGTAGTATGTCTCGCCAACAGTAAAGCATTTTTCTTTACACAATCTGAAAATTTGCGTAATCTCAAGGCCACGATAAATTACTTTCACCATACCATCACTCATTCAAGTTTCCAAACAAAACATTCGTTCACTCGTTCAATACTAATATGGCTAACGCTGAACCCTAGAATACCCGTTAATCTGTAAAGTCGCTGCGTAAATGATGAGTAAGTAATTAAACAAAGTTTAAACGACAATCAGACGCTTGATTAGGGCAAACTCGGCTTGATTAGAAAGGTCGCTAATTCTGACCGCGAGTGCCACGGGAACTCCTGCTTTTAAACCGCGCCAACTTTTGCTGACTAAAACATTTCAATGTGTCCTACTTTGAGGCATACAGTCGACTTAATAATTATAAAGTTTAAAACCTTTAAACCGACTACTCTGGACCGTGTGAATTGTACAAACACATTTTAAAGATATATTTTGACTTAATACATATTTGTAATGTGCTTGCCAAGTGATGATTATCACAGTTAAATATTTTTTGAGTTAAAAATTTTGGTATTTATACATATTATGTCACCCGAGCCATTATTGGGAATCTATTGACACCTCATTTATTAAAATCGGTTCAGTAGTTAAGGCGCTACGGTGAAACATACAAACAATAGATTGCTCAAATCATTACCCTTCCTTTTGGCTTTGCCGTAGTCGGGTAAAAAGGCTAACTTATACTTTTATTAGAACATTAAAATTTAAGCATTAGATTATTACTCGCCGCATTGCTAATTATAAAATCATTAATTAGGCATATCTATCGATCTCTAGCGGGAAAGCTCTTGTCCTGCATCAAATAGTAGTTTTTTAAATTCTCACCCAGTAAATAAAGTATTTTTGAAACGATGTCTCATTTAAGTTTCTTGTTTATATTTATTTAAGGTAATACTGCTAGAAGAGAATTGATATGATAATGTCATCTATTGGAAGATGAGTAATTAAATTCGTAAGGTCTGGGCCCTAACCATGAACTGTTAAAACAATCACAAATCTGTCAAACATTTGACAGAAATGATTCTGTCAAATTTTGTATGAAATGACGTACCAAAATTGACAGATTTGACAACTTTGAGATTGTTTTAAGAGTTCATGGTTATGGCCCTATTCTTAGAAATAAGTAAACAACACTTTTATTAGTGTCGATACTTTCGTATTCAGATTCGAGGTAGCGAGATGAATATCTAAGTAGCCTTCGGCGAATTTATGCATGGCGAAAGTTTTTGCGGCGAATGATCAACTTCTATTCCCGCGGGGTGAACTCAGGACTGATAAATTAATAAATATGTCCTTTCAAATCAAATCAAATCAAATATTTATTTGCAAGAATACAGTTTTACACTAAGGTCTTATTATATTTTGGTAAGTCATTAGTATTCTGCCTGCAAGCAGACGCGCAAATATTAAATTAATATTGTTAGTAATTTTGTCACTGATTTTTAATATTTAGTCATTAATATCTATAATGTCAACTTTTTCACTTTTTACAAAATCCAATAAATTCTTTTATATTATAGAAGCAGTTACACAAGAGCCAATCACACAATAGGCTAGTTGACACCACCAATCAATTGACATACTTTTTATGAGCTGTCAAAACTGATATCTTCCTTATAATTTGTATGGCGATATCGGATTATGACGTCACTATCCGATAAACTCAACTGTCATACTTTTTTACGATTTAAAAGCAATCAAAAATCAGTTTGTCTCTTAAATGAAATTGTACAGAGTTATTAGGCCTAAAATAAAGTGTCTGTTTAAATAAATGATGCCTTAAAATTATTTATGAATGGGGTCAACATCCCTATTCGTTTTTAAACATACTACCTTCAAGTATTTTAGTAATTTTTAGTGACCTTGTTGATTGTAAGTAGGAAACTGACACTTACAAAATTTTCAGGAACGTAAAGAAATAACTTTATTGCTTTATTGATAACGGCTTGATGCTTGCAGTTTTTGATGTACTTAATTATGATGATGATGATTGATGTCCACTAATCACAAAAAAAACACATTTTAATACAGGGTGTAACAAAAAGGCGAAATAAAATTTAAAGGACGTGTAGAGTAGTAAATGTGTAGTTCCTATGCAAAACCACAAACTCGTGCGAGTATTAATTACTGAGTAAATTGATGCTAAAGTTTTAACAAAAACTTATCGGTGACAACCTTGAATATCACATCAGCATCAGCTGATCGTGCGGCGGGCGAGGGTTGCGGGCGGGGGTTCGCTTACGAATGACCGCAGATTCAGGGTTGTCAACACTTTCGGTAAAAAAACAATTTATTTACTTAGTATGGGAAAAAAAAGTTGTTTATTTTTAACTAAAACTTTTACTACTTAATGTTCACATTACATACATACATACCCTTAAATATTATTTCGCCTTTTTGTTACACCCTGTATAAGTATGTAGATACTGCGCGAACACAGTGGATAATAATAATAAATAATAATGAACAAAGTCACATAAATTGCTCTGATCCTAAGGCAAGTAGTTAAAGCACTTGTGTTACAGAAATCAGAAACAACGACGGTACCACAACACACACAGACCCGAGACAATATAGAAAAGTTCGTTTACTACATTGACCCGACCCGGATCGAACCCGTAACCTCAGAGTATAGTGGCGTGCTCGCCTCCTCGGCTACAGAGGTCGTCAAAAAAGTGGATGATGATGAAACTTTTGAAAGTTGTGAACTAACTCGATTAGTAGCCCCCCAGCCAGGTCGGGTTTCCCATCTTATCTGTGGGTTGTTAGTTCTTTTGCTCTTCTATGTAAGGGTCTATCCATACTACATGCTTGGCAGTGTGGTAAAATATCCAATATTTTTTTTTTATATTGGACAACATCATATACATTGCTCTGATCCTAAGGTAAGTAGCTAAAGCACTTGTGTTATGGAAATCAGAAACAACGACGGTACCACGACACCCAGACCCGAGCCAATATAGAAAAGTTCGTTATCTACATTGACCTGACCGGGGATCGAACCCGGAACCTCAGAGATGGCGGCGCCATTTAAAGTCCGGCAAGCTCGCCTCTCGGCTACGGAGGTCGTCGTTCTATGTAAGGGTTTATCCATACTACATGCTTGGCAGTGTGGTAAAACATCAAAGTCAAAATCCCTATTTGCAGAATAAAATGTTAGGTAACACAGTTTTTTTTGTATTACAATCAGTCTCAATAATATTATATCTTGTGGAAACCTGCGTATTAAGATAACACTGGATTAAGACATAGTTTAAAATCGTCTAGTTCCTCTTATAATTTTCGTCAAATAAAAAGAACGCTGGAGAGTGGCGCTACTTGTCTCCACCGAACACTTATAACAGTATTGAAAAGGTTAGTTCCTATTTTGGCCACCGCTCTTTTTACGTGACGCCAAGTATACTATCAATTACGGAGATCTGTCATCTGATGGATATCGTTGTAAATTTAATAACTGACATGAACTATCTCGGATCATAGTCAATGTACCCCGACTGAACAGAGCAAAGCGATACGAGATACTAATTAACTATGTAATCGAATCTTGACAATTGTAATTTGATTCCAATTGTCTTATCTTGAAACTTGGTCAGTATGTGTTACGTATAACAATACAATAATTTGCATTGTCGAGCTGAGCTGATCATGTAACCGGGTGTTCATGATTGACGATTTCTCTAATACCTAGTAATTTAAATTCAAATCTATACTAATATTATAAAGAGGAAAGATTTGTACCTATTTTTGTATGTTTGTAATGAATAGGCTCAAAAAGTACTGGGCCGATTTAAAAAATTCTTTCACCAATAGAATGCTACATTCTTCCAATTTGACATAGGCTACATTTCATTTTGAAAAAAATTAGGGATCCTTGGTAAAATTTGAACAATGTAACCGAATAGTTTGTTACGGGATTGCTACCATGTACCTTATTAAATATAAGGTATATCAAAAATAAGGTACATGGTAGCAATCCCGTAACAAACTATTCTAATGTTAGTGACCATGAAAGTTTAAAACAATATAATGTAACCGAAGGTGTAGAAAAATGAGTCTTAAAATGTCTTTCGTCGAATGCGCTGCCGAAACTATTAGCGATAATTGTCTACCCCGTGCGAGGCCGTGACGGGCTGCTAGTATTTTATAACAGTAACTTAGTCTATTACAAATATTAGATGTGGGAACTTCCCTTTAGGCAAAACATCGCCTGTGTTAGGAAGAACCGCTCTTTTTTACACTCAGTTATTTACTTTAAATACTAAATTTCCTAACACATTAAATAGTAACACAACAACTTCTGGTTGAGGCTCATTTATTCGTTTTATGGAGTCTCTAGCATATAAGTGTGTACTATAGTTTGTGCGCGAGCGAAGTACGAAATAACATCTATGCGTGATATTTAAGATTGAATTAAGGGCTGTGCAATGGCCGATTTGTTAACTGAAAACTTTGATTATAACTTCTAGATAGAGTGTGGTGGTACTGGTACTGCAATTGTCACCAAAAGAACAGGCCAGATTTGAGTGGGTAACAACTATGGTTACTATGGTAACAATAATGGGTTGCTATGGTAACAAGCGCGCCACCACAAATTACGTATGTTTTGTGGCGCCACTGAGCGGGCAAAACAAACTTCGGCGCCAACAGTTGGCTTATATATTTTTTGACGTTTATGATACTCTTTTTTTATTTTTATTTTTTTACTTGAGATGGGCTTACTCTTGACCCCAATCTTGCTCTAGAGCATAGATGGGATCTACGATGGAGCGAGCTTGCCCAGAAGATGCCTATTCACTCTGGACTTAAAGAGAGTCAGGTTATATGCACTCGGAAATACAGACGCAGGCAGGGAATTCTAATCTTTAGCTGTGCGCATTATAAAAGATGATGAGAAGCGCTTAGTGCGGATTATGGGTATATCAACTAAGAACGGATGGTAGCCGGCCGTGCGTCTGGATGTCCGATGGAAGAAAGGTGACGGTGGTATGAGCTCATGCAGCTCATGAGCACACTCTCCGAAGTACAATCTGTAGAAGACCGATAGGCAAGCAACTTTGCGGCGGTGAACCAGGCTGTGCAGCTTGGACGCCACCAGTTTTTTATCGCCTATTATTCTCTTGGCTCTGCGTTCCACCGAGTCTAGTGCAGCAAGTTGGTATTTCGCCGAGCCGTCCCAAAGGTGGCTGCAGTACTCCATGCAAGATCGGACTTGGACTTTGTAAAGAGTTAAAAGCTGTCCAGGCGTGAAGTACCGCTTGACTTTATTCAGGACGCCCAACTTTCTAGCTGCAATTTGAGCCTTAGACTCGATGGTGGTGCCAAAGTTGAGGTCAGAGGACAACTCCATGCCAAGAAGTTGTAGAGTGTCGGTCACTGGAACAGATGTACCTCAGAAAGTAGGAGAAAGGGTGAAAAGACTCCTTTTTGTAGAGAAAAGACACGCCTGCTTCTTAGAGGCATTGAAGCTGACGAAATTGTCATCACCCCACTGGGAGACATTACTTAACGTCAGGCTCGTACGCTCAACCATGGCCTCTCTCAGTCTTTGGACCTCAACTCCACTGGCTCCTGCACTAGACAGATACTTCTCCGTGACAGTACTGTCATCTGCGTACCCAACAATACCTGAAGATAGCAGGTCATTAATGTGCAGCAGGAAAAGAGTCGCAGAGAGCACAGACCCCTGAGGAACTCCGGCGTCAATGGCCTTGAGGTCAGAGGAGCAGCCGTCAATGACTACTCGGATCGACCGTTCTCTCAGGAAGTCAGCCACCCAGCTACAGAAGCCAGTGGGGATACCGTACGCTGGAAGCTTGCTCAGCAGACTCGCATGCCAAACCCTGTCAAAAGCCTTCGAAATATCCAGCGACACTGCGATTGATTCGCCGTGGTTTTTGATGGCTTCGCTCCAGCAATGCGTTACATACACTAGAAGATCCCCAGTTGAACGTCCCCGGCGGAAGCCATATTGACGATCACTGAGAAGATCATTGTCTTCTAGGTATGAAAGCAGTTTGCAATTTAGAACTCGAACAGGGAATCTAGACATTTTTATAATCAAAGACTGAAAATTTACGACTGACAAACCACGTGACGCTATATGATTAAGCATTAGTTATTTACCAGTTGTCAATTATTTCTTATCGCATCGTTTTGAATCAGAAGCGCGTCTAATGAAACAGAATTAAACAACCATAGGCTACATATACATCATTCACTAATTAAGAAATACGTATTGATCATCGATTTTATAATTTTTGGAAAAATGGCCTACACTTGCGCCGCTAGGTTTTCCGCCTTTCAAGCGTTTTTCTTCGTTTAAGTTTTCACTCCTTGCTTGACTAGCTGAGTAGCGAATAATGTCGAAGCTAGCTGTGTTCGAACAACAAACATTTTGTCGATTAACTTCAGTAAGCGCTTCAGGCGAGCTAATTAAGTAACTAAATTAATAATGCCGTTCAAACTTCTTGTTTTTACAAACGCGGTTTTTTCGTACTTTGTATCCCCTTGTTCCAAATTGCGCTAAAATCACTAATATCACGAACGAATCCATATAAATTGAGTAGGTAGGTAAAAAAACATATTTTGGTGAATATTTGTGACTATTAAATTTGGTCGGTTTCGCGCTTAAAGCGCTTTTAGCGCAATTCAGAATGCGGTCTATGATGTTGTAAAATCTTTTTTTAAATATTTTGTCTGGCTGGTTTTAAGTAACATTAAAAAAAAGAAAAAAAAAACAGTTTTCCCGCCAATTTTCAATTGTTTCAACGTTCGTCTAACCGCGCGTCGTAGCGAGTCTTACTTGTTCTGTGGTCTAACCGTTTTGATGTTTGCAGATGTATGCTTCCAACCGTTCTTCAACTTCGTGGACATGCGCGCTCTGCTGGAGAACTTCTGCGTGTACCACGTGAACGCGCCGGGGCAGGAGGAGGGCGCGCCCAGCCTGCCTGACGAGTGAGTACCGCTTTTGTTTATTTATTTATTTATAAATAGGTACTATCGCGGTCTCCGTCGCCTTAAAGCTTTGTAGAAATATTCCTGTGTAAGCGCATCGCGTCGGACACGCCCCAACCCGCCCTGATTGGTTATGCATTTTACTACGTTTTACTACAACCAATTAGATACATAAAAGCTTGCTTGCTTGTGCCTAAACACCTATTGTCTTGATTGAACCCGAAACATAAATGAACGTAGGGCGTGGCTTGAAGTGAGTGGCAATGAGGTGCTTGCAAGTGATTTTAGCTTTAAGACTGGTCAGGCGTCGGAGACCGCGATATTACACAAACAGATTACAGCCGAGACATGATAATGTTTAGATAGGTTGGGTAATATAATTCTAGACCGTAACCTATAAAAAGTGTACACGGCATGGTCAACAGACGGTCTTAACTACAAAACACAAAAAAAAACCAGAATTTCTAAAATTAAAAAAAAAACAAGTTTTCTAACAAAACAAAAACAATTTAGGTACTGGTACGTTCTGTTTATGTTACGCTAGGTGCTCGCCGGCAACGAGAGATGGCGCTGCATGTACATTACACCGCAGTTGTCACGAAACAAGGATATCCTCCTGCCGAATTCGTCGTCTCTTATATATTCGGAGACGGATGCAACTTAACCTGTGTTCACTAATACTTTTAAAGTATTTTCTTACTTTTGAACACACAAAATTTACATATTTCAACAATCTCAAAGCTGTCAAATCTGTCAATTTTGTTACGTCAATACATACAAATTTTGACAGATTTGATAATGTTTGACAGATTTGAGATTGTTTTAAGAGTTCGTGGTTACTGCCCAGAAATAAATAGGAGAGCGATCCTGATTTATTTTCTAAAAAGACGCATGTCTAGCCCTTATAGCATGAAGGTTATATTATAACCTTGAACAAAATTTGTTGCGTATTTCATTCTTATGAAATTGCGTCTGACCATTGACTTCAAACCTTTGCTGCGTAAATAAAGGAACGTCATTACCAGCAAGCGACGAACATTCTTCGTGAGTTGACCATAAAATGTTTCCACTCTCGTATAATTCATAACATAGGGCACAAATTAGTGTTCCGTCTGCATAATTCTAGGTAAAAAACCGGCCAAGTGCGAGTCGGACTCGCGCACCAAGGGTTCCGTACCATTTTCTATAAAAACAGCAAAAAAGTCACGTTTGTTGTATGGGAGGCCCCTTAAATATGTATTGTATTCTGTTTTTCAGTATTTGTTGTTGTAGCGGCAACAGAAATACATTATGTTTGAAAATTTCAACTCTCTAACTATCACGGTTCATGAGATACAGACAGACGGACGGACAGCGGAGCCTTAGTAATAGGGTCCCGTTCTACCCTTTGGGTACGGAACCCTAAAAACGGTAAAAGTTAATGGGAAAATAACTTTCTACGGCTCGAATTAAACAGCGTTTTGACAGCATATAGCGGTAATCATGCAACCACCAGCAAGGAGATCAAAAGGTCCCTTAATGGATCCTCCTTTACAATGGTGACCTTAAAAATATCAAATTGGACTATATGTATAGGAACAAATTAATATGCAATTTGCATGTTTATTAAGTTTACTTGAGTTAATACTATTAGTTAATTAGTTATTGTAGTAATATTTATAGACTGCTGGTGAGGCAGTCGTGCCAATGTGGGCATATGCATGCAAAATTGCACAAGGTAGGAAGCTCTTTCATGGGGAATCAAATTAGTATTTTTTAATAAATTGTTGAAATGCCTGCATATGAATTTAAATTGAATGTGAAAATGACTCTAATGAAAAAAGGCTATTACACCAGTAGTGATCATAATATGCTGCTGAAAACCAGCGTCGTGATACGTCCCTGACTGTCACGACAAATGCTGAGCGGGGGCCTTTTTGACACATATTGCATTTTATTATACTGTAAATGTTTTTTTCCTTTTGTATTCTGTGTGTGTCAAATAAATCTTTTTCTATTCTATTCTATTCTATTCTTAATATATAAATGATAAAAATGTGTGGATTCAAAACTGCTTAGCTCGCACCAAATTTTGTGAAAATATTTATTTTAAAAGGGGCTGACAATAGGTACCGAGTTTCTTGTGCTGCTTCTTCTCGGCACTAGCCCACAATTGTCCCGAAGCAGTGGTAGGGTAAAACAATATTATTGGGACTTGTAAAAGTGCCTTTATGGGGCAATTTGCAAAAATTTATGTTTTTTTGATTTTGCCTCTCACTTACTCTCTGCATTAGTGCAAAAAAGAGGCGCATAGTTGACTTTACAAATAGTATTATTAATGGAAAATTAATATTTTTTACTATAAATAATTACGATATATTGTCAAGATTAATTAAGTTTTGAAAGGCTTACGTGCTGCAGCCTTTTAGTTTCGTGTAACCCTTGCATTTAGTCTATGTAATAAACTCGTGTGGCCTTCATTTTCTTACAAATAAGACGCGTTTCCGTCTGCAAGTAACAGCAATGAATGCGACCCACACGTTCTCCTGAGCAATTTAATTAAATCTTCCCCCCTCCCCTCCTCATGCGAATCAATTCAGCACGTGTCGACGAAAATTGCGGAATCTGATATAAAAGAACAAACGGTCAAGTGCGAGTCGAGGGCGTAATGAGAGGTTTAAATTAAGGGGACTACGGAACTTCCTGTCTCGGAATTCTACGTCGTCTGTCGTGTCCATTGCGATTTTATTTGGATTTCGACCATAGACTTAGAATTCGCTACTATATCTATGATTTCGACCAAAACTTGGCAACTTTGATCGACAACGACTTCGAAGACCCCCGTAGCCGAGAGGCGAGCACGCCGGACTATAAGGCGTCGCCATCTCTGAGGTTCCGGGTTCGATCCCCGGTACAATTTAGGAAATGAACTTTTTAATATTGTCTCGGGTCAGGGTGTTGTGGTACCATCGTTGTTTCTGATTTCTATAACACAAGTGCTTTAGCTACTTACCTTAGGATCAGAGCAATGTATGTGATGTTGTCCAATATGTTTATATTTATTTAAAGACGGCATCCTTGTGCTTAAAAGGAGACTGCCGCAATTAATTAAGCTATGAAGAAAAATAAATGTTTTAATGTTTAATTTAGAAATTTCACGTATCTGTACTTAATCGCAATGATATACATATTCACGTGTAAGGCGTCAATTTTATTTTATGTACAAAGAATTTTAACATTATTTACGACAGTATATTACTGGTTTACAATACGGAACCTTAAAAATGTAACGTGTACGTGAGGTTTCGTCCGTAAAATGTCTTCCACATTCGCAGTCGGGGACGTGGAGAGCCGCCTTAATGTTTTTCGAGGCAATTAGTCCTACCGTTCCGTTGTATAAATTGTTTTTGCTTTACATTGCCTGTTTTTCCTTTATTTTCAAGGTATTTATTGTTTTTACTACTACTCACTGTGACGGGAGTACTCTAGCGTCTAAACAAACACATAAGTATCAGCATAATAGCATTTGACATAATGTATTGAAAATTAGAATAGAATGTAATTAAGAAAATGTTATAGCATGAATAATATAAGGAATCATGAATGGAATGATATTTAATTTGATTTCAATGTTTGACAATGTTCACGTATGCCTCATGGAGGTTGTAATGTAACTATTGACCACCTTTAATGCTAATGTATATTGTATATAATACTGCTGTTACATTATGAAGTGATTAAATGAATATAAATATAAGGTGTTCCAAAAATATCTGTCGCGGCTGCTGGATGAAAGTATTACTTATATAATATAGATAACGATAGTGAAGAAATTTTATGCCCCGGACGTCACCTACTTTTTTAATTAAAAAAAAGAAGATTATCCATTGTAAATTTTTGTTTTTAGCAATTCCATGCAAGGTTTAATTGAAGATAAATAACACTTGAAAAAAATCATCGACCTCAGGTGGAACTCGAACCCACGTCCCATCGCATACCGGGCGAGTGCTTTGACCACTAAGCTACCGAGGACGTCACGTGACAAGATGAAATTCCTCAAGTGTTTTTTTTTCGCTGTCAAAGCCAGCGTATTCTGATCAATGTTGTAGCTATATGTATAGCTGTGTAGTATACTACCGTCAACACCCTATAGAAATATTTTTACAAATATTTGACTATTGGTTAAGATCAGAAATGCTTAAACATTGTAAATTTTTGTTTTTAGCAATTCCATGCAAGGTTTAATTGAAGATAAATAACACTTGAAAAAAATCATCGACCTCAGGTGGGACTCGAACCCACGTCAGATTATCCATATTTTGTTTAAAACCATCCACACCTGTCCAACTGGCGCTGGACGTAGTTAGAGGGGGTAGTCTAGTAGGACAGGTGTGGATGGTTTTAAACAAAATTAAGGTTATTTTTTTGAATTAAACAATAAATGACGTGCGGGCCATGAAATTTCTTCACTACTAAAACCATTAAAACCATTAAAACCAATTTATTTCTGTAAATAGGCTTAAACTAAGCGCTTTTACACGTCCCAATATTTTTTTTCCCCTACCACTACTTCAGGACAATTTTGGGCTAGCGCCGAGAAGAAGTAGCGCAAGAAACTCGGTCACTATTGTCAGCCTCTTTTTAAATAGTATATATTTTACATTACAAGATAAATGTACCTGTGCGAGCAGGGCAGTATTTACTTCCAAATATTTTTATCGTTTATATAATCATTAACAGTATAATATCCTTTTTTCATTAAAGTTGTTTTAATATGCGATTTAAATTTTAACAGGGGCAGTTCTACAATAGACGCTGGTAATTTATTAAAAAAGCGAATACATTTTCCCATAAACGAATTACCCACTTTATGCAGTCTGAAATTGGGAACGGCAAGCTTATTCTTATACCGTGTGTTAAGATTATGAATGTCACTTTTCTTAAGGAATAAGGACAGGTTTTTGCGGATGTACATTATATTTTCATAAATAAATTGGGATGCTACTGTAAGTATATTAATTTCTTTAAACAGTTCTTTTAAGGAGTCTCGGGTTCCAAGGCCGTAAATTGCCCGTACAGCTCTCTTCTGCAGTACAAATATAGATTCAATATCTGCTGCTGAGCCCCATAACAATATTCCATATGACATTATACTATGAAAATAGCTAAAATACACCAATCTTGCCGTTTCAACATCAGTCAGTTGTCTTATCTTTCTCACGGCATAAGCAGCAGAGCTAAGTCTTCCCGACAGAGTCTCGATATGCGCACCCCATTGCAAACGGGAATCTAAAGTGATTCCTAAAAATGTAGTGGAACTAGATGTATTAAGTTGTTCATCTTTTACAGTAATATGTGTTGAGACAAGTTTTACGTTGGGCATTGTGAATTTGATGCACTTTGTTTTATTTGCATTGAGCATAAGATTATTGGTGGTGAACCAATGCAATACTTGCGAGAGTGCATTATTTACATCGTCAAATGAGTCTTTACCTCTCTTGATTTTAAAAATCAATGAAGTATCATCTGCAAATAACACTGTCTCACAGAGGTCTTTCGTAAAAGATGGAAGGTCATTTATGTAAATTAGAAAGAGCAGAGGCCCTAATATCGATCCCTGCGGCACGCCCATAGTAAGAGGCGACCCAGAAGACTCAGCTCCATTGATACAAACTTTTTGTGTTCTGCCTGTGAGATAAGAGTTTACTAAATCTGAGGCATCGCATGAAACACCATAGTGTCTAAGTTTTTTCAGTAAAGTTTGATGGTCCACACAATCAAAAGCCTTAGAAAGATCACAAAAAACTCCCAAAGCGTCCTGCCTGTACTGTAATCTATATTAGTAATACTTTCATCCAGAGGAGCCGCGGTAGATATTTTTGAAACACCTTATATTTTTTCAGTCCGCTTAATAAGGTCCATCGAGTAGCATTCGGAGTGGGAGAAATCATCATCATCACCATCACCAGCCTATATCAGTCCACTGCTGGACACAGGTTTCTCCAAAAGGAGGATTTTGCCATAATCGCCACGCTTGGCAGGCGGGTTGGCGATCGCAGTTTGGCCAATGGTGGAGAGGAGACGCTGCTGCGCGTCTTCTTGTGGCGGTTCTCCTGTAGTCGCCTCTTACGACACCCATAGGAAGAGAAGGGATGGTGCTATTCTTTTAACGTGCCGGCACCACACGGCACGAGTGGGAGAAAAGTCTTTACTTATTTAGAGAACCTTTTTGCTGCTTCTGATGCAGTCTGTATTGGCTCAGTTATCTTGGGTATCTAGCAATTGAATAAAATTCTATTTCGGGTCACCTCGCTCGCGTCACACTACACGAAGATGCGGTAGGCTCGTTCGGATCAAATTGACGCGGCCGTTGGATCCAGGGGGGTAACCATGAACTCTTAAAACAATCTCAAATCTGTCAAATTTCGTACGTAATGACGTACGAAATTGACAGATTTGAGATTGTTTTAAGAGTTCATGGTTACCCCGCAGTCTATTATTGTTTATGTTGGATTGTTACTTCCAAGATGGGTCACGGTTTCCGAATTAACTACACATTTGCTCATTCAGTCTTAAGAAGAAAATAACCGACTTTTATTCATTAAACACTATCCGGCTAGCTGCGATGCGGTGCGCCGATTCAGCTAGTCGGACAGATCATGCCTTGCGGTCTGTCACACCACGACTGAATAAGGCGTTGTATGCTTTAAAGAAACGTAACCGAACACTGACTATTAACTAACGTAGTTCTTTACTAACATAGTTTTTAAACTCTACTAACAACATTCCACAAAGTCTTAAGACAAAAGTTTTCAATCAGTGCGTCCTACCCGTCATGACATACGGAGCCGAAATGTGGACACTCACGATAGGGCTGGTCCACAGATTTAAAGTCGCTCAGCGAGCTATGGAAAGGGCTATGCTCGGAGTTTCTCTGAGGGATCGGATCCGAAATGAGGTAATCCGACAGAAAACTAAAGTCATCGACATAGCCCATCGAATAAGCAAGCTGAAGTGGCACTGGGCCGGACATATTTGTCGCAGAACCGTTAATCGCTGGGGTAAATGAGTTCTTGAGTGAGACCGCGTGTCGGCAAGCGTAGTGATCTTCGCAAGGTTGCTGGCAGGAGCTGGATGAGAGTAGCCGTGGATCGTGCACAGTGGCGTGCAATTGGAGAGGCCTATGTCCAGCAGTGGACTAGTGTGGGCTGATGATGACTTACAACATGAGTCATTGTTACTTGAAATAAATATATTCATACATATTCATTCATTCATTAAAAAAATATAGGTAAGTGACAGCGAGATCTTTTATACATAAACGTTATCCGTTATCATAAGGCTCCGATGGGACTCGTTCAAGCCACAATTAATTTGAATAGTGAACGCAAATGTGCACCGCTTACTTTTTTTGTGGTTGTCCTAGACTTGGTATGTTTGTACATTGTAGAGATTGAGCCTACTATACTTCCGTATATTGCGCTGGCGTCATTTGATTATTTTTTCATTTCCATTGAAATATCTAGTTAGAAGCAAGTGACTGGAATATTGCCCGTTTTACCTGCATTGCGTATAGAACCTATCGTTTTGCGATTTGACGTTTTGCCATTTGATTAGATTCATTTATTTTAATTTGCTCTACAGCAATTATTAATGTTTAAAAAATTAAAATAATACAAAAGAACACTGACTTTTCGATAAAAGTAAGCGACACGACCATTTTGTTGCACTCGTACTAGGCCCTCTGTCAATGTCAGTCGCCGTCAGATTGTACATGTCAGTCTATTTCAACAAACGTCATTAAAATGTCATCATCTTCCGCCATGATGGTTGAGTATTGCTAGTCTATTCAAATTCAAATATTGTTTTTTAAATTGTTTCTTTCGAGAAACGAAGCAATTCTTGAAAAATTGGATAGTAACAAAGTGTAATAAAGAGTTGTAGTTACCTATCTTTTGGTAACTGAATAGATTCTGGGCCGAGAATTCATATAATTTGGGACATCTCCTTTTGCGAGTTTAAAAAGAATTTTTAGAGACTTGTTTTTTATTGAGACCAACTATGTAGTTATTAAATAGATCTACATCGGAAAATTCTATATTTGACGACCTCCGTAGCCGAGAGGCGAGCACGCCGGATTTAATGGCGCCGCCATCTCTGAGGTTCCGGGTTCGATCCCCGGTTGGGTCAATGTAGAAAACGAACTTTTCTATTTTGCCTCGGGTCTGGGTGTTGTGGTACCATCGTTGTTTCTGATTTCTATAACACAAGTGCTTTAGCTACTTACCTTAGGATCAGAGCAATGTATGTGATGTTGTCCAATATTTATTTATTTATTTATATTCTAAAAAAATAAACTGTTATTTAAGAGTTGGGACACATCTATCACTCAGAAAATATTATTAAAAGCAGCAATAATGCTTTTCAACTTTATTAAATAGGCATATCATTAATTTATTCAGCTACAAAAAGGTTTAAACACATTATCCAGCTGTGAAAAGCGAATATTAAAAGGGCAGCCAGGTTCGCTTTAGTTACGTCTAAGTGAAACATATTACATCAATTACGCCACGCCATTGTATCGCTCTTGTCGTAGGGCTGCCAAAATTAGTGCAATCTATAGGTTTGACAAATTAGGAAATTTAAAAAAAGTTTTGCAAACCTTACTGTGTCATATATCAAATGAATGGGCTCATAACGAGCCCTTTGTTATTATAGAAAAATAAAAATACATAGTTTTGATTTGATTCATGAAAAAAGACGAAAATTTACCATCCCCTGGATCTCCAAAACTACTGAGACTAAAATTAAAAAAATATATTAAATATATTTTATTGCTTGCATTCAGGGTGTCCCGTAAATAAAAGATCATCATCATCACCAGCCTATATATTCAGTCCACTGCTGGACACAGGCCGCTCCAAAAGGAGGATTTTGCCATAATCGCCACGCTTGGCAGGCGGGTTGGCGATCGCAGTTTAGCCAATGGTGGAGAGGAGACGCTGCTGCCCGTCTTCTTGTGGCGGTTTTCCTGTAGTCGCCTCTTACGACACCCATAGGAAGAGAAGGGGTGGTGCGATTCTTTTAACGTGCCGGCACCATACGACACTTTAAAAAGATAAGTTTATCTTTTATTTAACCACATAATCCTATACATCATAGTGAACAATTTTTGTTCTGTAACATTTTAAAATATTTTTTTTTTCTGTCTTTCTATACAAATTCAATCGGCTGTTTGGTTATTTTGTATGGGAAGTCAATTAATTTAAATGCAAATTTGCAAAAGTGATAAAACAAAAGTTGTTCACTATGATGTATAAAATATGTGGTTACAAGGATATCCTTTATTTACGGGACACCCTGTATAGATTACAGGAAAACCTATAGGAACTCTATCAATCTATACTAATATTATAAAGAGGAATGATTTGTACCTATTTTTGTATGTTTGTAATGAATAGGCTCAAAAAGTACTGGGCCGATTTAAAAATTTCTTTCACCAAACGAATGCTACATTCTTCCAATTTGACATAGGCTACATTTCATTTTGAAAAAAATTAGGGATCCTTGGTAAAATTTTAACAATGTAACCGAAGGTGTAGAAAAATGAGTCTTAAAATGTCTTTCGTCGAATGCGCTGCCGAAACTATTAGCGATAATTGTCTACCCTGTGCGAAGCCGGGACGGGCTGCTAGTTGAAAATAAAGTGGCAAGGCGCACACATTTGACCATGGCATTGTACGGAACCCTCTCCACGCGACTTCAACTCGCACTTGGCCGGTTTTTTCTGTATCCTACTGCTGGGCCAAGATTTCTCCCAAGTCCCTCCCTGCATCCTCCGGCATGTTGTAGTCAAAGTCTCCCGACATTTGATGTAGTTCTTCATCCAGGAGCACTTAACCTCTCAGCACACGAAAACTAGACAGTGGATATAGTAGCTCAAGCACTTGTGTTATAGAAATCAGAAACAACAACGGTACCACAACACCCAGACCCGAGACAATGTAGAAAAGTTCGTTCTCTACATTGACCCGACCGGGAATCGAACCCGGAACCTCAGAGATGGCGGCGCCACATAGTCCATCCCGCTCGCCTCTCGGCTACTACGGAGGTTGTCAAAATTACATCTTTTAAAATGACAAATAGATGTTTTAAGACTAAACTTTTTATGTATTTCTTTTAGCAAATTACTTTGCCAATATGTGGAATACATATTATTAAATTGAAAAAAGACATAACATTTAAGCATCGACTCGAAAAAACAAAAAGGAATAATACGTGCAGCATTCCCTAAATGGCGTTGATGTCACAAATAAATTGAGAAGGCAAATTTCGTCCAGTCGAGATATGTCCCTGTAGCCTAATTGGTAAAGCGCCTGCGCGCTAAGCAGGAGATTAGGGTTCAAATCCCGACATGGACGAGTTGTCTTTTTTCAATTTAATAATATGTTTAAATACTAGTCAACCCTAGACGCTGAGCGATCGCAGCCGGCATTGGTATTCCAATAAATCGCTCGACCCTTTCTGCAGCTCGCGTTCCTTTTCATTTATTGCTCAGTCAGCTCACTGCCTCAACTGCCCGAGCGATTTGTGACTGATCGCTTTCAATAACAACGCGCAGAGTTTGTTTGAGAACTGTCAATCAACAGGTACAACAAGCCAATTGGTAGAGGAACGAATTACGTGTTTCACAGATCCGAAAACGATTTAAAACTATACTGGTTTAAACTTTTATATCAATACCTATAGAAATAATAACGGAATGTCATAAAATAATGTATAAGAGTTACCAATCATAAGTCTTAACAATATCAGTGGTTTGCACTTCAAAAATAAAGAACTACAAATACAAAATTTTATCCCCTTATAAACCACTTAAGAGTTAAAATTCCAACATCACCGATATGCCTTGCGTGAGTTACCAACCACACGCCTAAAAAATGAATTCAGTGAGTTTTATATCGAAAATAAAGAACTTCAAATTTAAAATTGTATCTCCTTTGGAAGGGTTGACCTTCAAAGGCTTAAATTCCAAAACCACCGATATACTTTGCGTAAGTTTTCAACCATAAGCATAAGTAATGATTTGAGTGTTTTTTACCTTGAAAACGCAAGGACCGTCCAAACACAACTTCAACCCTCTGTCGGGAGTGTATTTATCAAAAGCGCTGAAACTCATATATATTAATTGACATACATCAGCCTAAACAAAAAAAATTGAGAACCTCATTTAAATCCAGATAAACTTTCATACAAAATTTCACCCTTTATTTGCCATCTTGAGGGTGGAATTTCCAAAAATCCTTCCTTGGTTGATGGCTACGTCAGAAGAGGAATACGTATGTGAAATTTCAAGTTTCTAACCCTAAGGGTTTGGCCTGTGCGTTTATTTAAAACTTTCATTCCCTATTTTACCCTCTTAGGGGTTGAATTTTAGAAAACGCTGAAATACATAACCATCATTATTGCCGTACTCAATTTATAAGTCATGCAAATATGTCCAAGCAATAAAAAGTTTTATACAAACTTTTATCCCCTATTTCACCCCCTTGGAGGTTCAATTTTTGGAAATTCTTTCTTAGTGGATGTTATCGTCGTATGTAAAATTTCAAGTTGCTAGCCCTAAGGGTTTGGCCTGTGCGTTTGTTTCAAACTTTCATCTCCTATTTTATCCTCTTAGGGGTTGAATTTTAGAAAACGCTAAAACACGTGATTCATTATTTTTGCCGTACTTAATTCATACCATATTTCATGTAAATATGTTCAAGAAATAAAAAGTTTCATACAAATTTTCATCCCCTATTTTATCCCTTTTTGGGGGTAGAATTGATCAAAATACTTTCTTAGCGGATGCCTACGTCATAACATCTACCTGCATGCCAAATTTCAGTCCGATACTCATTCTTGTTTCACGTGAACAAAAACTCAATTTGCTTAATAAATTAAGTTTTTCTTTTTGTATTCCAAAATACGGCACATTAATTTGATTGGCATTTCGCAATTAGTTATTTTCTAACCAAAGTTTATTGTGCCTTACAGGGTTTATAACTATACCGACTATAAGCCTTGCTTGTAACCATATCTTGTAGCTAGATCTTAGTCTTCATAGCCATTGCCTTGCAACGAGGTAATCATCGGTAGCCGTCTCGTACTTTTTGGAATACCGCAACATTTTGAATATTCATATTTATTTGAACTTCAAAATTTAACAGCAGTATTATTAATAATCATTAGCATAACAGATCTGACCACAGATCAAATTCGCCCCCAACAACCCATTCATCGCCATAGCTGAGAAGCTGCCGCCAGGTCACAATCTTCCCTGGCCTATTTGGAAGGCGTTAAACAGACTTCGTTCAGGTGTAGGCAGGTGCAATGAACTCAGGAAAAGGTGGGGCTTCACTGAGGACGACACGTGCGAGTGTGGCGCCTTACAGTCTATGCCACACTTAATGTCGTGCCCTACCTCTCCTGCCACCTGCACGCAGGAGGACCTTTACAACGCCAACCAGAAGGCCATTGATGTTGCCACTTTTTGGGCGCAGAGAATTTAATTGCCATTGACTCGAGAAGAATAAAAAGAAGCATAACAGATGGTCAATATGCTACATTACCATCATGAATCATTTATAACATTACAATTTATCACTCAATTTACAATATTAAGCTACCTATAAGAACCAACGCTGGCAAATTACGGCGATTAATGAATGCATATAATAAATACTTCACTAATATTGATTTATTTGTCTTGTCACGAACGCAATTTAAAAAGTGTATCTTCCATACCTTAGTGAATATTGGTTAACTGATTGTTCGTTTCTCATTAATTTAAATATGTAAAGACAATGTTTGTTTGCTAAGTTTGCTTGTACTTAATAACTACTTATTGTTCTAATATTATTTTGAGAATAATGGTGCTGGTTGCGTAATTATATAAGTTTTTCTAATAATAATGTAGTAGTATTAAGCATTATTGCGCAATTGTTTGGTATTCCAAACAAAAATAAAATGACTAAAATTAAATTATAATTAAATTGTTTAATAGGTCACATGCTAATACATTGATAGATAGCAGTTACGTCAATAAATTACAATAAATGTCATCATCATCGTCATCATTTCAGCCACAGGACGTCCCCTGCTGAACATAGGCCTCCCCCAGTGACTTCTAGATCGGCCGGTTGGAAGCGGCCTGCATCCAGCGTCGTCCTGCAACCTTCACCAGGTCTTCTGCCCACCATGTGGGGACGTCCCACACTCCACTTGCCGGTACGAGGCCAATAAATGTCAAAACAAAAATACTAAATATCAAAATTAAAATGCCATAATAAAAATCAAATGTTGTTCAATTTAGGATTGATATTACGAGTATAATATTATGTCAGGATAGTAAATTAATTTACTAATTGAAAGGAGCTTTTTTCTTTTTTGTCACATGGGACCACAAAACACAAAAATTGATCTATTGTGTCTCCTTTAGTTGGGCAGAGGAGTTATTTCGTTCCGCGGGTTCGGTCGCTCGCTGCGGGCCGCAGACAAAAGCCTTGCGCTTCTCGAACTCATCCCTGCTGCTCATATCGCGCAAATATGCCAGATTAAAATGCGGCTGGAACTCAGACAATAGGCTGAAAAGAAGAACCCCGAGTCGCTGGCTGGATGAACGTATTTTTTTTTTAGTAAACGTCGTTTATTGAAAACTGCCCGCAACTTCGTTCCATACGATAACGTAAAACGTTCAAATAAAGAACAATACATAGAAAATTATCCCTCAGGAACATTTAACCTTAATAAAAAGTATTATATTATGTTAATCCAGATCATATTCTATACGTGTGCAAAATTTCATCCAAATCCGTTCAGCCGTTTACGTATGATTGAGTCACAAACATCCAAACATTCTCACAAAGTTTGTGGGAAAGCTGTTTGAATAGTAGTACAAGATGGTGCAAATATAAATTGTACCCATTCAGTTTTTAGAAATAAGAAACTGTGTGTTAATTACAACATACAAACATTAGTTTGGAAAAATGATTTGTGTGATGGCAAACTAAATATTGTGGTCATACTGGTAGGGACACTGGTATGACCAGTGGTCTGGTCTTCAATGGCGCCAGGGCTTAATTTTAAGAATAACTAAGCACTCGCCCTTACATTTGAGATTCTTAGTATGACCATAGAGTCATACTAAGAATGCAAATGACTGCACAAGTTGACCTCACATCGCAGTGGATACAGGTCACCCACCAGGCTCAAAAGACTGCGTGTTCGGGGTTTCCAATTAAAGAGCGACCGTAAATCTTTGCCAAATACTTTCTGATGACAGGTTTAGAGAGAGGATGAGGAACTGGGGATTCTTCCTACGCAAAACCCTGGACTGAGATCGACCCAAGTGTTAAAACGGGTTTCTGTAACACAAATCCTTGGAATATTGGCATCTATGATCGGCCTCTATGAATGATACTTCAAATGCTAAGCTTAGGCTGCACCATCTTACTTTAACTTTAACTAACGTCAAAAGTCTGTCAAACTCCATACAAAAACACCGGTTATAGTTATGGTTAAAGTTAATCCATTAATGACGTCAACGGTACCTTAACATGTCCACATTGCACCAGGGCGCCATTTTGTGCCAAAATTGGTTATGTTAGCCATGTTAGGGCACACCGTTGACACCCTTTGTAGCGGAGTTTCATTGTCACCGTAGCCGAAATCGGCCAAGTAGGATTATTATTATGCTCGAAAAAAAGATAACAATTGAATAAAAATGGCGCCGTCAATATGTGTGAGCGAACTGAGCAAGAGGATTAAATTGGTATATTAAAAATAATAGTTTTATACAATACGTCCAAATGAGTACAACTCCACGCTACCGAACCGACGGTAGCTCCTGCGGTATTTCAATAAATAAACGTGCCGTTGCAGCGGATTCCGCCCCGATTATTGCTCTCCGACACCCGACCGCTCATTAGAGCCAGGCTGCATCGAAAGGGTTCCCACTGCAACAACAAATGAATGAACCGTAAAATAGTTCTGTAGCTATTCTTCATTGTTTTGCCGAACCTCACAAATATGAACTGCTGGCATACCAGGATTTCGGTAGTACCACTATGTAAGCTCGCCTCAAAATCTCTAAAGTTGCTAAAAGCTATAACCAATCTGGGTTTTATTAAGTGTACCTTGAGAATCATAAATAAAAATAAGTATTTTTGTTTTGATCTCGCCGCCATATCTTAGGATTTTGAAGCGGCCCGGCCCTTCCCTTCTATTCTCAAAATTTTGTAAATCGACAAAAAACATCAATTTATATAGCACAGGGTACAACGTACCCTCTGGTCAGATTAGTTGCACTTCTTCTTCTGTCTAACTCACACCTTATTTCACATTCTTTTGCCAACCAAGATATGTTTTAAAAAAATGAATTTTAACTGATCTCGCCCCCATATCTTAGGATTTGAAGCGGCCCGGCCCTTCCCTTCTATTCTCAAAATTTTGTAAATCGACAAAAATCATCAAATTATATAGCACAGGGTACAACGTACCCTCTGGTCAGATTAGTTGCACTTCTTCTTCTGTCTAACTCACACCTTATTTCACATTCTTTTGCCAGACCCTTAACATTTTTGTGCCCCGGCTTATTTTTGCTGCAAGTAGTTTCCTTCAGGGGCATAGTAACAGTGATGTCCCGATGTCATTTGTCATACGCGCCCATCGGCCGCCGGAGCGCGCGGGTGCGACCACAAGCTTCAGGGGGTAACCATGAACTCTTAAAACAATCTCAAATGTGTCAAACGTACGAAATTGACAGATTTGAGATTGTTTTAAGAGTTCATGGTTACCCCGCAGTACTTTGCCCTTCCGAACTTATCCCAATACTAGTAGTTCTCCAAGTACTTGCTTTGTCTCTATGCCTATAGACATTTTTGACCGAGTCTTACCTTTTCATTCGGTAAAAAGCGGACATAAACCGACTGCGGACTGCGCTAGCTTGGCTAGTAATCAGTGATGTTATTTAATTACAACATCGCTCTATTTGTACTGGTTATTCTTATCATGGGTAATCTCAATTCCAAGCCCTTTGAGCTACGCGATTCTCTAAGTTGAAGAAAGTGTGTAACGTCTGTCTGACACCCTTCGAAGCTGGTCGAAAAGGCAATAGTTCGGTTTTTATATTATATTTTTATATTAATTAATAACTTGGTAAATGACGACACTGAAACGACAATGAAACGTACTTGCACATTTAGACTCAGAACTGGGTCATAACCATGAACTCTTAAAACAATCTCAAAGTTGTCAAATCTGTCAATTTTGGTACGTCATTTCATACAAAATTTGACAGAAATGATAATGTTTGACAGATTTGAGATTGTTTTAAGAGTTCATGGTTACCGCCCTGGAAAACACGAAACATGTTGTCCACTTAATTGCGAAGCAGTGGTCCGGGTTGTTCCTATGTTCCTAAACGGCGTCTAACTTATTCAGCTAAAGTTAAAACCGGCGCAGTAGCGAGAACATGTGTGACCAACGACCTAACATCGAGTCAGAAATATTGCTATAGGGCTGTCGATTCGAAGCAGAGGTAGAAATTATTATTTGGTGACGGAGTACGTAGGCGGTGCAGGTTTCGAATCCCATCATCATCATATCAGCCTGTTGCAGTCCACTGCTGGACATAGGCCTCCCCCAAGGAGCGCCACAGCACACGATCTCCCGCCCTTTGCATCCAGTCGCTGCCAGCTGCCTTCTTCAGGTCATCGGTCCATCTAGCCGGGGGGCGTCCTACACTACGTTTGCCTAAGCGTGGTCTCCATTCGAGAACCTTCCTGCTCCACCTCTCGTCGGTTCTGCGACAGACATGGCCAGCCCACTGCCACTTCAGCTTGCGTCCCGAATCCCGCAAGGGGCAAATGTTTGTGTGAGAAGCACGAGCCTCTGCCTTAATCATAGATGCTCTTAGCATGTTTATCCTTTATCTAATCGCCATAGTATATGATTTGCTTAGTAAGAGGCTAGATAATGAAGTAATAAGCTTGAAATATCCATCCAAATTCCAGGCAGTTCAGTGTCTGTGCAGCTAACTGAATCGCACAGATTCAACACTGAACTGCCTGGAATTTGAGTGGATAGTTTAAATCTAATGGTAACCCCCTGAGCTGTTTGATATTAGAGCTGTCGATAGCAGCAGCATCTCCGCTAAATACCGTCCATTGGAGCAGGATTTAGCTGACCTGTTAAATAAATCTTTTTGACGACGTCCGTATCCGAGAGGCAGCACGCCGCGACTACATGTATATGGAGTCGCCATCTCTGAGATTCCGGTTTTCATCCTTAGTCGGGTCAATGTATCTATATTGTCTCGGGTATGAGTGTTGTGGTACCGTCGTTGTTCCTTTTCTAGAACACAAGTGCTTAAGCTACTTTACTACTACCTTAGAATCAGAGCACTGTGATGTTGTCCAATATTTATTTGTCATCCGACTGTCGCGTCTGTAGTTCCGACAGATTTTATTTTTTTATTTTATTTTATTTATTTGGCTCTTCAACAATGAGTACACCATTACAAGCTAAATTTACAATTCACAAACTTGATTATCTAAGTGCCCCATCTCTTTCAGAAAAGCACTACATCTACTAATAAATTAGTACGTATTTTGTTTTTCGATACATATTCATATTCATTTAATCACTTTCATAATGTAACATTAGTCCACAATACAGGTACAAAACATTTTCATTTTGTTACAGAATGACCTTCTAAATCATTCGTGATTTTTTGATACGAAATAATTGAAATTAACATTTTTTAACATAATTAATTCGAATTCCATTTATAAATTTTAATCTAACTATACTAATATTAAAAATAGTCACAAATTGTCACAATATATAATGTTATGTCAGATTAAATCAAATAAAATACATGATGAATAATAATAAATTGCATGTATTTAGACAACCCTATACAGCAGAAGTTCGCTCGGGGCCCGCGATAAAGACATTTGGTACGAGTTCGATGCGGGCTAGGCAGTAGGCGAAACCGAAATTAAATCACAAAATTGGAATCTCAGATATTGTTTGCAAATATCCAGCTGTGGACTTTACGTGGTCTGGTTGAAACGAAAGGCATAGTTTTGTATTTCGGGATTTGTAATTTTATATATTTTCTTAACTAGGTAACAATATTGGTTTAACTATCTTGTCCTGTCAAGCACAGATAAACAAAATTACGAGGCATTAATTTCAATATTATTATTGAGTTCAATTCAGGGTCAATTCAGGAAACGATCTTTTCCAAATTGGTTGGAGTCTGGGTGTTCACAAGAATGTTGATTCCCTACTGCCAGACCAAGATTTAAAATAATATGGCTTTCTAGCACCTATGACACGTCTCAAGCATAGCTGGTTGGTGATAAGAATTAACAGCGCGAGAATATCACTACCTTTGCAGGAAATAGAGTTTCACTATCTGGCCTCTCATCTTTATCATCATCATCACTTCAGCATTAAAGAAGAAATAGATTTTATCGTTATCAAGGCTCACAATCGAGTCATTAATAAACAGCAGGAAAACGATTTCCATTGCACTTAAATGTCTCATCCCAGGGTAAGGTCAGCCCCAACGACCGGCCTCTGTAAACACTTAAGGAGATTGCCGGTGTCACACACCGCGTGGCTAATGCGTTGTCTCAGCCCAAACTGTGTCAACTTTTGTACGTATACACCGTGAATTTTTAATTACCCGAGAAAATTAACTAACATACTCAGATATCGATATACATACATCGAAATATACATGAAAAAAAATTCATTCATAGTTATTCCTTCCGTACGCCAATATTACGCGACCAAATTAGGTGGATTTTGGTTCCGTTAATGTTGGAATGATAATGATTACTATTTGAATTAGCAGGACTTTTATGGAGCATATTTTTTAAGGAATGTTAGGGACCTTTGAAATAAATTTATCATAAAAAAAAAATATTCGCCAAATTCGATGTATATCGATATCTGAGTATGTTAGTTAAATTTCTCGGGTAATTAAAAATTCACGGTGTATTTTTGTTATAATAAACTGGACGATGCAATATTTGAAATCGATAGAAATCGACACCTTTTAATCAAGTCGATAGTCGATTTTTAGTTCTTATGCCATTTCTAAATTTCTGACTTCACCATAGTAGTATATGCATATGATAACATAGGCTGGATTCGGCTTGTTATAACATTTACCTAACACGCTGCATACGACGTTTTTTGGTTCGTTTACAAATGGCTTACCTATTGCCATACGATACCATAGCAATAAGATTTTAATCCAGTGGAGAGATTTTAATACAATAAGGATTGCATGAAAAAAAATCCCGGATTTTTTTTTAAAAGTTATCAAGAAAAAAAATCTTCCTTATTTAATGGAAATCCATAGGTATTTAGCTAACATGTGTAAATGTTGATTGATGACCGGTTAGCTTTGCACAAGAGTTTGTCAAGGTAAAATATATACGTGCACAAAATATATTCTATCACATTATGTAATGAACGATAAAACGTAAGGGTATGCGAATAAACCCCTCATAAAACTGTTTTCATTCGATACCTCCTGATTATTATTTTTATATTCAGCAAGCGTTCTTTTTATTTCGCACCCTCCGAAAAACCCACATAATAATTTCTAATCACACATAACATTAGCATAGTGTATCCCTGCGGTTCGCGAAGACGGCGTAATCCCTAGTGTTGTTCGTCGACTGCTTATCGAAACAATCTTATCGATAACTGTTTGGTGTGTGATCAAATAACGTTTAATTCTTTTATAACGTTAAACTTGTTCTTTTAGAATGTACTCATACATTGGATGATTTCAGCCTATTTATAATTTTTATGGCGACCTCAATTTCGTTACTGTAGTCCAAAGTCAGTCCGGTACCAGATTTCACGCTGTGGAATTCATCAAGTTTACGATTTTCTCACGCTGTTGGATTTATCAAGCCCTAGATTTTCTTGGTTACTATTAGATATTCGTTCGTGGTCGTCAGCACAGCTGTAGCACGTCCTCGGGCCATCTTTTATTCATTTATGTAATACCACTGCCTTCAAATACAGCGTTTCACAAATACGATATACTTATAACATTTACAGTTGCTTAATTCCAACAGCTCTTACAATTTCATAGGAAAACCACAGCATACATAGTATTTATTTTTTTATTCTTTATTGTACGAAAAAAATGAAAAATATGTGGACTTAAAGCCTTAAGGCATTATAAGCAAGGCGAGGCTTTTATTTCATTAATAATTAATCGTTTGTTTTGAATAGAAAAGTGCTGTCCGTACGTAATTCTTTATCAATAGTAAACATCTTATCATATCTTCACCCCAACCACCTTAGTAGGTAAATCGATTGGTTTATCGATAAAACTATACAACACTAGTCATCCCGGGATCCCGACGCGACCTTGCGCCTGATCGATTCGGCGAGACTACACACATTCGACACTTTGTACAACTAGCAGCATCGATGTTGAGCACTGGGAGAAAGATGCGCAGAAGCCCATTCCGATTACGTGATTGGCTAGTAGTGCGATGCGCTTGGCGGTACAAGTGTTAGCTCCGCGCACACGCTCCTCTGATACGATGATCGTCTCGTAAGATGCGCAAAGCGATCCCCACTCTCTTCCCAAACGCTCAACATCAGAGCCGAGTACCTGTATTTTCAGCGAGGCCAACGCAAGAATGCGTTCGCTATTTATTTACTAAACATGGAATCTCAAAATTCTTAAGAGAACTCAATGGTGTGCGCTTATTGTCTATGTGTACTAGTGATGCCGCGAATACTCGCTATTATTCGGTATTCGGCATTACTCGTATTTTTTTTTTTGGTATTCGTCGAATACCGAATAACAATGTCTATTATTCGACATTCAGCGAATAGCTGTCTAAATAAACTGACAAAAAAAAACTATTGAGTTAAAATAATCAAATAAGTTTTTTTTAAAAGCAACCAACACGAGGTATTCCCCGTAAAATAGTTATGTACAAGAAAGGGGTTGCCAGCATGTCAAAATGTAAATCAGTATAATACGAAACTGATTTTTATACTTTCTTTTCTTTTCTCATACATAATCTTAAAAAGTTTTAGGTTACAGTTGTAGGCAACAAGTATATGATTCTACAAACGTGATATTATTTATTATTTGATAAGAAATAGATATTTTTTATATTACTGTCTTTATGTCGAATAATAATAGCGAGTTATTCGACTATTCGCCATAGGGAATGGCGATTAATCGGTATTCGACTATTCGCTATAACAACTATTCGCGGCATCTCTAATGTGTACCTAACTTTTCTATGTGTGCGTAACCTGTTGCATACTTGACTTGCACCATTACCTGCCAGTTATTTCAGATACTTCATCTTATGCTTGCTGTATTAGTATTTAATCTAATATATAAAATTCTCGTGTCACAATGTTCGTTCCCGTACTCCTCCGAAACGGCTTGACCGATTCTCATGAAATTTTGTGAGCATATTGAGTAGGTCTGAGAATCGGCTAACATCTATTTTTCATACCCTTAGTGATAAGGGTTGTCCACCCTTAACAGAAATTACTTAAAAAATATTTATATGGCAAAACAACGTTTGCCGGGTCAGCTAGTAATAAATATTAACAAATTCGTGTCCAAACTAAGAAAAGCTTGTACACTTTTAGACATATTAGACAAGAAAAACACTTGAGGAATTTCATCTTGTCACGTGACGTCCTCGGTAGCTTAGTGGTCAAAGCACTCGCCCGGTATGCGATGGGACGTGGGTTCGAGTCCCATCTGAGGTCGATGATTTTTTTGAAGTGTTATTTATCTTCAAGAAAAACTTTTAAACATCATTATACAGGTTGACTTATTTATCACCATCCAAACCCTCTGAGAAGACTCCCGTGATACAAACGAACAACTCTTTCGATTAGACCAACTCTCTAACTGCATAAAAACAGCTGTTCCATACAAAATATCAATATTCATTCGACCAAAATGTATGGGACAGCTGTTTTTTTGCAAATAAATGATTTATTCATCACATCACACATCACCAGCCTATAGCAGTCCACTGCTGGACATAGGCCTCTCCAAAAGGAGGATTTTGCCATAATCGCCACGCTTGGCAGGCGGGTTGGCGATCGCAGTTTGACCAATGGTGGAGAGGAGACGCTGCTGCCCGTCTTCTTATGGCGGTTCTCCAGCAGTCGCCTCTTACGACACCCGTAGGCAGCGAAAGGGGTGGAGCACTTCTTTTATTGATTTATTCATTTCTTCACAAATATAGAATCTTATGGCTAAGACTACTATAGAAAGTAAGAACACCTTAATTCTAGATCTGTATGAGTCTGGTGCATGAAATAGGATTTTTTCGAGTCCTGTTCTACAGGTCACCAGGCCCATACCGCAGATTTTGAAAATACATTTTGTGAGCAATAATAAATACTGAAGAATCTAGGTCGTAAGAGCTGGTATTGTTTAGTTAAAACTGAAAGAAAGAATACAAAAACAGAAAATTAACAAGCAGTTAAGTGCAGAATACGGTGAAAAGGTAAAGGTAAATTACAAAGGAATAATCGCATCGTACTTTAGTGTGAATACTTGGTTACTCGGCTAATATACGGTCCGAAGCTAAAGCTTTACTGTTGATTGACGCCGGACTGTCTCTTCCTTGTCCCATGTTATTTTCTGTGATCCTGTTAGTCCACATTCCCACAATAAACGTAGATGTAGTTGGCCTAATTTATTCCGTTTTATGACCACCCTAGGTATTTCTTAGAAGCATATAGGTTTAGGCATAAAGGTCCAAAATAATTCAGTGCCGACGATAGTCTACAACTACTAAAGTTGGTGTTACCAGTGATGACATCCAGTGGAACAGAAACGGGGCCTCTTACTATGGGCCTTATAAGGAAGCTCAAAGTTGCACAGCGCGCTATGGAAAGGGCTATGCTCGGTCTTTCTTTACGAGATCTAATCAGAAATGAGGAGATCCGTGAACGAACAAAACTCGCTAACATAGCCCGACGGATTAGCAAGCTAAAGTGGCAGTGGGCGGGGCACATAGCACGTAGAACTGACGGCCGATGGGGCAGAAAGGTTCTGGAATAAAGGCCACGTACCGGCAAGCGCAGCGTGGGACGTCCACCCATAAGGTGGACAGACGACCTGGTTAAGGATCAGAAAGCCGCTGGAAGCAAGCCGCTTCCAGCCGGCCAATCTGGAAGTCATTAGGGACGGCCTATGTTCAGCAGTGGACGTATTTTTCTGAAATGAAATGATGATGATGATGATCATGCGGCTCTTTTTATTGATCTAGTTGTGCGAATACTTAAACCCGCAATTGCAGATGCACCATGAACTTTACGCCATAAATGTGCCGTTTGCATGGGGAAAGTTGGCCTACTGCGTCCACTTACTACGTGACAATAGTGTCGTGCCGGCCCGTCTCCCGGCCGTCTGACCGGCCGGCCGGTGACGCAACCGGCCGCGGCCGGCCGCGTCCTTGCCGGGTATTGATTTTTTTAACGCGACCCACCGACTCGCCACTAATTCTATTTGAATACCATCTTGCCATGTGCTAGTTTGATTTGCGAAAGAAAAATATTTTTTTTGACATTTTCATGTGTCATATATGATTGCATGTTTTTTTTACAAGTCTTATTAATGCCCTTAATTTACGAAGACGAGATTCGAGAAGAGAAAAGTTTATATTTAAGCAGCAAAAGTTTCCTATCATTCTTTGAATCGTTGTAAAGACTTGGCCTGTCCCGATTCAGAACCGCTCGATATCAAATTGTCGACCGGAACATATCATGATTTAACATTAGACGTGTCACGTGTTTTACCTGTTATTAATTAGTTGTGTGTTTTATAACAGCCAGTTTACATAAAATCAATATTGCTATAAATAGAAGCCTAAAAGCGGTGTAGAAGTTGATTGAACTTTAATAAAGCATTCATTTGATTGTAGTTTTAAAAATAAAAATCTTCAATGGCAAGTGTTGTGTACACCTATAATTGGCAAACATAAGACTAAGACCTTTTCCATTTGTACTGTAATTGTCTTTTATGTCTTGCTGTTGGTGTGCCTTTTTTATAAAATGATAATAAAATAATCAAGCTTCACTCACGGTTCAGGCCGCTTAGCTATTCCCATCCTTAATTATGTTTTAGAAATTAATTAAGTGGAATTCAAGATAATTTTATCTGCAGCGCGGAACGACAAAGGCACAATAATTTCAATGCACAAAGTAAAACTACGAGCATATTTTATTAAATTCCGTTAAATCATATTCAGATAATTAATTCTTGAAACCGAGAAATGTCATTTCTAAGGTGCCTCAAAGGAAGTTGTAGTAAAGCGAAAATTCATTAGAATTTAAATGAGCGTTGCACCTAATTAGAAATTTGAAGGCTTCGCCTTAAGAAGTAGAAGGTAGGTAAGGTTTATGGACAGCATTCCTGGAAGGAAGCCTTCCGATCAAGGCACTGAAACGTGCAATGAGTTAATTCCTGAAGTTAATTTAGTCGGCATTTCTTATAAATGTGTTTACGAGGTCTTAAAGAAAACCCGCAATACTTACCCTCGGTTCTACAGAATGTTATGTAAACGGTATCATCATCATCATCACCAGCCTATATCAGTCCACTGCTGGACACAGGCCTCTCCAAAAGGAGGATTTTGCCATGATCGCCACGCTTGGCAGGCGGGTTGGCGATCGCAAATTGGCCAATGGTGGAGAGGAGACGCTGCTGCCCGTCTTCTTGTGGCGGTTCTCCTGTAGTCGCCTCTTACGACACCCATAGGAAGAGAAGGGGTGGTGCAATTCTTTTAACGTGCCGGCACCACACGACATTTAGAGTCGCCAAAATAATACGGAGGTGAAAGTTATATTTCGTGAGTGGACAGGAATAAAGGGCTGTCCCCAGAGACTGCGTGTCACGTGGCGCTGAACACTATTGCGCGGCTGAAAATAGTTGCCGGAACAGGAAACGAATATTAATGTACTATCTTCAGAGAAACTTCTCCGGGTAGCAGGTATGTTTGCTTAAAATTCAAGGCAGTTCCGTGTTAGGGCTATTTCAAATAAGACGTTTTGAGCCGGACGTAAGCCGTGCGTTTGCAAGACCGCACACTTAACTGTTGATTTTGGTCATATTTTGTCCAACGCAGGTGTCATACAATTTTCCGTGTGCGGTGGGGCAAACGCACGTTAGCAGTCCGTTTCAATGCGTCTAAATTGAAAGCACCTATCGTCTGTGTTACTGTCAAAACTTGAAACGGGACAATACTCAATTTGATTGGTCGAATACAGAACAGTGCCGGTAATTTTGCTTGAATGAAATGTCACATTGTTTTTTTTAAATCTGTTAAAATATTTTTTTTATTCTACAAAAAATATATAGGAAATATTTAAATGACGTAATAATAAAAAATCTATATAAAGAACATCGACACGTCCAGGAATTAGAAAAAAAATAAATAACTGGTATCAAACTGTCAACTCTGTCAAGCATAATCAAGCTTCCATCTTTTTATCTAATTCGTCTTTAATCTTATCCCTATAGATAGAGATATTTATTACTACAATGTTACTAATAGACTTATGGACTATCATTGAGTCTAAAATCCTGTATCAAAATTTAATCATCTATTAAGAAATAACATATTCGTATAGATAGATACTCTTTATTGCACTGCACACAAAACAAATAAGAAAAAAAAATATTCAGAGTGGTAATTTGCGTATAATTTGATCATAATGAATGAACAACTATGTGGCCCACAGTATTTAAACGTACCTACGGGTATATATTAAATCACAGTCAAATATACGCTCCTATTCACAAACCAATTTAAAAATACGCGACGGTTCTAAAGTCCTGTGAAGGCCTATCTCTAAAACGTTACGGGTATTGAAACTGATGCATGTATCCGTGTGTCCCGCAAGCTCTCGGCTCCGCGGGACGGTGTCCCGGAATGGAGCTAACGCCTTCGCCGCTCCTCCGAAATTCTTCGAATGTCGTATGTGTGCGCTCCGCGGTCCGTTACAATTGTGTAACAACCGAATTAGCGTTCATACTGCTACATGGACTAGGGGCTGTACGTACAGTACATGTTTACCCGGTTTTCGATGTTTTTATTTTATTTTAATGAGATGCATTACTTTAGCACTCTGTTTTTCCGTCTTCTTTGGCGTTTCCGTAATCTGATTCGTCCTTTGGAATCGGGTCTCAAAGATTTGTATCGTTTTTTAGGAGTTCATCAAAACAAACTTTTTTTGTGTTGTTGTTACTACAAAATGGCGGTTTTCGGACTTTTTTTTTACTTGTGCAATTAGTTCTTGCCAAATCACATTATTTTAGTTTTAGGTCAACGGGAAATACCTGCATTGAATAAAAGTTTGTTTTTTTATAGCTTCAAAGGATTGCGTATTTGATATTAATTTCAGCTTAATAAGACCCAGTGCTCCTGGTGAAAAGGGTCTAGACGAGACAGACAGACGGGCGATCTATCCTTTTCGGTAGACAGCCCTAAAAAACGAAACAAGGTTGAAGTAATACTGTTTTATACGCTGATTATTAGACCCCAAGAATCTTAGAATGTCGCTTAGCTTTTTTGTAGTTTAGATTAAGTGGCACATGGCTTGTGCTAAATATTAATAGTATCTATCCAGCCCAGTTAACCAGAAAGCAGCTATCTCTTGGCAGTCAAGAGGCCCAGGATGCCCAACAGGGCTAGCATGCGCGCATCGGTTATTTTATCAATAGACAAGATAAATTATGTCATTTTCCCTAACCTAACGGATCACATGGCTGGAGTGTCGTGTGGTGCCGGCACGTTAAAAGAATTGCACCACCCCTTCTCTTCCTATAGGTGTCGTAGGAGGCGACTACAGGAGAACCGCCACAAGAAGACGGGCAGCAGCGTCTCCTCTCCACCATTGGCCAAACTGCGATCGCCAACCCGCCTGCCAAGCGTGGCGATTATGGCAAAATCCTCCTTTTGGAGAGGCCTGTGTCCAGCAGTGCACTGATATAGGCTGGTGATGGTGATGATGATGATGACTGCACAAGTGCACACGGATTCTCTTGCAAGAAACATTGACGAGCCGATTTTCTATACAATGTTCAAAATAGGTAGGTACATTTTGACAGTCTTTTGTCATTTGAAATCGAGATATTGTAGGTAATAATTGTTAAAACTAACCCTGACATCGTTTGCGTAGACTTCTAAATTAAGCTTTAGAAAGAGGAATTAATAATCTAACCCAGGGAATTGTAGTCTAGAATTTGAAAAAAAAGGATATTTTTTTTTAATACTTGAAAAATATCGTCCGCCTCAGGTGGGATCCGAACCCACGTCCATCGCATACCGGGCGAGTGCTTTGACCACTAAGCTACCGAGACGTTAGTCACCTCGACGAAATCTTTCAAGTGGTTTTCGCTGTCAAAGCCAGCGTATTTTCTGATCAATGTTGCGGTATATACTACTACCGTCAACACCCGATAGAAATATTTTTACAAATATTTAACTATTGTTAAAGATTAGAAAAGCTTAAACAATTTAAATTTATGTTTTTAGCAATTACCATGCTAGGTTTATCTAAGTTTTTACCTAGCATGGTAATTGCTAAAAACAAAAATTAAAAAAGGAAAGGATATCCGTTAAAAAGCCGAAATAAAATTTTATTTGGATGATATTTTAGGTGGTGACCAACTTTATAGTGCCAAATTCCAGTCAATCAAGCATGAGAACATACGAGTAGACACTTATTCTCACATTGGCAATATTAATAGGGACCTACCTAAGATATTTATTTTGCATCTAGCTAGGTGTATATATATCTATACTTAATATTATAAAGAGGAAAGATTTGTACCTATTTTTGTATGTTTGTATGTTTGTATTGAATAGGCTCAAAAAGTACTGGGCCGATTTAAAAAAATCTTTCACCAATAGAATGCTACATTCTTCCAATTTGACATAGGCTACATTTCATTTTGAAAAAAATTAGGGATCCTTGGTAAAATTTGAACAATGTAACCGAAGGTGTAGAAAAATGAGTCTTAAAATGTCTTTCGTCGAATGCGCTGCCGAAACTATAAGCGATAATTGTCTACCCCGTGCGAAGCCGGGACGGGCTGCTAGCTAAGATAAAACTGTCGGCCATTTCTAACTGTATTTTTAGGGTTCCGTACCCAAAAGGGTAAAACGGGACCCTATTACTAAGCCTCCGCTGTCCGTCCGTCTGTCTGTCTGTCTATCTGTCTGTCCGTCTGTCACCAGGCTGTATCTCATGAACCGTGATAGTTAGACAGTTGAAATTTTTACAGATGATGTATTTCTGTTGCCGCTATAACTAAAAAGCAGAATAAAATAAATATTTAAGGGGGCTCCCATACAACCAACGTGTATTTTGCCGTTTTTATATATGGTACGGAATCCTTTGTGCGCGAGTCCGATTCGCACTTCGCCGGTTTTTTAATCTCATAAATCCCGTACTAGACCATTATGTTTCTTAATTACTTATCCTGGGAAAATTGTAGTGTGCTGCGGGCTAGCTGCTGCTAATGATAAATTGCAGCAGCTTTTACCTAAAAGGCTGAATAAATGCTGATAAGTATTCTCCGTCATACAACCAGGCACTCTAAGCACATACGGATAAGTGAGTCACGAATCGATGAGGTCACCTTACAGTTTTCTGGAGACGCGAACTAAGATCTGTATCAAACTGGCCGCAGAAGATAATATTTTGAGCTTTCACGCTATAGACATAAGGGAGGCCTATCACGCATGTCCGATATCTACCAATTCTTCATAATATTGCGATTAATAGAATACAATGTAATGTTGAGCGGCCCGGTTATCGGTGCCGAGTCATAAAATTGATTGATACGGCAGTTAACTGCGCGAGACGCTTGATTGAAGACCTCGAGATAGCCCCTGGAAGTTATTACGATAGATATACCTTAGTTAGACCTTAATTTGTTATACAGGATTGCCAAAAGAATAGGACACTCCTTAAAGCCACGTGATTATTTTCTCTTATACACATTAAAACAAGGGTTAGTATTTTTTGTTAGACAACCCGGTATTACTCAATTATAGTTAAAGATAAACCATTTATCTTTTTTTCAACTGCATTCTATAGCTTCCTTACGGCAGTTACATAACACAAGATAAAATAAACCGGCCAATTGCGAGTCGAACTCGCGCACGAAGGGTTCCGTACCATTATTATAAAAACGGCGAAAAAATCACGTTTGTTGTATGGGAGCCCCCTTAATTATTTATTGTATTTTGTTTTTTAGTATTTGTTGCTATAGCGGCAACAGAAATACATCATCTATGAAAATTTCAACTCTCTAACTAGCATGGTACCTTTGGGTACGGAACCCTAAGAACATAAATAAATAAAATAGGTACAGGAAATACATTTTGAGCTGCACAGTTTAGTTTCATATTGCTAGAATCGATGTCTTTTAAATAAATTCAAGACAACTTTCATTTTTACAGAAATAGTAAAGCGACCTCCAAATATTTCAAACAAACGCGCGCGCACACACACACACACACACACACACACACACACACACACACACACACACACACACACACACACACACACACACACACACACACGCGCGCAAATGTTTTGTTTTGTAAGATAAAAGTACTACGTGACTTCCAGACTTTTATTCTTAGACCAGCTGTTTCGTCGTTTATGAGCCATTAATCGGACAGCAATAGGGATGTTGACCTCATTCATAAAAAATCTAAGGCATCATTTATTAAAACAGACACTTTATTTTAGGCCTAATAACTCAGTACAATTTCATTTAAGAGACAAACTGATTTTTGATTGCTTTAAAATCGTAAAAAAGTAAGGCAGTTGAGTTTATCGGATAGTGACGTCATAATCCGATATCGCCATACAAATTATAAGAAAGATATCTGTTTTGACAGCTCATAAAAAGTATGTCAATTGATTGGTGGTGTCAACTAGCCTATTGCGGCCCAATCGATTCCCACTGACAGCGACAAGACAATCCACCTACGATTAGGGGTGAACTTTATTTTTGTCATTCATTCATTCATTCAATGTACAGACCACAGCACGTCGACCTACCCCAAAAGTCAAAAATTCTCCAATAGATTTTTAACTTTAAGCTTGACATATAGAGATCATTTTCAAATGAGAAAATTTCACATTTTGTGGTAGGTCGACGAACTGTTGTCCGTACATTTATTTCCGAAATCAAAGGTAAACTATTTATAGTACCTAAATATAAGGGGTTTCTTAAATATATGCCGCCGCTACAATGGATAAAAGTATTACTTAAACAGATTAAAAAATATTTACATATAGCTACAACATTGATCAGAGATACGCTGGCTTCAACAGCGAGAAGAAACACTTGAGAAACTTCATCGTGTCACGTGACGTCCTCGGTAGCTTAGTTGGTAAAGCACTCGCCCGGCATGCGATGGGACGTGGGTTCGAGTCCCATCTGAGGTCGATGATTTTTTTTTCAAGTGTTATTTATCTTTAATAAAACCTTGCATGGAATTGCTAAAAAAAACAAAAATCTAGATTAAAAAAATAAACCAAAATTAAACTTTATTTTGTTTAAATCCACGCTTGTGCTACTAGCCTGTTATAGCTTAGCCTAGCCCAAGCTACTTGGACAAGTGTGGAAGACATAACCTTAGCGATTTTAAGACAACTACATACCTACTTATTAATTATGTTATGTGATGTTATCTCTAATATATTTTATTTATACATTTAACTTCTAATTAGCTATCACGGCAGACGTTGGCCTTACAAACACGATCAGGGCCATAACCATGAGCTCTTAAAACAATCTCAAAGTTGTCAAATCTGTCAATTTTGGTACGTCATTTCATACAAAATTTGACAGAAATGATAATGTTTGACAGATTTGTGATTGTTTTAACAGTTCATGGTTAGGGCCCAGGGCCATAACCATGAACTCTTAAAACAATCTTGTATGAAATGACGTACCAAAATTGACAGATTTGACAACTTTGAGATTGTTTTAAGAGTTCATGGTTAGGGGGCAGCTGTCAAATAAAATAAGAAAAATCCCAGGCAATGTTCAGTTTTTCCTGAATTTCCTCGTTTTGAGGGAACTTCCTTATCTTAACAATACTGAACTCGATAAAAAATGGTTCAGTCGGTCGAGCTATTATTTCTTCATTTACTGTAATTTATTGAGGGAAGCACATATTCAGCAGTGTACGTCATATGACTTAAATGATGATCATGACAATTCAGGAGATTTCGCGAGACTTACGCAATTGATTTTTAGGGTTCCAGGGTCCATCTGTCTGTCTGTCACCAGGCTGTATCTCATGAACCGTGATAGTTAGAGGGTTGAAATTCTCACAGATGATGTATTTCTGTTGCCGCTATAACAACAAATACTAAAAGAACAGAATAAAATAAATATTTAGGGTGGCTCCCCCTTCCTCCCCCTCCCGCTTCGTGCGCGAGTCCGACTCGCACTTGGCCGGTTTTTTTTATAATATACAGATGATCACTTTATTCAGTATGTCTGGCAACCCTATGTCTGCCACCTGGCAAAGGAACGCAGTGAATCGAACTACTTAATTTAGAATAGTTTGTTACGGGATTGCTACCATGTTCCTTATTTTTGAGTTCCCGATATTTCGCCACTGTTGCAAGCGCCATGATCACGGAGTAACTACTAATAATTACGAATAACTAATAGTTACTCCGTGATCATGGCGCTTGCAACAGTGCCGAAATATCGGGAACTCAAAAATAAGGTACATGGTAGCAATCCCGTAACAAACTATTCTAATGTTATTGACCATGAAAGTTTAAAAGAATATATACTTAATTTAGGTTTTGTTCGGGAATTGTAAGGGTCTTCACGGAGAAAATGTATTTAGGCTTTTGTTGTTGTTTCTTCGCTTGCCGTTTTTGGTATTCACGATTAACTCCGATGAATATGTGACATAAAGAACCCTCAAATCAATTGTTTAGCAGATTATATTAGCCTGGCTATGAACAAAAGTGAGTGGACCTATCTCAATGTCACAAATCTACGCTGAATAATGTATTTACATTCACCGGCATAACTTTGGCCAATATCATCAGGAACTGATCTAAAGTTGGTGCTTCTTCTCACGGCATCGACAGCGTATCGGAGTCCGTTTATTTGTAAATGTGACAACAACGGACGGATCTGTTGGGACGAAAGTTTCTATCTAATGCATACAAATGCATCTGTGCGGAACGGTGCGGTGTGCGAGAAATGACACGACGATTTCAATACCTCTTAAATACGTCGCGTTTGTGAAACAGGTTAAAAGATTCTATAAAATAGTATTCCTTTACCACAGATTCTACTTAAGGGCAATCCATCGTACGGATTTTCATACGAACTCTTAAGTAGAAAATATTGGAAACTAATAAACTGACTCTAATAAGACTTTCTATGAGGTGGACTGATCAGATAAAAGCGGCAGTGAATGGCTCATCATCACTGTATGAATGCACGAGGAAGGCAGCCATCAGAGAGGAGTGGCGGCGTGTTGTAAGGCTTGCCACCAACACCTGAAATGATGACCACGACCACTCTGTCAAGAGTGATACCGACATGGAAGAAGAATAAGACTTTCTATGACTAAGTCATTCTATTCTAATACAATAAGATGACACAGGATTTTGCGACAGCTAAAGAAATAATGTCCCATCTTATTTGTACTTAGTAAGTACCTACTTAGTTAGTTTTGGTAACGTGATATAATTTTTGTCGATGTTGACCTCATGTGAAAAGTTGTTGTACTTATTTGAGCAGCTGAATTATCCCATAAAGTTTTGTGTACCTGGAGTTACATATTTTATTTACCTAAATGAAATTGTTTTTCTAACACTTTGTTAATATTTCTGATTCCACGAATTGACCTACCCACAACTCCGATTTTTGTGGGGAGTTGAGTTTCAATAAAGCCGTTTTAGGGTTCCGTACCCAAAGGGTAAAACGGGACCTCATTACTAAGACTCCAGCTGTCTGTCTGTCTGTCACCAGTCACCAGGCTGTATCTCATATACCGTGAAATTTTCAAAGATGATGTATGTAAAAACAGAATAAATATTAAAGGGGGCTTCTATCCAACAAACGTGTTTCTTGTGCCGTTTTCATAGATAATGGTACGGAACCCTTCGTGCGCGAGTCCGACTCGCACTTAGCCAGTTTTTTTAATTCCGTCTCAGTGGGACATTTGTGCGTGGTAGATATTGATGTTGAATCGTATACAGGGCCCTAACCATGAACTGTTAGAACAATTACAAATCTGTCAAACATTATCATTTCTGTCAAATTTTGTATGAAATGACGTACCAAAATTGACAGATTTGACAACTTTGAGATTGTTTTAAAAGCTCATGGTTATGGCCCAGGTTGTTGTTTACGAGTCGATCGCGTAGTTTCAAGGATAAATCTATACTTTTGTTCATTGTGTGTAAACTATCAGTTTACAAACACGTGCAAAAGCAACGCCGAAGCATACTATCGAAATATGATATCGCAGGCAAGCCGTAATACAGCCGACCTACTTTATGCGGTGGTATTAGACGCCCGAACAATACCCTTGTAGCTTGCTTTGTTTAAATAGCATTAAAACTACCTCGCTGACGTAAAAAAAGAGTATCATTTACTATTTAACTTATTAACTATTCAATTAAACGACACTTTGGCAATCCCCATCCTGACGATGCCCGGTTCGCTTGCAGTACGTGCGGTCAAAAATCTACTCCCGCATTGGATTGCACAGCCATGAGCGTAGTTGTCGTGCACGAGCTACTTAAATCATCTGTGAAGATGTAAAGGCCAAATGATGATGATGACTTAATCATTATTATTCGATCCATTATTTGCTAGGAGAAAAAACGCTACCGTAAAAGTAAAGTGTTGGTTTAAGCGCTTACGTAATCAGATGACAGATCCATATTTTGAGTATCTGTAAGTGATCAAACCAGGGGGGTAACCATGAACTTTTTAAACAATCTCAATCTGTCAATTTCGTATGTCATTACGTACGAAATTTGACAGATTTAACAAAAGTAAAGACAGATTAGAACTGCGGGGTAACCATGCATGAACTCTTAAAACAATCTCAATTCTGTCAAATCTTGTTAAATCTGTCCAATTTCGTACGTAATGACGTACTAAATTGACAGATTCGAGATTGTTTTAAGAGTTCATGGTTACCCCTCAGTTCTAATACTTCTTAGAGGTAGAGAACGATTTGATATTTAAAAAAAAAGCTTGACTGCTGAGCTGGCCTGTCCATGATTTTAGATGAAAATATAAAAGACAACTTATTTGATACAAATTAAAGTAAAATACATAACAATAAAAAAAAACTAACTAACTATCTATTGACATGATGCTCTCACTCTGACCCCAAGGTTAGGACGTATTGGGGACATAGCGGCATATAGGACCACCAGAGAACTTCAAATCTCGCCAACAGATTCCTCATCATTCTATTGCAGTCCGCTGTTGGACGTAAGCCCCCCAAAGAGCGCCAAAGAGCACGATCTTCTGCTTTTTTCATCTAGCCAATATCAGCCATCTTCCTTAGGTCCATCGAGCTAGGGGGCGTCCTAAAATATGTTTGCCTATTCGTGGTCTCCACTCGGGAGCCCGTTTACTCCACCTTTCATCGGTTCTGCGACAGATGTGACCAGCCCATTGCCACTTAAGCTTGCTAAATTTTTGGACCATGCCCATTTCTTTGGGTTTTCTGCCTGATGATCTCGTTTCGGATTTTATTCTTTAACGAAATCTCAAGCTTATTGACCTTTCCATAGCTCGCTGAACTCGAACAAACTCCTATTTTCGTTTAAATAAATTAAGAACTTCTACAATTAAAACACATTTAAGTAAACAACAAAGCTTAGAAAAATACATAAGTTGTGTTCGTTGCAATGCTTACAATTCGTTTCAAAGCGCACCCAGCCTTTTTGTAACATTTGAGGTAGACTGAGTTTTTGAGACGTTTGTTACGAAACTTTCTTCTCGGTATTTTTCCTGGGAGTATTTCTCTGTAATCGAGAATTCCCGGAAAAAGTGTCAAACAAGGAATCTCGCGCGTTCCTAATGTGTACGGACCCTTTTAAAGTTATGCTCGCAGTCATTCAAAACATTTCTGTAAGGGATTCCTCTTTGGTAACTAGAATTCGTTTGAGCCTTTGAAGAAGGGAAGGAGATGGCGAATCTTAAAAAGAAATAATAACACCATTTATCGTCAAAAGGAAAGGAATTACACGAGGTACTATTTATTTTTGCCATAGGGCAAAAATAAGCTGCTCAAGCATATACAGGCTCGAGCCAATTTACAGAAGATCGTTTTCTGAACTGACCCAAACTGAAAATCGAAAACGAGCGCGTGCAAAGCGAATTACACCAATAGTTTTGACAAAAACTATAAACTAGCATCTTTATCTAGAACTCGCTGAACAACCTATCCAGCCCCTCTAGCATGTGCAACAAAACACGATATGATATAGCGATTTATCGCATATTTTTGGTCAGAATATGAACTTTTATAAAAAAAGCGAGCATAACTGTGACCACGGACATGCTTACTGTTTCAATAAAAATTCAAGATGGCGGCTTTGTTATCATATTTGAAAGTAAATAGGCGATAAATCGCTATATCATATCGTATCATAACGTGTTTTGTTGATCGTGCTAATGGGGCAGGCGAATATACCTACTACCTTTCGTAACATGTTTTTGTCGGCCCGATTGGCGTATCAGCGTGGTGATTCGCCTTGAAGGTAACTGGCTGGTTTCGATTTTCATTTCGGGTCAATTCGGAAAAATAACATTTCTAAATTGGGATGTGTTTATTGGGAGACGCTCCATGGCAAAAACTAATCATGGTACCTCGAAACAAAGATGTAAAAGCGTTACTCGATACCATGAAAATTTGTGTGCCGTCGGCCGCATATTTACTAAGAATGTTAAGAATGTTCAATTGAAATTAGAAGACACCCGAATTTCAACAGAGAAGATGGTTGGAAAATACCACCAGCATGGGATCCTGTTTTAACGAAATCCCATGCTAGGCCCCGCACTGCAAGACCTCTAGATACAGTTAGCTCTTTTTGCGTAGATAGGAACACAAATTAATATTAACTGAGTGACGGTAGTTTATATTTTTTTTAAATATTGTAAAGACGAATAACACCTTAGTCTACCTGTGACCACGAACGCTGTAAAGTGTTCGAAACGTCAGGTTAAGTAAAATGTTAATAAATCGCGAAATAATCCGTAAAAGTAGTTTCATTTAAATAAGAATGTTGAATTATGATTTATAAGTTAAAACTCAAGGCCTACTTGACTTCTATTTATTCTGCCCACGATTTTGCCTTTCCCAGACCCAAATTGAAACCGCTATAATTGTATCCAGCCCCGTCGGTCCGTATGTCACGATCAATTTATTCGCAGATCAGTAACAGAAAGTTGATTTTCGTATATTGTTATGGAAGTTATGACATCGTTTTGGCAAACAATTCACTTTCCCATACAAATTGTTGCAGCTGGTCATGTTAGGAGGTGAAGCGTTTTTTATTTAGAGATTTTAAAAATCTAAAATATACACTTTTTATGCGCGCAGTAGGTATCAGGTTTTGTTTTGGTCGTATTGTCAAACTTGTTGTATTTGAGCAGAAAACCCATAAATAATAATAAAAGATTTATGTTTTTTTTTATATGATAAGTAATAATATTTTTGTTATAGGACATTAAACTACAGTTTTTGTGTTGTTGATGTTAGAAAGCTCAATATCATTTTTGAAGACCTATCCATAGCTACAAACACGTATGGGTTTGATGAAAAAAATAATTTGGGTTTCAGTTCTAAACCTATGGGGAACGGGGGTTCCCCATAGGTCTATGGGGAACCCCCGAAATTTATTGTTTTTTTCTACTATTTTTGGGTGAAAATCTTAATGCGGGCCACAGAATACATCTGCTTACCATCTGTTTCAACAGTATAGTTCTTACAGTTTCGGAAAAAAGTGTCTGTGACATACCGGACGGACAGACATGACGAAACAATAAGGGTACCGCTTTTTGCCATTTAGCTACGGAACCCTGAAAACGCCGATACTTGACAATTCGGAAATCGACTGTAAACAAGACAAATTACTGCTTTCAGACGCTTGTTTTTAATTAATTGATTTCTTCCAACAATTTCACCGATATCTAACCCTAACCTAAGCAAAGCTTGCACAATAACGACTAGATAACGGATAGACACACTTAACTAAATACAGGGTGTACAAGAGAATAGGACACTCCTTAAAACCACGTGATCAACTGGTCATATACAACAACTTTTTCTATGAGAGTAACATCGAAATCATACATTTTTTTTCAGCTTCTCCATACAAAGTTACTCGCATACCTCGATGATAATGTATGGAGCATCTGAAAATAAAATCACGATTTCGATGTTGCTCCCATAGGAAAAGTTTTTGTATATGACCAGCTGATCACGTGGTTTTAAGGAGTGTCCCATTCTTTTGTACACCCTGTTTAAAAAAGAAGAACTGACTGACTGACATATCAACGCACAGCCCAAACCACTGGGTCTAGAGATTCCAAATTTGGCACGTAGGTTCCTTATAAGGTCTAGGGGTACACTAAGAAAGGATTTTTCAAATTTCATCCCCTAAGGGGGTGAAATGAGGGTACAAAGTTTGTATGAAACTTTTTATTCCTTAATCATATTTGCATGAAATCTAGATTATACAAATAAACATCCATGTCCTAGACTCAAATGCTCATGATGATCACAAACATTTTCTCCTTACGGCATTTGAAGCCGCAACCGTCGGGCTTAGTAAGGAACCCGAACCACTAAACCAGACCAGTAGCCATAATATGACCTATATTCAAGAGGTTATATAAGGTCAGTGTTATTTCACTTATCAGGCACCAGTCCAATAATATCTCGTGATTGACAATATCAGCCCCTCTAGCATGAGGAACAAAACACGATATGATATGATATATCGATTTATCGACACCCAACTTTCAAAATATGGTAACATAGCCGCCATCTTGAACTTTTATCGAAACAGTAAACATGTCCGTGCCGGCGACATCACGGTCATGCTCGTTTTTTTTGGTTAAAAGTTTAGTTTTTGACAAAAAATATGCGATAATCGCTATATCATATCATATGTCATGTCATGGTCTATACATAAGTATAATACCAGGTATAAAGATAAACTTGCCGTTCCAATGTTTAGATTGCACAAGGTAGGAAGTTCTTTCATGGGCAATTGTATTCGATTTTTAATAAATTACAACAGTCCATTGTTGAAATGCCTGTATAATTATGAATTCAAATTGCATGTTAAAAGAACTCTAATGAAAAAGGGCTATTACACCGTTAGTGATTATATAAATGATAAAAATGTGTAGTTTTAAAACTGCTTAGCTCACAACAAATCTTGTAAAATATCTATTTATTTTTAAAAGAGGCTGACAATAGTGACCGAGTTTCTCGCGCTGCTTCTTCTCGGCACTAGCCCACAATAGTCCCGAAGCAGTGGTAGGGAAAAAAAATTGGGACATATAAAAGTGCCTTTTATGGCCATCATCATATCAGCCTGTTGCAGTCCCCTGCTGGACATAGGCCTCCCCCAAGGAGCGCCACAGAGCAAGATCTCCCGCCCTTTGCATCCAGTCGCTGCCAGCTGCCTTCTTCGGGTCATCGGTCCATCTAGCCGGGCCATTTTATGTCCAATTTACAGAAATAAATGATTTTGATTTTGATTTTATGGTGTTTTGTTTCTCATGCTGGAGGGGCTGGACGATGACAAGACAATTGCCCCCCATCATTTCTAATGCACCTCTAAGGCCCTTATTACCACGTTCGTCATTCCACGCGAAGACAATCAGACTAGACGGATATAAATAATTCTACGTTTGTCGGTTTAGGCGCTAGGACCTATACGATTTAAACTGGGCCATCGACCGACCGGCCGACTAAGTCACTTTAGCGACAAATAAGCAGTTACAAAAACCGGTCAAGTGCGAGTCGGACTCGCGCACGAAGGGTTCCGTACCATTATCTATAAAATAAATGATAAATAAATAAATATAAATAAATATTAGACAACATCACATACATTGCTCTGATCCTAAGGTAAGTAGCTAAAGCACTTGTGTTATATAAATCAGAAACAACGACGGTACCACAACACCCAGACCCGAGCCAATATAGAAAAGTTCGTTTTCTACATTGACCCGACCGGGGATCGAACCCGGAACCTCAGAGATGGCGGCGCCATTTAAAGTCCGGCGTGCTCGCCTCTCGGATACGGAGGTCGTCATAACTACTAATAAAAAACTAGCAAAAATCACGTTTGTTATACAACAAATATTTATTTTATTCTGTTTTTTAATATTTGTTGTTATAGTGGCAATAGAAAAACATCATTTGCAATAGAAATACTTACATCATCTGTTAACAACTATCTAACTATCGCGGTCCATGAGATACAGCCTGGTGACAGACGGTCAGACAGACAGACAGACGGACAGACAGATGGACAGAGGAGCCTTAGTAATAGGGTCCCGTTTTACCCTTTGAGAGAGAGAGAGAAATATTTTATTAGACACACACAACGTGACGTGACACAACTATACAAAGGTAGAATACATACAAAATACAACCAACATAAAAAAGAAAAAGCAGACAAATAACACTTTAAACAAAAAGAAAAAAAATTGCATACTATGGGATCATAGTATGCAATCTTCTGTATATTTTTTTTCCCGTTCGATGCGGACGCATCGATACGGAACGGGAACCGGGATCCGCTTTGGGTACGAAACCCTAAAAATGACACCAATTATTATCTAGCCCTGAACTAATTACAACTTGTAACTACTAGGGTGGCTCTGAATAATTTAGGTGTAGACTTGTCGCAGTCGGATCGTATAATCCGCCGTATTAATGCTACAAACCAACTAGCTGTTTTGCAAAATAGAGGCGTTTTGCAATACGATACGATACGCAGAGGTTCGAAATAACGATGGGCTCTCCGATAAGTATGACGATTTTACAATCATTTACAATATTTTCGTTGTCTAAACCACTATACACCGTGAATTTTTAATTACCCGAGAAAATTAACTAACATACTCAGATATCGATATAGATCGAATTGGGCGAATAAAAAATATTCATTCATAGTTATTCCTTCCGTACGCCAACGCCGTACGCCGTTCCGTTTTTTTTCTTCGCCAAAACTCGATGTATATCGATATCTGAGGATGTTAGTTAATTTTCTCGGGTAATTAAAAATTCACGGTGTATACCGTGTTTTTTTAACCGTCTTAAAGCCGAAGCCCACGTTATGTAACCATCCTAATAAACCTCTAGGAAGTATTAATTTTCTATTATCAACCATATCATTTTTAAGTAAAAAATAACAAATAATTCAAGATAGTAATGTATCATCCAGTTTATAATGTTTATGGTTTCAACAATGCATAGTCCCTGACCTTGCCGCCTCCACGCGTGCAGCACCATCCACGTAGACTATCATATCCGTGTACAGGTGTTCCAAACTAAACCTTGCTTATAATTTCATAATAACTTAAGTTGTATGTACTTCTTTTAGCAAATTACTTTGCTAATATTGTTGAAAACATATATTTTTTTAAATTGAAAAAAGACAACTTTCGTCCATGCCGGGATTTGAACCCTGATCTCCTGCTTAGCGCGCAGGCGCTTTACCAAGCAAGCATCGACTCGAAAACAAAGGGAATAATGCGTGCAGCATTTCCTAGATGGCGTTGATGTCACAAATGAATTGAGAAGGCAAATTTCGTCCAGTCGAGATATGTCCCTGTAGCTTAATTGGTAAAGTGCCTGCGCGCTAAGCAGGAGATCAGGGTTCAAATCCCGGCATTGACTTTTTTCAATTTAAAAAAAAAATGTTTGCTTATATTATTTTAATTTTTGAATAATTAATAATAACCAAGTTTTATTTATACAAATGACATGTAGTTATTGGATACTTTAAGTGGCCTTCGGCTTTAAGACGGTTAAAAAGGCACGGTGTATAGTTCGCCGAGGCCCGAGTGGATTGCTTCTATGCAATAATACGCAAACGGTGCACATCCCTGGTGCGCAGGGTGAGGGCCACTCGCAATAGCGTACTGAAGGCATTCGCAGAGCGATTTGACTGTGTATACCTGAACCATTGTGATATGGTCACAAATTACGTATAGCGGCGGCGCGCTAGACAGATAGGCCACTCGGAACTAAGCGTCAAAATCGTTACGCACAAATTGACAATTGCGTTTATATGCAATCTCGGACGATCTGGGGCAGTACTACAGCGGACTGTCACTCACGACAGTTTACTACGCATTGATCATTGATAAGCGAAAAATGGATATAAGCGTCCAAACACACTGCAGCAGTACCTAATAAAAATATTAGGTACTGCTGCAGTGTGTTTGCATGTTTGAATACAACACAAAATTGTGATTACACGTTCTTTAAATTTCCAAAATAATATTAAAAGGTATATAAAACTAGGTCTAGGTTTTCTCTTGTAAGTAAAGTAAAGTAAGTAAGTAGTAAAGGTAAAGATAAGTTTTTATAGCGATCAATCATTCATTTCATAACACTACACATTCAGCAGGAATTAGCTTTTAAATTTTACTTAAATCGTCATTGGTTTAACACCAGTGTTTTAGGTAAGCGTTAAATAAAAAAATATAAACATATTGAATTATTCATTGATTTTTTTAAATTGTCGTTGCTAGGATAAATACGCCACCTAGAAGTGTCAGTATATGTCATAACAGTACCTAAGTAATGAAGTTAGTACGTATAATTTCTAACAACGCGCAGCTGCCGCCGCTGTTAAAAACGACAGTAATTGAAGAAGCCAAGTTGGGGAGAGTAATTATTTCTCTGTCTTCCCATTTAGGCCTGGACGTATGATAAGATGAATGAATAAACTAATCGTTGTATCGGTGTAATAAGGCACACTTATTTATTTCAAAAATCAGAATAGCAACCCTAGGCAGTCAGCCCAATTTAGACAGTTGTTTTCGAGAATGGCGGGAGTGGACCTTCTGTATTTTTTTTATTTTGTGGTGTGGTGCTGCAATTGTCGCCAAAAAAACAGGCCAAATTTGAGTGAGTAACAACTATGGTTACTATGGTAATAATTATGTGCTGCTATGGGTTCAAGCGCGCCACTGACCGGGCGAAACAAACTTTGGCGCCAACAGTTGGCTTATATATTTTTTGACGTTTATGACACTCAAACAGGGAATCTAGACATGTATATATTACTATGGTAACAACGCGCCACTGAGCGGGCGAAACAAACTTTGGCGCCAACAGTTGGCTTATATATTTTTTGACGTTTATGAAACTCGAACAGGGAATCTAGACATGTATATAATCAAAGATTTGTAGTTATGACTATGACATATAAGGAAAACTTGTACTATGGGTCTATGGCGACTAGATTACGGACAAACGGTAGTCCAGGCTTTTTAATAAAATATACTAGTAAATTAAGCAATATTTGCATATAAATATTTCCATGCCCTTGCAGGGCGTCACATGTATCCCAGTCTGTACCTACCATCTAACTGAATTATGTAATGTGACCCGCAATAAATGATTTGAATTTGAATTACTACCCACCTGGTAAAAATCAATACCGCAGAGGCGCTGACATCTTATCGCCGCTAAGACATTAATTTCAAAATATTAGATTTTTACATTGACTTATATATTACTTCGTAAGGACAGGGCGGACCACACGTCTGGGTGTTGGACCTAAAGAGACCCGAAAATGACCCGACCGAGGCCGATGTGACGTAGTCAGTGGTCGGCGGTCATCGTGATCTGACAATTGTATGAAAAAATAAAAATGCCTAAATGTTTACTGAAAGGTTGCATAAATTACGACAGAAAGGTCATTAAAGCAAATTCAAATTTTACTTCTCACCAATAATCCGCATATTTGATAAACACTAAACTTATTTACATTACTTTAACAATTTTCTAACTTCTTTGTCAATTTTACGAAGCAACGCCATATTTACCGTGCAAAACCGATACAACTTTGTAGCGGCGTGCATTAGTGCTCACAGTGCACAGGGTGCAGTCCAGTACATGCGATGTAATATAAATATTTTATTTTAGGATGATTTATTGAATACTTATTTTAAGTTTACGTGATAAAGCACTATGAGTCAAAAATTAAAAACATGTCAAAAATAACAAAAGGCATAAGTAAAAAAATGTGTTTTATTCGAAGGACAGTGAAATGTAATTAATAAATATATATAAATTATCTGATATAGTTTTTTTAGAAAAGTTTTAAGGTTTGATTCCGTATACTTATAAAAATAAATTGTATCCACAAACACCCAATTATCTAGCCCCAAACTAAGCAAATCTTGTGCTATTTCCACTAGATACAGATAATAAACATACTTAAATATATTTATAAACTACTTAAATACATTTATAAACATCCATGACTTAGGTGCAAATGCTCGTGCTCATCACACTAACATTTGCCCCTCGCGGGAGTCGAACCTGCATTGTAGTCCGGAGCGCTACTACACCAGATGGTTGTCGATGTAATCTCATATGAACTCATATAGAAAATATGGGGACCAGCACTACTGCGTGCTGCTGAATTCGGAATCATACCTTTTGTTTCATTTCGAGAGATAGAGAGAGAAATTGTTTTTTGTTTTATAGCTTCAATTATATGTATAGATTAGTCATCATTACAACTTATAAGAAAAGTATAGTTTTATTTAAAAGTAATGTTGATGTTAAAGTATTTACTAATTACTTACATACAATAAAACAGAAACAAAAATATTGATATTCATTATAAAGACACGAAAATTAACGAAGTAAAACAAACGAAGTTCCTAGGTTCAACTATAGTACAAGACGTAAATTGGAAAACGCATATAGATAATGTTTGAACATCAGGCGCAGCGCGAGACTGCGCGCGAGACGCGCGAACGCGACCTTTAAACTGGCTCGAACGTGAACCAGAACTGCACGCGCGCAGATCGCGCGCATTGTACAAGCCTTGCATGAGTTGCGCTTAAGAGGCGCACCAATCTGAGGCAGTAACGGAGCGCAGGCCGCGCGCGTGCAGCTCGAGGCGCAAATCGCGCGCTGTGTGCGTCCTGTGCATTCACGGCGCGTTAGCCAGATCTGGACCTATCCTTACAGAGTCAATAAGTTTATTTATGCTTTAAAGCAGGTTAGATCTGTAACAAAAACTGCGATTGCTACCTATCATGCATTGTAGGTTCTAAATTACGCTACAGTTTACTGATGTGATACTACTTAATATAAATAGAGCTTTTATTGCCCAAAAAAGATGCATAAGAGCAATATGCGGTGTCCCTCCACGAACATCATGTCGTCCTCTACTTGCACAGTTGCAATTACTAACATTGACGTCCCTGTATATATTTGAAACATGTGTATTTGTAATGCAAATTATGCATATTTTTAATAGGGCATTTGACATTTATCCACGGAACACAAGAAATCAAAATATCCTGTTACTACTAAAACTCCAATAACAATGCAGTATAAAAAAAGCTGTATAACAATGAGTATAAAAAAAATTTCAATAATATACCTAAACATTAAATAATAGTCAATTTAAAACAAAATTTAATAAGTGGCTAATCTCACATACCATAAAGGAGTTTTTTAAATAATAAATATTAATTTCAACATAATTATGATATGACTGACATCTATGTACCTAATTTAATTTAATGCAATTTTAGATTAATTTTATATTTCATTTTAGTTCAATTTTATATTTATTTTGCATGCCTCGGGTTGGCTAAACATGCTTGGTACGTTCATTTTAAAACACCTATGCATACCGTTATTTTATTTTACCTTAATTCATGTTGACGTATTTTATTTGAAAAAGCAAAAAGTTATATTTACCCTGATAATAGTTTAAATATAACATCTGTGAAATAAAAACTTTTTCTTAGTTCCTCTTTCGTTATAAGCCGCTCTTACAAGGTTACTTAGGAGTAATTTTGTGGTTACTCTATGATGCTATTTGACAGTTGACATCAAAGTCTAACAGATGGGGTTAGTGTGTCATGTATGGAGGAAATGCAAGGCGATTTGTTCTGTCAGCCGTATCTTTACTTTTTACATCAATGGATTTTTAATTAAAAAATGTATTAATATAATAAATCTATAAATTAGTACAATTCTTACTATCTACCTGGTAAAAAATAAATAAATATTGGACCACATACATTGCTCTGACTAAGGGTAAGTAGCTAAAGCAATTGTGGTACAGAAATCAGAAACAACGACGGTACCACAACACTCAGACTCGAGCCAATATAGAGACATTCGTTTCCTACATTGACCCGACCTGGAATCGAACCCGGAACCTAAAAGATGGCGGCGCCATTTTAAGTCCGGCATGCTCGCCTCTCGGCCACGGAGGTCGTCGTTACCGCAGACTTCTCCTAGCCGCTAAAACATGAAACATGATGATAATGCTTTAAGCATTAAGTCCACCTTTTGTATACTACGAGAACTTAAAAAATAATTCTTAAATTTTTACAGCGTAAAAAGTAAAAAATCAGTACAAGTCTGTACTTGACAAGGAAGCGTAACAGCAAAAAATGTATTCGATCGATTTGTGGGGCTCATTATTTGGATAGCTGCAAGCCTTTGTTTAAGGGGGTGCCATTCGAACGAAAAACTTCGGAGAGAGCCGATCGGACCCGTACGTGAACACTCACACATAGAAAAATAGCTATACAGAGTAGGCTGAACGACAGAGTAAACATTACCTGCTATTTTTTCTTAACCTGTCAGGCCAAGGTCAAGAGACACATAAAAAAAATCTATTATTCGCGTCCACAATTCCGGTGGGGCAATCGAAGCTTGATAGGAGAAAAAAATAATGTAAAGAAGTAAATACTATTTAAGATCATACATAATATTTAGTTTATAAATACCTACCTAAACTTTTGTTCTAAATAATATTTACAAACTTTATTATTAATTAACGAAACATTGTTTTTATTGAAAAGCAAACCTAAGCTTTAAATTGCAGAAAAAGTATTTAGGTAAAGAATGTGAAACACAGGCCAGTTTAATTGAACATAGGCGATCTAAATAATAGAGTACACTATTTTTATTAATATATTGTTTTAAACTTTCATGGTCACTAATTTACTACTATTTTTATTGTTCGAAATTAATTTTGAGTAATCATTGACAGGGATAACCGTATTATCCGTGGCATACTTACTAATGACCACAGCACACCAGTGTGCCGCGGTATAAAATTTGCGGAATACCATATCAGCTATGAGTATGTAATTAGTTTTTAATGTACTTTTGAAGCCTTCTACTATGGCAGTTGACTCCGAACCCGCGATCATCGCATACCGGGCGAGTGCTTTTCCAACTAAGCTACCGAAACGTTTGCAGAGCAGACGTAATCTTTCAAGTGTCAAAAACGCTGGCTCTGACAGCGAGAAGCTGTCGGAGCCAGCGTTTTTAGAACCCGATGCAAAAGAGAGGGGTGTTATAACTTTAACGTGTCTGTCTGTGTATCTGCCTGTTTTATCGTAGCTCTCAAACGGATGAACCGATTCTCGTTTAGTTTTTGTGTCATAGATAAGGATCGTTCTTAAAAAAGTGGCACCGCTTGTATTATTTTAACGATTTTTAAAAATGTGTCAAATATGGAATTTTGTAAATGTTAATCGAATTAATGTATACTTTGTGTTCATAATTAGTTAAAGGGAACGGAGTTTAGACATAAATATGGAAAATACAGTCTTTTTAAAATTTTTGTCTCACAGGTTAAAGAGCTTTTGTACAGGTTAATGAGAAATGGTACTAAGTTAAAAAAAATTTAACTGGTAAGTAGAAAAAAAACAGTAAACCATGCAAAATCAGCTTTTTATTACCAACCTGACATGCACAAACAGCGTAGAAACAAAAAAGACGCCGGGTGATGGTGAAATTACCTCAGTGATTCAATACAACACAGATACTGAAAGTCCATTAGAAACTCTTCAGCTCCGTCTTGCTCGAGGATATAACGCCGGAGGCATGAAACAGATTAGCGTTTGTGGACTATGACAAGCCCTTCGCTTCGATCGAGACTTGGGCAGTACTAAAGTCTCTCCAACTGCGCAATATTAACTATAGGTACATCGAGGTGCTGAAGTGTTTATATAAAAACGCCACCATGTCGGTTCGAGTGGAGGAGCAGAGCACAAAAGCTATTCCTAGTGGTCTATATAGGTTGATTCCAACCAGCCGATCTGGAATTCACTGTGGGAGTCCTATGTTCAGCTGTAAAGGTTCAATCTCATTAAACTGCTTTCAGAACAGGGTAAAGAGTGGCAGGATAATCAGACATTAAAGGTTATGGTGTGATAACAACGAAATGGCTACGTTTATAGGTATAAAGATAAAGATAATTTATTTATAAATATACAATATAAATGTACTGCCATTACATATTTTAAGATTATTATTCGCAAACATATTGGGCTACAAATAATAATAAAGAGGTCAGATTAAAGATCACATAATAATAATAATAAAGCCCTTTATTCTGGTATTAGAGATAACATACACATTGTTGGTAACTTAGCTTATAAAATATCTCTAATCTCAGTGTGCCTCTTGACATAGGCCTCCTCTAATAGTTTCCACTGAGGTCTATCCTGGGCTACTCGCCTCCACCTTGGGCCAGCAGTCATTTTGATGAGGATGACATCAAAATGACTGCTGGCTCAAAGATCACATACCCGTTACAAAATCAGATTGTCGTGCTTCGACGTAATTTGTACAAAAACAACACCAATTTCCACAAAAAATGTTTTCCCGGCGGATCACCGACTACTGTCTGTACATTTTACGCGAGGGGTGCAGGTCATGTATATTGTAGTGTCTGTGTGAGGTGCAAGAGTGTTAGCGGCAGGTTAAAGATTATATTTATTTAAAAGATAGAAATTTGGTACCGTGTTATTTCAATGATATTGAAAGTATATGGTAAGGTAATCAACATCTAGGCAGCCGATACAGCGTTTTTGGGCTCTTGTGAATGGTGATTATAAGTGAATGTTAGATAATGACTGAGCCCTTGGGTTGGTTGTAACAAAAATTAAATAAACTATTGATTAAGATCAGAAAATCTTTGAAAAAATATATATTCTTTTGGCACTTGAAAAATTTGTCAACTCTGCTAACGTCTCAGTAGCTTAGTTGGAAAAGCACTCACCCGGTATGCAATGGTCCAGGGTTTGGGTCCCATCTGATCGGGACCACCAAAATTTTATAATAGCTATTGAGAAAAATCTATTTTCCAAGTAGGTATTATAACATTTTAAATTATACCGAAATAAAAATATGCACCGTTTGCTTATAATAAATCTCACAGTTGACGAAAAGTGAACGAAACATTGAATTTACAATTTTTATTATTATTTATACATTATTGATTACATCCATAATTATCATAGACTCTTTTATGTTTTAGCTAGATACCTATTGGTTTGCATGCTCTGCGTTTGCACTACTCTGTACGGGATAAGACTTGACATTTGAGTTGAAAGACAGCAAAAACACTAAAATTTACTGCAAAGTATAGATTTGTAACACGGCTGCCTTTAGTTGGGGACATCGGGGAAGAATTCGGGGATGATCATCAGCTGGCAGGCTGGCTTGAAATAATATCTGTGCTTCATGTGCATGACCTCACCAAGGAATCTATTGAAAATACGCATCACACCATCCAATTAAGTGCGCCTAGTAAATTAACAAGAGCAATGTTTCCTTCTAAAATATATCAGGCGTTTGTGTTTTAAATTAAGAAATCTTAAAATATTCATATTTTTTATATTTATACTAAATTTTAAGAAGGGGGCGGTCTGCGGAATTGCAATAGAAACATTTTCATGTGAGAATCATTGTTTAATGCGTAAAATTGATAAAGTAATCGAAAAAAAATGATTTTAGAAGTTTTTCCTTTCATGTGTATTTTTTATATTTTAAAGGTATTTTTTCAAAATTTCAACAAGGCGGCGACCTAGATCCAGGATCAGGCTAGCCTACAAAGGTGGTTTTAATGTATTTAATCAATTCAGCGTCTAGAAAAAGTGATATAAAAATACCTTAATTTTCACAATTTCGTGCAATACACTCTTAAGGCTTTAAACATTTTAACACTTCCCTGCTTGTATATTTTTGAAGTAGGGATTTTTGTAAAAAAATATACTCATTTCTTTAAAAAGAATAAAGAGTTTAGTGGGTACAGAGGCAGAAAAGGCGAAAATTTAACAATTCCTCCCCATAAGTTGGTATTGTACTCTAGAAACGTTTATTGTATGGCTATAAAAATATTTAATAAATTTCCAGATGAATTAAAATTACTAACATTTACGAAATTCAAAAATAAACTGTTCAACTTTTTAAAGGAAAGGATGTACTATACAATTAATGAGTTCTTGAATGATAAAATTTGACATTTATATAATATTTTGACATAATTTTAATCTAATTGCATGTTTAAAATGTTGTTGCCCTAAAGAATGTTATACTAATTTTAAAACTGTAATTTTGACATTTAAATTCGCATAATAGTCGACAGAATTTTTGTAATTAACACGTTGACATAATATTTGCACGTCGCATTGCGATAGAATATGCTGGAATCTATTGATATTACCTACCTTTGTACCATATTCTGGCAAATAAATGATTTATTATTTATTATTATTATTAAGAGGTTTGTCAAATTCCTGGTAGCATTTTTGATGTCGGTACATCTATATTTTCTAGGAAATCGTAGATTATTCCTATACATTTTTGTTCACTTAAAGTTCCGTTGAAAGCCACTCGGCAACTCTTATGAATACTTAAAACCACTTGTTTCAAGTTCGCTTCGGAACTCCTGAGGTACATAAGTACTCGTAGGTGCACGGAAAGACGGCTCGAGAACTTGTAGTTTGTTCCGAACTGTTCTCAAGTTCATCGTTTGGAGGTCAATCAATTAAGACGGTGAAAATAGGAACAAATCTAATTTTAGATGCGGCAGAAAAATAAATTGTTTCGAGCCCATTTCTTTGACTTACCCGGAGCATTCCTTTTAAAAATATTCATATTCATATTCATTTATTGCGTCATAAGTGTATACATAAGGTGTTACATTGTGTGAGATCATACTTATGGACCCTGTAAGGGTATTGCATTCTTATTTATATTTACAAATACAATATTACTATTATTATTATTTAATCATAAAATCGTCATATTTAAAATTCAAAACAAAAACAGTCACATTAAATTTGTTAAATAAAATAAATAAAAGTAACGGTAAAAATTAAACGGTAAATATAAGTAATATAACGGTGTATAATCCTATATCCGAATAAACTTTAACTCTTTAAATATCAAATACAAATAAAAGTATGAAGTACTTTATCGTTTCGGTTTATTCCATACTTCAGAAAAGTTTAAGTCTAAAAAGATGATTATTTGTAAATCTGCTGTTATCTTCGTGCCGGCGGCCAAAGAAGGCAATTTTCCGGGTGGCAGCGGTCCGGACCGTCCGGGACTCCGGCCCAAATCCTACGACTAGCCGGGCCGCTCACCCGGCCTTTGATTTACATCAGCCGTAAATACGGATGTATTTGTGCCTCCTTTGACCGGGTTGTTTGGTCCGGCCGGCGATCCCGATGTGGGCCGCGGCAAAAATTTTATTAGTTGTGTTGTAATCCCGGCTTTTTCATAATATATCCTGTTAAATTACTGATATTTTACCTGTGTTTTATGGAACTTATCTTGAATTTTTATTTTTGCTATATTTGTTTATTAAAATAAGCCAGCCCGCTCTCTTAGGTGTACTGCTGAGCATTCTGGTTCTGCGGTTGTGCTGCAGAGTAGCACGTTATAAATTGAATTATATATTGTTTAATAACTTGTGGATAATGATGTTGGTTGTACGATTACGCAAACCATTTGATAAGAGCATTGTTTTGTCTAACGACTGTACAATTGTTTTTTATCTCAACTAAAAAAATAAAATAAAATAAAAATAAATATGAATTTGCTTGAAACGTTTAACCGTCATTGAAGGAAGGCATAAAATCAAATTAAAGCTTGTTCAACAAGATGACTTATAAGGTCCTTACTAGTCTTTATCAATCCTTACATTATAAAGTGGTAAAGATTGATTGAATGTTGAAGTATCCTATTTAAACAATACAAACCAATATTTATATGTAATTATGAGCCTTCCAAATGGACTTAATAAATGTACATTTCTAAAGAGATTTGTGATAGATTAAAATTAGACGAAGCTAACGATAATATGTTAAATTAAGTAGTTAAAACGTGGGTGAAATAGCAGACAATAACTACTTTCGAAATAACGAAATTTTACAATCAATGAGTACCTACCTACTACACACAGCTTACGCCCGGGAATCTGTGTAAATGAAAAATATCTTCAAGGCTAGGACACTTTGTTCTAGTACTTAGACAATTGGTCCACTTCGATAATGATACACTGCCAAGATCGCAGACCTTCCATTTTTCTCACGGCATGTGATGTTATATCGATATTACGTAAATAGCTATTGACCCAAGACGTAGATATAACTAATAAATACAGGGTCTAAAAAAAGGCTTAACGAAGCCTTAAACCACGAATTCTATACATAAAACAAAGTAAAATGCAAAAAAAATAATTGCTGGGAAATGACTTTTATTTTTGGGTATCAAAAAAAAATAACTTGTTTCTAACCCGCAATGTATAGCGCGCACGCCACAGACTATGCCTGTGTGTGTAAGCGGTCGGCGGGCGAGCGGGTGGCGCGAGAGCACTGCGCACGATTCATTGCCGGCTGTGCCCTAAAGGCCTTTTATGAAAGAAGCACTGAAAATTTTTATCATGTTTCTTTGTAAAAAAGTTTAGTATTATCAAACAGAAGTCAATTTTGTAAAAATCTTTGAAAAAAAAATTGTAACTTTGACTGTCAATAACTCTGTAACCCGTCATTTCCCAGGTATAGCGTTAAAGAAAAAATGATCGTAATAATACGTAGAATATGTGGTATTCGGCCTGGTTAAGCCTTTTTTTACACCCAATATACACCATTGAAATCGAACCAGTAGACTCTTCCTTCTACAAATTTCCTCAATTTTGGCAGGAACAGAAATACCTTCTAGTTGCCGTTCGTAACGTGTGGCGGCACGTTAAAAGAATTGCACCAACCCTTCTCTTCCTATGGGTGTCGTAAGAGGCGACTACAGGAGAACCGACACAAGAAGACGGGCAGCAGCGTCTCCTCTCCACCATTGGCCAAACTGCGATCACCAACCCGCCTGCCAAGCGTGGCGATTATTGCAAAATCCTCCTTTTGGAGAGGCCTGTGTCCAGTAGTGGACTGATATAGGCTGGTGATGATGTCTGTCTCTTTCTATCGAGAAAGAAGTTACAAACTAACTTCTAGAATTGCTACGTTTATCTTCGAAACCTGAGGTTCTCATCTCAATTAAAGGCGTACTGAGATACGCAGCACCGCGTTTATTAACTACCCCCCTTACCCCCTACAAAACTCACTTGGGTTTGTGAGTTTTATAGATCCTATATGTCACTTCTTTATTTTTCTTATTAAGAAAACAGTAGTATTAGACGATCTCCTTTCCTGTCCTACCTGACCCTTATGTTTTGATCTTTGCTTCAAAAGCTGGTATCCTTCAGGCATACAAAGGGTCCATGGCTCGGTTCCCGTGCAGACCATAATTAGTATAACATCATTCTTAAATTGACATGATGGATCTTGTGTTGCTGGGAGATAATCCTGGCAAACGAATATCGTTGTCTGGTACCTCTTATATTCGTCAATTGTCTAGCATTCTCTACAGCCCCATACCAGGAAACAAACGCGAATATGTGCGAAATCATTAATTGTCTCTCCATCTTTTACGCAATATCTGTATATCTCCAACCAATCATCAATCTGTATCGATGCAAATAAAGCAATGGTTCCCTCACAATCAAAGCGAATGCCTTGTGGTAAATAGTCCAGTGAAACAATAATCTATCCCGGTGACCCTGCCCTATCCCCCCTACTGTGGTTAAATACAGGAGTTGGTATCCCTGTGACCCGGCACGCAATTTTCCGGGTTGTGACTCGCAGACCGGCCTGCGGTCGCTCCCTGCACACAAACATAGCTATACATATACAAAGCGTATCGAATATAGATACGTATGTGAAATCATGACTAAATTATCAAGTAATTTCTCCAAAATTGATAAATGTGTAGGTTGATGTAGACCACCAAATCGTACAGCGCACAGCGCATGATTATATACGCAAAACTGCAAGCAGTTGATGAAAAAGATTAGACGAAGATAGCTTCGTCAGTGGCGTTTGTGGAAGAAGACCGCCGTCCAGCTTTGACGAATGTCTACGGGCGGTGTTGCTTATCGGTACTGCCGGTATGTTGGTCAGACATCATGACTAACTTTTCCTGTTTTGTCGAAAGTATAAATTATCGAATAGAGCGTTTGACTTAGAGTCAGAAATAACTTACAAATAGGAAACCAGATCGGGAGCCTCTCGTACCATCTTCTAACTGATTTGGCGCATGGCCGCATGGCCGGATGTATGACCATTTTAGCAGGATTCTGGAATTATCTATTAGCTACGCTATTCTCTAAGGCCGAAGCTATCAACTTTACAGTACCGTCTGATATTTTGATGAATAAGCTAGCGCTCGATGAAATTATCTCCTTTATCTAATATATTGGTGGTTTTGTTTGTATTTTTAACCGACTTCAAAAAAAAGGAGGAGGTTCTCGAATCGTCTGAATGTTGTTTTTTTTTGTATGTATGTTACGCGATAACGCCGTCAATTATGGACCGATTTCAAAAATTTTTCTTTAGTTTGATAGGGTATACGCCCGAGGTGGTCCCATTTACACCAAGTCAGATTCTGATGATGGGATCCCTGGGAAATCGAGGGCAACCCTCAATTTTTATAGGCACCCATAATGTTTTGCATATATTTTCTGACTCAATGCTGATTTTTGGGTCTAGTAATTATCATGTCATGTTGCTGACCTGATGATGGAAGCCACAGAACTCCTTAACGGATAGGAGTTAGAAGATAATACTTCAATTTGTCGACAGAACGTATTTCGCAGTGTGTTGAGCAAACGTGGAGCTTATGAGGTACCAGACTGCCAATTTTTATTTACTGGGGGCCTAACCGCACACCCAGTAATGAAAAAAAATTTGAAAGTTCCTTTCTTAATGTAACCTGTTATTTAACGCGAGACCCTATCCTATGGTTACGACACCAAAATAGCCGCCGTTCTGGTTGGAGTGTAGGTAAACCCTTTTCTTAAGACTTAAAAATTTTCGTCGAAAAATTGACCCTATATAACACCTTATTTTTATCATACCATTGGATGGGGGGTCCATAGAGGACCAATATTAGTTAAGGTTACTTTGCTGTAAAGTAATTTTTGGCGAAGTTAGGAGGGAAAAAATAGAGGACTTAACACTTAAAATTGTAAAATAAAAAAAGTTTAATAAAAAACTAAAAACGGACTTCAAAATGAAACTAAAAAGCGAAAAATAATATTGACTAAAACATACCTAATCAGTTCTTTTTGGAGTCGGTGCGAATGAACACATTTTAACTCTCGATGGCTGGCACCGACTCCAAAAAGAACTGATTAGGTATGTTTTAGTCAATATTATGGTATATAGCAACAACAAATAGCTTCAAGATATAAGTAAGAACTACACCAACTGCGCAGTGAAAGTGCATTTAAAATCTAAAAATACTTCTAAGAGTTAAACTCATTTCGCTCAGGCTTATTTTCCGGATTGCAGGCCGCAGTTTCGCAGTAGCTATGACATCCGGGTGACCCACCTCGGCTTTTATTGAATCTACCTTTTACAAGTTAAAGGTGCGAAGGAAAAGTAAAAGCAATTCAACGGTTTCTGAATTTAAAATAGAAACGTCAGATTTGGCCTTTAAAAAGATTCTTATTATTTTAATATCCTGACTGATTTTACTTCGCTTCGTGGTTGCAGGTTAGGTCGTTAATGATTTGGGTTGTTGGTATACCTAGCAAAGGAATTCGAATCTATAAAAGGTGATCCTCAACGTCCAATGGAGCCTATTCTATTAATGTGAATATAAAAATCGTGAAGCAATTTTACTCAATGCTCTGACCGCATTCCATTGTGCTATTACTTTATACTGTGTTGTAGGTTTGAAACAACGCGGTCCACTTTCAGCTGTTAGCTCTTAGAAACACAATCTTCAGTGCTTCAAACGTACAGTCTCAAAAGTATCTACAGCCTTTGGAACACTTGGCCACGTTCCATGTGCTGGCAACTATTTCGCGGAACTCTCACTCAAAAAACGAGAAAGAAAACCTAAATATTTAGAAAGCAAGTTCAAGTATTAGCGAGTGTTCGCAATGTCGCTCGCCCTTCTATCGAGCGGCTCCATCCCTTACGTAACGCTGCGGCATTGCCGATAACCTCCCGAATGTGGAGCACTGGTTCCAAACACTCATTTGGAATTTCAATTCAATTCAATTCTTTATTTGCTTATCCTTAACATAATTTTGCGCAAGTTATAATAAGGAGGTGCTCGTAGCTCAGTGGTGGCAGCGCTTTGGTATCGATTGCTAAAGCTAAGCAACCAACGCCGCGGTTGTGAGTGGATGGGACCATTCCGACCATATTAAGTGACATTTGTCACGAGCATCTCCGTGCTTCGGAAGCCACGTTAAAAGTTGGTACCGGCTTATATCGCTTGATACTGGTCGTGAAGCCTAGTCAGAGGCCTTAAGGCGGCTTAAATACATCTGACAGTAAGGTTTAGTCACTGGCCTTACAACACCTCTCCACCAAAATGGGCCCGCGTGGTGAAGTACGGCCCAAACCACCTCATAGATGAGGTGAGGCCTGTGCCCTGCAGTGGGGCGTATATAGGCATATACATTTTAATAACTATTTGACTACCCTTTCATTGGTTATATGTCTAACCTAGCCTCTTGTATAACTAGTGTTTTGTTTATTTTGCCTTCGGTGTTTTTGCGCAAAGGTCATAATTGTATACATATATGATCCGTATTGATGCAACATCGCTGACACTTAAATATCATAAATGCAGAATACCTCTCTCCAACATTCAAATAAGTTCGCCATGTTCGGTATACGAGTCATTGAGGTATAATGTACTAGCGTACTAGAGAACACATCTCTAACTAAATGTTTCAGCCAAGCATTGTAGCCCGGTGGACTACAAAGTTTGAACGGTGAACAACAAAGAAGCAGTTTTGACAACTTAAATTATTGACACCGACTGAAGCTTTGTAGTCCACTGGATTACAATGCTTGGCTGAAACATTTAGTTCGAGATGTGTTCTCTAGTACGCTAGTACATTATACCTCAATTATACGAGTAGGCTATGTAATCCGGCTCTGAGACTTGACACTTGAGACAAGGCAGCCGACACATTTACTGAGCTCAGATTATCTCTTATTGACCCACTTACTACAGCGCCTTCACTGTAGGCCACAAAAGGCTACATAATCACACTAAATCCGACAATCGTTCTCCTACTTCAATATCCAACTGAGTTTTAAATATTTTGAGACCTGCCCCTCTAGCATGAACAACAAAACACGATATGATATGATACGATAAAGCGATTTATCGACACCCAACTTTCAAAATATGATAACATAGCCCCCATCTTGAACTTTTATCGAAACACCGAGTATGTCCGTGCCGGCGACATCACGGTCATGCTCGATTATTCGATAAAAGTTCAAATTTTGACAAAAAATATGCGATAAATCGCTAAATCATATCATATCATATCGTGTTTTGTTGCTCATGCTAGAGGGGCTGAAGGCCATATGTTTCGTTTGTCCGGACGGTTTAACCTAACGAATTAAAATAACCAGTCACTTGTATGAATCCCCTAGACCCGAGACAATATACAAAAGTTGACGCAACCGGGAATCGACCTCAGAGATGGCAACGCCCAGACCGGCGTGTTTGCCTCTCGGCTACGGAGGTTGTCGGATGCTGGGCACAATGACACAAAGCCTAAATCTATATCTATACTAATATTATAAAGAGGAAAGATTTGTACCTATTTTTGTATGTTTGTAATGAATAGGCTGAAAAAGTACTGGGCCGATTTAAAAAATTCTTTCACCAATAGAATGCTACATTCTTCCAATTTGACATAGGCTACATTTAATTTTAAAAAAAATGAGGGATCCTTGGTAAAATTTGAACAATGTAACCGAAGGTGTAGAAAAATTAGTCTTAAAATGTCTTTCGTCGAATGCGCTGCCGAAACTATTAGCGATAATTGTCTACCCCGTGCGAAGCCGGGACGGGCTGCTAGTTATTTCTTAAAGACGTTCTGCCGTTTCGTATGGTTTTGCCGAAGTTTGAATGCCGCTGGACCAGGCTAGGGTAAAGTATACCTATACATATACGTCCCACTGCAGGACACAGGCCTTACCTCAACTATGAGGTGGTTTGGGCCACACTCCACCACGCGGGCCCAGTGCGGTGCGGTGGAGGGGTGTTATAAGGCCAGTGACTAAACCTTACTGTCAGATGTAATCAAGCCGCCTTGAGGCCTCTTACTAGGCTTCACGACCAATATCAAGCGATATAAGCCGGGAACAACTTTAAACGTGCCTTCTGAAGCACGAAGATGATCGTAATAAATCTCACTAAATATAGTCCGAATGGTCACCCATCCATTCACAACCGCGGCGTTGGTTGCTTAACTTTAGTAATCGATACCAAAGCGGCTGCCGCCACTGAGCTACGAGCACCTCAGGCTAGGGTAATTTAATTATTTTCGTTTCGGATACCCGTATTATTACAGAGCAAATAGTAAGCAGAACGATTCTCAGGTATTCTCTTACGCGGTCTAATGGCGGATTCTCTTGACGTGCTAGCTATTTTGTGTCAATAGGCTAGGCGGAGCATAAAGGCGTTTACACGCAAAGGTAAACATTGCATAAGCTGTTTACCTTTTATTTAATAAGCCTTTGTTACGGGCTTTGTAATGAATAGCGTTGGTTAGATGAAAGCTGACGTACGTAAGCCTGTATTTAAATAATAATTCATTTAATTCGGACGGATAAATCCATCCATCCGTAGCCGTGGATCGTGCAGAGCGGCATGCAATTGGAGAGGCCTATGTCCAGCAGTGGACTAGTGTGGGCTGATGATGATGATGAATAAATCCATAAGAGATTTAGTTACAGGTGACTTTCATAGTGTTAATAAACATACATAGGGTTTTGACAAACTTTTTATTTAAGGGAGAATAGTAGTTCTCGGCTAATGTTTTTAGAATGCAGTTGAGACTGTTTTTAACTCTTCTTAGCAGCGACGCTGTTATTTATGTTATTTGAAGATACAGAAAACCCTTACAGGCAGTGGTGTGCATTGGTTTTATTTCGAGGTAGGCAGTAGGTACTTAAAAGTGTGGATTATTGATGAAAATCTGTGGTTTTCATCAATAATCCACATTCGGAAGTACCTACTGCCTACCTCATTTCAACTATCAGGCAGGCACTGCCTAATTGCCTAAATGCACTGCACGCCCCTGCTTACAGGGTCCATAAGTATGATCTCACACAATGTAACACCTTATGTATACACTTATGACGCAATAAATGAATATGAATATGAAAATATTTAAAAATGTAGTTAAGGTAAAGAAACGAAGTACTTACTAAATGACGAATTTACACTGGTAGCATATCTAGCTGGACAATGAGGTGAAAGAACTATTGATTTCGATGTGACTTCCAAATTTCATAAAATTGGTGGTAATCGTAATTTAAAAGTTATTGTGCCCCTTACAAAAACGTATTTATATCTTTTAGTTCATAGTCTAGCTAAACATTATTAATGCTTCATTAGTGGTTTAGGGCCTTGTTCAGACACGGCGATAATCGCACGGTAACCGTGACCAAGTGTCATGTGGTGCCGTCACGTTAAAAGAATTGCACCACCCCTTCTCTTCCTATGGGTGTCGTAAGAGGCGACTACAGGAGAACCGACACAAGAAGACGGGCAGCAGCGTCTCCTCTCCACCATTGGCCAAACTGCGATCGCCAACCCGCCTGCCAAGCGTGGCGATTATGGAAAAATCCTCCTTTTGGAGAGGCCTGTGTCCAGCAGTGGACTGATATAGGCTGGTGATGTGGTGATGAACCGTGACCAAAACGCGCGGTTATGTCTGAACGATTGCGAACAATGATAAGTAAATAACGCCTTGCGTTTACGAATCGCGCGGTTCGTAATCGCGCGATTCCCGCGTGTCTGAACCAAGGATTAAATGTTAAAATAAGACGTAGAAACATTGAAAGGCGGTCATAAAAAGGTATACTTATTTATTTATGAGCTCAACCTCACGGCAGCACTTAGACTTTAGCAGAAAATACAAGTGCAATAAAAAGCACTAATCAGTAGATTACAGCGGTTAAGGTTTTTAAATGGGACACAGCGTTGCCACTATACAGGTGATTGCAGCAAGCTCATTGCTACAAACTCTCTACAATAATAGTGTCGAGGTATCTACGTTGCAATTAAAATAAGTCGTAAAAGAAGGTCGACTTAACCATCTGCCCAATTATTCGTTTAACCCATAGGAATATCGGCCTGTCGATTCTCTAAACAAAAAATTGCGATCTCTTCACTAATCTACGATTAATAATATGTACCAACTCTGTAACAAAATAGAGTATACAGGGTGTACAAGAGAATAGGACACTCCTCGAAACCACGGGATCAGCTGGTCATAAACAACAACTTTTTGAATGGGAGCAACATCGAAATCGGTTATTTTTTTTCAGCTGCTCCATACAAACTTACTCGCATACCTCGATGATGATGTATGGAGCATCTGAAAATAAAATCACGATTTCGATGTTGCTCCCATATGAGAAGTTGTTGTCTATGACCAGCTGATTACGTGCTTTTAAAGAGTGTCCGATTCTTTTGTACACCTTGTTTGTTTGTACTGCTTATTTGATATTATCGATGAGTGACATCAGTGTTAAAAAAGTGACAGCGTAATACGCGCTGTAATGTGATCCCACTTCTTAGCGAAATAGAGGCTATGTTTGTTTGTATCGCTTAGGTGATATATTAAAGAGCTAGTTTACTTGCGTTTTCTTAGAGAATCGACGCCCTGTTTTACGTAGAACTGACTGCCGATTAGGCTAATTAAAAGCTAAGATGCAGGTATTTTTTTTTAAATAAAAAACTAACAAAATTGAATACCGTAAATTATAGCGGTTTATTTGGTAATTTCAGCTGCCACATTATAATGTTAATTATGTAGGTTTTCATTAAAATTGTATGGAAAACGAACACAATTCTATTTTATTTATTTTTATTTTACAACTTTTTGGAAACTTACAGCTAATATTAGGTACAATTAAGTAGCGTTTATATAATAATTTACAGTCCATTTGACCGCTCGGTATTCAATAAGTTATGTGATTTCAAAGGGGTCTTAACTTTTCGACTCCACCAACTTCAACCAGGCATATTTCTTCGACCTTTATTAAAATTTCACTAGGGTATGCGTATAGGAACTATTACGACAGACGACCGTCTGGTGTAGTGGTTCGCGCGCCGGACTACAATGCCTGTCGGTTGCGGGTTCGAATCCCGCGAGAAGCAAATGTTAGTGTGATGAGCACGAGCATTTGCACCTAAGTCATGGATGTTTATAGACGTATTTAAGTATGTTTATCCGTAATCTAGTCGCCATAGCACAAGCTTTGCTTAGTTTGGTGCTGGATAATTGGTGTGATTGTGGAAACAATTTATTATTTTTATTATTTAAGCCTTATTATTATTTAAGCCATATTAGGAACTTGGTCGGTTTGCAGTCCCTTAGTGGGCACGGCCAATGAGCCTACTCCTAAAGGCATGTTGTGTCAGTGCAGAATAAAAGCGAATGTGTTGTGTTTTTGGATCCTTGTTGCGTGGCAACGAGCCGCCCGCACTGGTTAGCGTGGTCAGCAGGGCTAGCATGCGCGCATCGGTTATTTTATCGATAGACAAGACAAATTTTGTCTTCGACGATAATTTTGTCGTTTTCCCTAACCTAACGGATTACAGACGTCTCGAATCTTTTTTCTTAATATTTTCAGGGTCTCCCGTTCTTCGTAGCAGCTAGTTTTTACGTTATACCACGGCCATTGCCATGATATTTTGTTTTTTTCTTTGTTATCGTCGAAGACAAAACGACATATTTACGTCAAAAGTCGATAAAATGTCACGACAAAATTTTATCGTGTTGCGCATGCTAGCCCTGCAGATTACTGCACGCTTAAAAGGTAACATACGACTAATTGGGTAGTTATACTTGAACAAGAATTTTCAATTCAATTCATTTATTTATTTGCCAGAATATGGTTACAATGTGTTCTTAAAATGTAATTTTTTTCCAACATATTCTATCGCCTATCGATGTGCAAATTTTAATTAGGATATGACTACATAGTTTTTTAATAAATCATTAAAAAAAATAGAGTTTCAAAATGAAATAAGGATTATTACATAAGACATAAATAGTTTAAAATGTCAACTTAAATTATATACAAATGTCAATTTCATCATTCAAAAAATCATTCATTGTATAATACATCTTTTCCATTTAAATTTTAAATAATTTATTTTTAAATTTAGTGAACGGTAATTCTTAAGTCATTCGGAAATTTATTAAATACTTTTATCGTCATACAATAAATATTCTTTGAGTAGAGCACCAGTTTTTGTGATTATCATTATCTACTATACAGGCAATATTCGTGGAATGGTTTTTTAATTTCCATTTCTATTGGATTTCTGTTAACTGTTGTCATGGATTTGCAATATCTGCAGAATGTAAAATTCTTCAAAAATTATTAAAAATTGACATGAAAGCCAGTGGGGGCTTATGAGTAACACGTAACTTACAATAAAATTAATGTGATTTTTGGTTCTTACGTTCAAGAGTATGAAATAGTTGTACAATAAATGTGATAGTTTAGTTGTTTCGATGTCTTCTTACTACTAAGCTACATACATTTTTGGCCAAAGGTCGATTTATAAGTCTGTTTCAACTTTAAAGTGAGTGTAGCGTGGCAACGGACTGCAAACACAAGTGGCTGCAGATTCGGCCACGCGATACGGCTTACCTATATAGAGAACCAAGAACCGAGCTTGAAATTGCAGGTATTCGGATTTCGGCCGAAAATACTGTAATAGGTTGGGGAAAAAGTTTCTTCGCATTTTTTAGAAGATTCAAAACATTTTTTAATAGAGTTTATTTACATTTAACGTAAGTATATAGGTACTATTTTGTTCGATAACTTTTTGCCATCTTGTAGGTAGGGACATGATCCCATTGCTATAGAAATTTTGGGGCTTCTGATCAAAATACCGCGACAAGTGTTTTTGGCAGTCCTCTCTCGTGATGTTAACCTGACACTGCCTAGAGAATTCTGAAGCGAGCGAAACAGGTGGAATTCTGAAGGTGCAAGGTCAGGACTATACGGCGGATGCATAACACCTCCCAGCCAAACTCTCTTAATTTTTGCTAGGTGGCTAAAGATGTGAAAGGTCTAGCGTTATCATGATGAAAAACCACACCCCTTCTATTGATTAATTCCGGCCGCTTTGTCCCAACTTCTCGCTTTAATCTCATCAGTTGTTCGCAGTAGAGTTCAGAATCGATGGTTCTGCCTGCTGGTAACAGCTCATAATGAATAATGCCCTTCTAATCCCACCACACACACAGCATCACCTTGTTGCGAGTTAACCCGGGTTTCGCCACAGTCTGTGAAGTCTGCTAGCCTTTGACCACGACCTTTTTCGCACGTTCTTGTCGTACGTGATTCACTTTTCATCACAAGTTATCAGCTTCTTCAGAAATGGTTCGGTTTCATTACGTCGTAATAAAGAATCGCAAATGAGAACACGGTTCATTAGATTTTCCTTCAGTTAGCTCGTGGGGTACCAAAATATCGAGCTTTTTAGTGTAGCTAGTTTTTTTATCAAATGCGCCAAAACTGTTTTGTGGTCAATTCCCAGTTCTTCAGCTACGTCGTAACTACAGATATGCCGATCTTACTCCACTTTTTCAAAAATTGCATCAATTTTGTCCGTAATAGGGCGGGCGACCAGGGCGACGTGCATCTTTGACATCAAAATTTCCGGATTGAAAACGCTTAAACCAAATTTGTGCTACTCTCACAGACACTGCACTAGGTCCATAAACATCGTAAATTTTTTTCGCGGCTTGCGTAAAATTTTAAAATGTAACGAATTCCTAATTAGATTCACTCATCTTGACAGTACGAAAAACAAATGAAAAACACACATTTTTCTAATTTGAATTTGGAATTATCTTCTTTAAAATTTAAACTTTTTTTTGGTGGTTTTGGTAATGATACCAAAACCAGCCAGATACAAATAGTACAGCCAAAGAGATTTTATTACAAGTTCATACATACTATAATGCGAAAATACTTTTTCCCCAACCTTATATGTACGGCCAAATATTTATTGGTTGGCCACCGGTAAACTTAAATACCGCGAGTGCGTCGGTAGGTAAAAGTATTTTGGTTTTAATAAGTTTGTAAAATATATAGGGTGTAGTTTTGAACAGTACCTAGCCAAAAAACTTGTTCTACATCAAAATGAATTAGTAAAAGTGGTTTGTTATAAACAAATACGTCTAATCCCTAAACTATCAGATCAAGTTCGAATTATACTCGTGGTTGGGGCAATGAGCAGCTGTATCCATAGTAATGCAATGCCCAGCAACTTAGTAACTACAAACTAACCCTACAAAACGTGAGTCAGATTCGGTGCTACGGTACCCGCCCGGGCAGTCACCGATGGTACCAGTGCTTGCGAACAGACGCGGCAATGTCTGCTGTGACGTACATAAGTCGTAGACATAAGGTCCAATATCGAATGTACATTTAAATCGAGTGTGGAACTGTACTGGAATTGGGGAGGCTCGGCCTTGGGTTGGGTGGTGCGGCTATTAAATCGTTCATTGCGTACAACGAGACCTTGGTAGCGTTTTGCGGGTATGGTTATTTTTGTAGCAATGCTATGTGGTTTAATGAGATTTGCATAACTCTTGATCGTGAGGTTCTTAACTCTTGAAGCCCCAAGGACGCAAGAGACCGCGCAATATAAGGTGTAAACTTATCAGTTAACTCTTTTCTAGGGGATGATTCTACTGCTTATATAGAACAAATTTTTCTATGGGACCAACTTCAAAATCGCAAAAAAAAAAACCATTTCCCCATACAAAACGGCAGACCAGCTGAGATCAGTTTGTATAAAGATATGAAATATTTTTTTACGATTTCGTAGTTGGTCTCATACAAATAGTTGTTTTATTTGAGCAGTAGAACCACCTCCTAGAAAAGAGTTAACTGATAAGTTTACACCTTATATAATGTCCATTATATCTCGTTTCACTAGGCAGATAGGTACCAAGCCACTTCTATTGGGATGGGGTAATCTTGCACAAATCTTTATTTATCGAGCAATCTTGCGATGGTTTAAATAAGACTGAACTAAGTTTATATTTGTTGATTACTGTACTTTTGCTGTAACTTTGGTTAGTCAGGTTCTAGCATAAGTATTAAATTCCCGGTAAAGCCAAGTCTGCACCTAATTGATTTACAAGAGTCGACGGTTTGAAGGCTACACAATATCTGATACACCGTAAAACTGCCCCTTTCTTTAATATTTATCAACGTTTTATGAATGTCAATTGACAGTTTTACCGCTCGCACGATCGCTTGACAAATAAACGAATTACCACGAGTGAGAAATTGACATGTTGGTATATTATTTATTTTGATTATTTATCAAATTAGTAACCCGGTATTTTAATAGGTGCTCCGGGCAAATCATCATCATCATTTCAGCCACAGGACGTCCACTGCTGAACATAGGGCTCCCCCAGTGACTATGACTATCAGATTGTCCGGTTGCGCGCGGCCTGCATCGAGCGTCGTCCTGCAACCTTTACCAGGTCGTCTGCCCACCTTGTGGGTGGACGTCCCATGCTGCGCTTGCCGGTACGTAACCACCATTCCGGATACCACTCCGACAAATACCTCCATAAAAATTCTTCTTTCATAATCCCCATCCTGCGAAATCTCTTTGAGATGCCTGTTATTGTTTTCCGGCGTATATTTATTTAGTTCAAGCTGATAATTCTCGGGACAGCCGTTTGACGTCGGGAATGCAATTTCCCGGAGTCAAAGGAACGTTAAACAAAGAAATCCGAACAAAACCGCTCCAATCTGTTTCTTGGATAGGATCTGCCGCGATAATTTTAGAATTTTCTACTACGAAAGCATTTAGCGAACGGTGAGATTACGCAAAAAAATTCTTCAAACCAACTATAGGTACAATTTTTTAATTTTTTAACCGCCTTTCCTCTGCATTTTTTTTCTAACTAGGCAAACTACTAGTCTAACGAATACTTTAATTGACATTACCTAGACTCAAAAAAAGGAATGAATATCTTCGTGTTACAAGGTCTCGTACCTTTTTCTAGTCGTTGGCGTCTTATTACATTGGAAACGAAGCAAGCCTGCTGAGCTTAAGTACAAAAAGGAAAAAAACCGGCCAAGTGCGAGTCGGACTCGCGCACGAAGGGTTTCGTACTATTTTCTATAAAAACAGCAAATAAATCACGTTTGTTGTATGGAAGCTTAAATATTTATTGTATTCTGTTTTTTAGTATTTGTTGTTATAGTGCCAAAAGAAATACATCATCTGTGAAAATTTCAACTCTCTAACTATCACGATTCATGACATACCTATACGGCCTGGTGATAGATGGACGGACGGACAGACAGACTGACAAACAGACAGACAGACGGACAGCGGAGCCTTAGTAATAGGGTCCCGTTTTACCCTTTGGGTACGGAACCCTAAAAAAACAAGCACTAAACTCGATCGATCGATTCGATTCCGAGTCGATAAAGATTCATCTTCTTCTTTATTAACCACGATTCTCCGGGTTGGCAGTAAAATCTAAACTGAGTCGCATCACGAGCAAACAAATCTTCAATTTCACGAGACCTCGTAAAATCAAGGGCTGCATAATTCAATTTATCTTTGGTAGAATTTTTAATAAATGCAACATTATACACAATTTTGAATCTGCAATTTCGACTGCAGAATTTTATGTTATATTAAGATTGTAATCGAAACTGTTTTCAGTCTTCCAACTTGTAATATAAGGAGATGAAACATTATTTGTGGTGAGACACGACTCGGAGCTCATTTGAAAACTTAATATGTACCTTCAAATGTTTGGAGGGGTGGGTCTGCGAGCAGCCAGATAAAATGCAACTCATGCAGGCCCATGATTCGACAAGAAATTTCATTAAGGTGGAGGATTATCTGTGCTAAAAGAAACTTCCAGTTTTTACTCGCGTTAAATGCCGACATTTTTGTCAGATATTGCATGTTACCCGACACGAGAGACGCGCACGAATTTAACGGGAAAATACTTGCTTTTATACGACGTCTAATAAATAAGGCACGTATCAAATCAAACCTCAACCCTTTCAATTACAATAAACTGAGAGGTCGCATGAGACCGAGTGACAATAAAATTTATATTGTGTCTCGTTTTACTTAGATGAGAGGTTAGATGTGGTAATAAGTCAAAATTTAATGTCATCAACAAAATAACACTGACAGATTTCTATCGAAAACTAGACCAATATCGCCTCTCCATACAATCAACTGACTTATGCAAATCCCGCTAAGAATAGGAATATATTACAATTTTAATTACACTTTAGAAATATAACCAAATACAATTTTTCTACTTATAATATAATTTTGCCACTCGAAACTTCTTGCCATAGCGCAGCGGGGCCAGTGGTAAAAACCGGCCAAGTGCGAGTTGGACTCGCGCACGAAGGGTTCCGCACCCTTATCTTTAAAAGCGAGCGAAAAATCACGTTGGTTGTATGGGAGCCCCCTTAAATATTTATTTTATTTAGGTTTTTGATATTTGTTGTTATAGCGGCAACAGTAATACATCATCTGTGAAAATTTCAACTGTCTAACTATCAAGGTTCATGAGATACAGCCTGGTGACAGACGAACAGACAGACGTACAGACAGACAGACTAACAGCGGAGCTTTAGTAGTAGGGTCCAGTTTTACCCTTTGGGTGCGGAACCCTAAAACTAACTTTTTATTGTTGCGTCACTAAATACTTCAGCTGGAAATCAAAGGAAAGAAAGAGGGTGTCGTTCAAGGTTGCGTCTTACACTTGTTGAGACAAATTATAGTACAAATATTAGGGATTTAGACGTTATTATAAGTACCCGCTACTCGTATTAATTGCAGACAAGAATATCTTTCTTTTTGAATTATGATAACTTTATTTTCAACACAGTTGCTCGTAAATTGGCTCTTATAACACCGTTTTTAGTTTTATAACTCATCATATTACGCACTTGTGCTGTAATAACATTATCGCACTAGTGCGGTAATGTAAACTTTTTTTTTAAAAATCCAGCAAAAGTTTGTGTCTAAGAACATTGAATATTTTACCAATATTAAATTACTTTAGGGTTAAGATGACAAATAAATATTTTATTTTATCAAATTGTATATTAATAAACACAAATTAACTTAACTATCATTTTTAGAAACAATAATTTATAGTTTATTTTAATTTTTTTATTGCTGCTACTCTGGCTGAACAGCTAGTTTTTCCTGTGCCATTATTGAACCTGCGCGCGCATCTAAATTGCGGCGCGCGAAAAAAACAAAACTTACGTGCCATTTTCCATTATTAATGGTAAAGTTGTTGCTGTGTGGTTAATTACTATCAAAAATGTCTACTTTAAATATGTAGTAAAGACGAGTAAAATGTTATTCAACCCCGTCGGAAATACTTATCGAGACACGAAACGCGAGTGATAGCCCGTTGCCGCCAAAATTCATAGAAAAACAGCAAAAACGCCAAGTCATATTCGGATAAGGTATTTTAGATTTTGGTTTGTTTTTTCCTCGCAATTGTGTTGAAAAACGTCGTATGCAACTCGTGTGCATTGATCATTATCACACTCGGCTTCCTTACCGCGCTCGCCTGCGGCTCGCGCTTATAATAATGCCTCGTGTATAATGACCAACGTAGCACACTTGTATCATAATGTACTATTATGCCAAGTATAACCGCTGCTACTAACTATGTAAAGTAAAAGTATAAGATTATTCAAGTTTTATACACATTAAAATTATAAATTTTAATTAGAATCTAGGAGCACTCCAAGATGTTTTAAATGAAGCTTACATTGTAAATTTTTGTTTTTTAGCAATTCCATGCAAGATTTAATTGAAGATAAATAACACTTGAAAAAAATCATCGACCTCAGGTGGGACTCGAACCCACGTCCCATCGCAAGCCGGGCGAGTGCTTTACCAACTAAGCTACCGAGGACGTCACGTGACAAGATGAAATTCCTCAAGTGATTTTTTTTTCTCGCTGTCAAAGCCAGCGTATCTCCGATCAATGTTGTAGCTATGTGTATAATATTTCTGATCTTAACCAATAGTCAAATATTTGTAAAAATATTTCTATAGGGTGTTGACGGTAGTATACTACTCAGCTATACACATAGCTACAACATTGATCGGAGATACGCTGGCTTTGACAGCGAGAAAATAAAAAATCACTTGAGGAATTTCATCTTGTCATGTGACGTCCTCGGTAGCTTAGTTGGTAAAGCACTCGCCCGGCATGCGATGGGACGTGGGTTCGAGTCCCACCTGAGGTCGATGATTTTTTTCAAGTGTTATTTATCTTCAATTGAAGTTTACATTCTTATTTAGTAGCCAAATATAATGGCCTGCATAAGTTGCAAATCGTGAGTCGTCCTCTTTCATTGACTGTTGCCCGAGATAAACGCAAATGTACTAACTTTAATCGTATTCAACTTATTTGCAATAAGTCTTGAGATGGTGTTCCGTATCGATGTCGTAGCCCTATCTTAGAATTAATCAGTTCATGATGTGGCCAACCATTTCATAAAATTGACGTTTTTCATGATGCGGCACTGTACCCGCTGCCCACATCATGATGTGGTTAGACCAGATCAATGAATCAGCCAGCGTTTGATGATATGACCGAGTACTTCATGAAATGGCCAAACGTTGGTGGTCATATCGTAAAACTGTTATATTATCTACCGGTAGTGGCGCTGATGTCGCTTTGTTATTGAGGTACATCATGGCGGCGGATAATTATTCTGTTCTTAAAGTGAATAATAATGTGTAAAGTGAAGATAAAAGTGCAGTGAATTATCGTTAAAACATTGAGCTAGGCGACAGTGGCGGGCATTGGTTTTATTTCGAGGTAGGCAGTAGGTACTTATAATGTGTTTTATTGATGAACAATCTGTGGTTTTCATCACTAATCCACATTTATAAGTACCTACTGCCTACCTCATTTCAATTATCAGGTAGGCACTGCCTAATTGCCTATATGCACCGCACGCCCCTGCTAGGCGATTTTTTATGAAATCAGTCGAAAAACGGTTGTAACGTCAAAAAATTATGGATTTCGGCATGTAATTTTGGAGGTTAGTTAGTTTATTTAACTATATCAATCTCTTTTATTTATAAGTTTACTTTCAAAATTACAAATATTTATAATGTTCTATTTATCTATCGCCCAAAACTCACATTAAACAAATTCCAGTAACTTGTAAACGTATTTTAACCTATTTTAATGATATGGCCAAACGTTGATTAACATATCATCAAACGTTGACGTTAAAACGATATAACCAGTTTTAGTTGGCTGTTTTATGAAATACGACAATTTTATGAAATAGTCGGCCACATCATGAAGTGATTAATTTTAAGATCGGGCTACGACATCGACAACACAATACATTATCGCCGCGCCCAAAATAAAGGAGCGCGCACACTGCGTAATGAGAGGACATTGAGCGCGTAAAGCAAACATAAGTGAGCGCCGCGCCGGAACGGGATTACCGCGGTGATAAAATGAAGTGGCGATTTCGGGGTCTTAGAGGCGCGGCACCTATGCCTCCAGAGTTATGGGGAGATTATGCCGGGAAGTACTGTTGGAGAACGAATTTTTCTCCACTTCCTTTTTCCTAAATGACAGATTATTGGTAAGTAGTGATCTCAGGGCAGGGCCATAACCATGAACTCTTAAAACAATCTCAAAGTTGTCAAATCTGTCAATTTTGGTACGTCATTTCATACAAAATTTGACAGAAATGATAATGTTTGACAGATTTGTGATTGTTTTAACAGTTCATGGTTAGGGCCCTGGTCAATTCTAATCGGACACGTATTAATGTAATTTGTATGTATTTTGTCAGAAACTCAATGAAACGGGAATTAACGCGATCATAAATTAGGTACAAAATGTTACCCTTTTTTGCCTGACGTTTAAAAGTAATTATTTTGTCAAGCTTAAACCACTGTTGAGTGTTTACTGAATTACCGCCGTCCACAGCATTGCTTAATATGAGACATAGCAAAAATCTGTAGTTCACGTTAGCAAAGTAGGTACAGATCATCATGACACACACACACACCCACACACACACCCACACACCCACACACGCACACGCGCACACACACACACACACACACACACACACACACACACACACACACACACACACACACACACACACACACACACACACGCGCGCACACACGCACACACGCACACACACACACACACACACACACACCCACACACACACACATTATCAGGGCAATAGTTACTGGCAAAATCAGTCCTATCAAAGCTCGCTATCATAAGGACAGAAGTCAGAAAATGAGCTGCATATTTTGCATATGAAACTCTAACGGAAGCCCGGTCTAAATAGCAAAAGTGTTATTATGCAAACAAGCATGCTAAGCTAACGCGTCGCCTACTTGTACGTTACTCGAAGATTGCAAATTACATTGATCACATAGAACATTGCCCCTTTGATGCCGTGGACCCCGCATATTAGTTTTACACTAACGACGTTAGTCCAGGTCCCGCGATTGCCTATTAAAATGCATTGCCGCGGTCGGGGCGGCGACAGCGCCGGCCGTGTTTGCACAACGTCCGGGTTATTAAAGCTACGGCCAAACCAACGTGGGGGCGTGGGCGTGCGCGACGGCGTGGGCGTGCAGGCCAGTTCACACCAAACACGCCGACCCTACACGTTCAGGAGGCCTAGCACGAAAATGTATCATGATGATGATGTATAAACCTAACAAGAAAGAGATTAGTCATGAATGAAGTCAAAGAAGATTAAAAATGTTAGTCATAATAAAGATATCTAATGATGTTGTAGAAATTATGATTAAACAATTGTTTATCAGATTATTTGCAGATATACTACGAATATAAAAGCTCAACCCTTTTACTAAATAAACAGAGATTTTTTGTAGAGTTTTTAATTTATTTATTTTATGAGTTTCGCATTCATTAATTCCAACGCGGTTACCCGAGCAAAGCTATTTGAAGATGTAAGAAAGAAAAAAGCTAGCTGGCTTAACTTATTGATTTACGAAAAAAAATTGTAGTTTTAAACGTAATTATTTATATTATCATAGTAGCGCACCATCTGTCTGTTGAGCCTGTCACGTCAAATGTCATGTCCGCACGTGCAAAAGCTGAATGTCAAGCTGCACGTCGCCGCTGTCCACATCGGTGTGAACTAGTCGATACAAATGCTATGGCCCACGCCCACGCCACCACGCACGCCACCGCACACGCGTTGGTTTGGCTGGGACTTTACTCTGTGGTCGTAAAGCGAGTGCGTCTTGTCCGAGTAAGAATCATTGTAAACACAGTTTAGATACCTATCAGCATTCAGGAGCACTACGAAATGAACCAGTCGGGGAAGCATCTGGAAAAAAAACGAACTTTTTAACATACACAATTTGATAAAATTAAATTATTATTTGTCATCTCAACCCTAAAATAATTTAATATTCGTAAAATATTCAATGTTCTTAGGCATAAACTTTTGCTAAAATTTATAAAAAAAACGTTTACATTAACGCACTAGTGCGATAATATTATTACAGCTCAAGTGCGTAATAAGATGAATTATAAAACTAAAAACGGGTTATAACAGTCAATTTACGAGCAACTGTGTTGAAAAAAGCGTTTAAAAATGTTTTGATGATTGGATTATTCGTTGGCGTAAGTTTATCGCTTCTGAAGGAGCATACTTTGAAGGTGATAAAATAAATTTAGTAATTAACTAACATTTTGTGTATTATTAATCTTTTCCCGGTACTTTCTTAACAGAGTAGTATAGATAGAACTTCGAAGACCCGATTGTGTCGTGTAGAGACAGATGCGCGGGGATTCGTCTAGAATGCTAAGTTATGGACCCAGGTCGGATCGATTCAGAAACGAACTTGTCGATATCGATTTAGGTTTGGGCTCGGTTTGAGTATGCTGAGACTAAGAGCCGCCCCTAGCAAAATTACTAAAACGCCGACCAGCTGACAGCAGTTTGTATAAAGAAGTAAAAAATAAAAATTGAGGTTTCAATGTGTGCCGGTAGGACGTCCAGTTCCACCCATAATGACGGACTATTGGTAAAGGTTGCAGGAAGCAGCTGGCCGCTTCCAACCAGCCAATCTGGAAGTCTCTGGGAGATGCCTATGTTCAGAAGTGAACATGCACTAAAATGATAATGAATGATGATTTCAATTAATGAAGTTTCTATATTTGAACAATTGAATCACCCATAAAAAGGAAGAAAACTAATAAATTAGAATCTTAACAAGGCTTATTTGACCTTTATATTTATTCTTACTACTTAGTAAGATATGACAATTAGATTTGTTTTGACTTTTGACGACCTCGGTAACCGAGAAGCGAACACCGAGTTTAATTACCTTTCGGTTCAATGTAGAAAACGAACTTTTCTGTATTGTCTCGGGTCTGGGTATCGTTGTTTCTGATTTCTATAACACAAGTACTTTAGCTACTTATATTAGGTTAAGAGATGTTGTCCAACATTTATGTATGTTTATTTGCCTATTAACCACATGAAAACGGCCCCTTTCGAACCAGTTCATTGCCTGTTTTGACATGCCGTCAATCATTCCGTACAACGCAGAGCCACAGCCTACAGTTAAGCGACTAGACTAGCAGCGGTGTTACCCAATTAATTTATGATCCCTCTCTGCTGTGGCTCAACGAGCAGTTTACCCGATCCACTGGCCACCATATTTGCGGTGGCCGGCTGGCTTCGGGCTATCGTTAAATTAATTTCCTTCCGATGACATGAGCCTGCGCCTGGTCTTGTTGAAGGCCGAGATATTTTGATACTCTGTAATGCACTATCACTACATAGTATAAAACAAAGTCGCTTTCTCTGTCCCTATATCCCTATGTATGCTTAAATCTTTAAAACTACGCAACGGATTTTGATGCGGTTTTTTTTAATAGTGATTGAAGAGGAAGGTTTATATGTATAATGTAGTGTATTTAGTATCAGCATTGCACCCGTACAAAGCCGGGACGGGTCGCTAGTATAAAATAAACGAACGACAGGACAGTTTAAACATTCAAAATGTGTTAATAAACAATTTGAGCAGTCTCATCATATTCAAGACAACCTTTATGTTGAATAGTCTTGAATGTTTGTTGTAAAATTCAATTATGAATACAGTTTTAAACCGACGAACAAAAACGGTGGAGGTTCTCAAGTCGACGCGTATATTTTTTTTATGTATGAACTTTTTACAGAGTAGTCTGATTTTGATAATTATTTTTTCATTAGAAAGGGTATAGTCCGAAGGGGGTCCGATATAAAATTGGAAAAAAAAATCAACCCTAAGGGTAGAAAATCAGGGGATGATTGATTGTTTACTCACTGATTGTAATGTCTGACCACGCATAACTTTTTACAGAGAAGTCCGATTTTGATAATTCTTTGTTTATTAGATAGGGTATACCTCGAAATTGGTCGCATATAAATTTGAAATAATATAACTTACCCTAAGGGTGGGAAAATAGGGGTGATTTATTGTTAGTTAAATAGTTAAAGTCTGAGAGTTAACTGTTAACTCTCAGATTTTATGCTGATCTTGTATTCATAGAACATCATTAATAAAAACTTTTTAACAAAAAAATTAAACCGCTGAAAAACTGAAAAGCATAAAATAATAAACATTTTTTCATTTAACCTTAAAAGTTTTTTTTGGAGTCGGTGCGAATGGACACATTTTAACTCACAATAGCTGGCACCGATTCCAAAAAGAGCTGATTAGTTATGTTATAAGTACTTACATTAGTTAAGGGACTTAATTATTAAGGTTAAATGAAAAAAAGTTGTATTATTTTATACTTTTCAGTTTTTCGGCGGTTTATTTTTTTTGTTAAAAAGTTTTTGTATACCAAATAGATGTAGTCTATCCTTACCTAATTGATAATATGCTGTTATTGCTTCATTCCTCAAATCGAATGTTCACTCAAGTAACAATTTGAAAACGATAACTCTCTCATCACCAGCCTATATGTAGTCCCGAAGCGGTGGTAGGGCTAAGTTATATTTTGGGACGTGCATAAGTGCCCGGAGGAGGTCCTACATACAGAATAAATAATTTCATTTCATTTCCTTTCGTTTTAAAGTCCTCAGTGATTGTAAAATTAAAAATAGTACTAGCGCCACGGATGTTGAGCGCTAGGCGAAAGATGCGCAGATGACTATTACGATTAGGTGATTGGCTAGTCGCGCGACGCGTTTGCACCGCCAGCCGGGATTGGTTGTTGTACCGCGCACACGAGTCTCTGGACGTCTACTACGAAAAACGATATACGATGTTTCGGACGAAACGAAACACGAACGATACGCAAACGATAAGCCTACTACGAAACACTATCGGGTTTCAATGCTTCGATCGGATCCATAGACACATTTCGGAATGACTTCGTGAAACGAATGACTAAGTTGCTATTTACCGAACTTATAGAAAAAAAACCGGAAATCATTTAAAAAAAAGCAACAATAAACGTGCATTTTTATTTTACTGCTTAAAACGATCAATTGATACATCAAATTTTTAAGATTCTATGATATTTATTGTGATTATTTAATGTTAAAATAAAACAAATGTCTTCGTCAAACAACGAACGTCGTCGCCGATATCGGATCCGAAACGTTTCATAGTAAGCAATCCGCAAAACGATTATCGTATTGACGGATTTCGTTTTCCGTAGTAGACGTCCAGATACGATGATCGTGTCGTAAGATGCGCAAAGCGATCCCCACTCTTTGCCCCAGCTCAACAACGATGCCACGTGCTGTACCTACCTACTAAAAGGTGTCAATGAAGCACATCGACCTAACCTTAGTTAAAAGGGCCATAAACCAAGGACGCAAGGGTCCCGTAAATAGGTGCTAAAACCCCTTATTCGATAGCTGTGTCTCGCTTTTAAACGTTGGTGATATATTTTTATACAGATAATAAATATTGGACAACATCACATACATTGCTCTGATCCTAAGGTAAGTAGCTAAAACACTTGTGTTATAGAAATCAGAAACAACGACGGTACCACAACACTCGGACCCGAGCCAATATAGAAAAGTTTGTTTTCTACATTGACCCGACCGGGGATCGAATCCGGAACCTCAGAGATGACGACTCCATTTAAAGTCCGGCGTGCTCGCCTCTCGGCTACGGAGGTCGTCAAGATAATAAGGGTAAATGTATTTCCCCGGGGCCCACCTCGCGCCACTTAATGAGGTTAGATTACATGAAGGTTTTAAAATATGCATTACATAACACGTAAATGACGTTGCTAGTACGTAAAGCCATCAGTAGAGGGAGACACAACCTTAGAAATAATATTTTGGGCCCCTTTTAAAATAAAAGAAAGAAAGAAAGAGTTAAGAATTATAATATTACTTTGTGGTTTCTGATTAAGTAAGATTTTAATCTCGGAATTTTAACGGCAATACTAAATTTTGATTTTTGTTTTTGTAGGGTTCCGTACCCAAAGGGTAAAACGGGCCCCTTTTACTAAGGCTCCGCTGTCCGTCTGTCTGTCTGTCACCAGGCTTTATCTAATGAACCCTGATAGTTAGACAGTTGAAATTTTTACAGATGATGTATTTCTGTTGCCGCTATAGCAACAAATACTAAAAACCAGAATAAAATAAATATTTTAATGGGCTCCTATACAATAAACGTGATTTTTTTCCCGTTTTTAAAAGCACAATACGAGTACAAGCATAGATACTACCATAGATAAAAGTGTTGCCATTCATAACTATAAATTAAACCAACAGTTATTGTTAGAAAAAAAAATCTAATACCTAGTTTCCTACTACTCTGAACAACAAACGATCATCTATACTTCTATATCTATACTAATATTATAAAGAGGAAAGATTTGTACCTATTTTTGTATGTTTGTAATGAATAGGCTCAAAAAGTACTGGGCCGATTTAAAAAATTCTTTCACCAATAGAATGCTACATTCTTCCAATTTGACATAGGCTACATTTCATTTTGAAAAAAATTAGGGATCCTTGGTAAAATTTGAACAATGTAACCGAAGGTGTAAAAAAATGAGTCTTAAAATGTCTTTCGTCGAATGCGCTGCCGAAACTATTAGCGATAATTGTCTCCCCCGTGCGAAGCCGGGACGAGCTGCTAGTATATTATAACCTTAGAAACTAGCAATTAGTTCGGTTCGAGAAACGTATATTACAGATGTTGCTGAAAATGAAGTTGCTTTCATAACAAAGCGGTGATCACGGAGTACGGGACTACGTAGTACGAGAGTACGGACGAGTTCATCCAAGCTGCCGCAGTGTTATGCAACTGCGAATGCAGTCGATACTAAGTACTTAATGCTTATGTAATGCGCACGCTGTTGTGTACTTAAGGTAGGAAAAAAATGGGACATGTAAAAGAACCATTGATGGCCAATTTGCAAAAATAAATGACTTTGACTTTGACTTAAACTTGAATCACTTGCTATTATTTTATACTTGAAAACGTCTGCCGTCTGACATTTTTTTTCATTTTGAAGTTTACATATAATGAAAAAACAAAAAGTTGTTTTGTTTTTAAGTTTTCTGCGTTTCTTATTATTTACAAGCCGATAAGAAATCGAAGCCTTACTGATTTAGAACAAACTAATTGATGTATAAAATCATTATAAAATAATTGCAGTAGAAAGTTTGTGTAAGCGAATCGGGAATTAAATACTCAAAGTTTGTCAGACTCGGAGCCTTAGCAAAGGTAAACTTCGTGAAAACCAACACTAATTAAAAATTGAGTTGTAGACTAATGTGTTCTTAATAAACCTGTCTATACAGGGTGTGCAAGAGAATAAGACACTCTTTAAAACCACGTGATCGGCTGGTCATATACAACAACTTTTTCTATGGGACCAACACCGAAATCGATATTTTTTTTAGCTTCTGAAAATAATATCACGATTTCGATGTTGCTCCCATAGGAAAAGTTGTTGTATATGACCAGCTGATCACGTGGTTTTTACAGGAGTGTCCCATTCTTTTGTACATTCTGTTTATTGGAAAACATCACATACATTGCTCTGATCCTAAGGTAAGTAGCTAAAGCACTTGTGTTATAGAAATCAGAAACAACGACGTTACCACAACACCCAGACCCGAACCAATATGGAAAAGTCCGTTTTTTACATTGACCCGACCGGGGATCGAACCCGGAACCTCAGAGATGGCGACTTTTAAAAGTAACATGAAATTAATTACAAAGGTTGTCCCAAAAATAGTATAAATGGCAGTAAAAAAACAGTCAGACCTATTACCAGACGACTATTAGGTTATACAGAGATGTTTTATAGATCACCGTCAGCCCCCCTAGCATGACCAACAAAACATGATATGATATAGCGATTTACCGACACCCAACTGTCAAAATATAATATACATAGCCGCCATCTTGAAATATCAAATATTCTACCGCTTCCTTGCCAGTACATATTGGACATCTGCACTTTTGATAAGAAACATCCTCAGCTCTTCCCTCTACACGACACGGTGCTTGGTAAGAGTAATAGCAGAGACCCATTTAAATTGTACATACCAGATCAAAGACTGAAAATATACTACAACAATGTTTATTGCAATGCCATTATAATATATAATAAATTACCCATTAAATTAAGAGCACTGAGATTAAACAAATTTAGACATAAATTACACAATTTTCTGCTACAAGAGTGCTACTATTCCCTTAAGGAATACAATGACATAAAATTAAATAATAACCAGTTTGACTTTTAATAACGGACGACGTAAGAGAAATAAATAATTAATATATATGCTTTAACAATTAATCCTACTATTAATTTATTAATTCAATGTTTAAATTTAATGTAAAATCAACTTTAATATTGTAACATTTTATATTTCTACGCCAGGAAATAATGGCAGAATATGTCGGAACCTGCTTACCTCTAAGATCTTTTTTGTACCATGTTCTTTGAAATAATTTATTATTATTATTATTTTATTTATTGAACTTTTATCAAAATAGCGAGCATGTCCGTGGCCGGTGACGATACGCTCGCTGTTTCAATAAAAGTTCATATTTTGACAGTAAAAAGCTATATCATATCATATCGTGTTTTGTTAGTCATGCTACGGGGGGAGGTTTTAAATTTTTTACTAACTTCGGGACTCATCCATTTTGACATGTCTTTTACAAAGCTGGACCCACGATGGGACTTGACACGCCGTTATCCTCGTGTCCGGTAGCGGGGACCGAACTTTCGGGGGCGAAAATTCGAAGGCCTAATACGAGAGTGCATCGTTCATTCGGTCGGACGTATTAGCCTAACGATTCATTCAAAATGTCCATCTACTTGTGTCAAACCATTACACAAATAAAATTACACAATAAGCACTCTGCACCACTTTCCCCTTTCTTTATAGTTGTCCTTTGCCTAAAGGTTGTCTGGAAGAGATCGCTTTTTAGCGATAAGACCGCCTGAATTGTACATCTTTTTGAAAATATCAACTGTAACTTCTTTGTTTGGTGTTGCAATAAAAAAGAGTATTTATCTACTATTGACATTTTATGAACACTAAGGATGTTGACATGACTCGGTAATATATGAAGTGTTATGTTTTTACCATAGCAGGGAATACTATAAGAATGCTGAAAATCATATTTTGTTAATATAAAAATTCGTAATAAATTAATTAAAAATAATCAAAAATATTTTTAATGTGCCCAGTATCACGTGACTGCAATTGCTCAACGGAGAGCGTTACGCCAGGTGACGTCACGGTGTGAGAAACACTCACAAACAAACTGTCAAATCTGGCTAAATGAACAACAATACTTTGAAAGCAGTTATTTTACAGTCCTCAAGATCACGTGACGGCTTGGAACGTTTAGGCGCGAAATTTAAAAACTAAACTAGCCTTAATTTTTTTATTTAAAATTAATAGTTAAAAATTTGAAATATTTTTTTCCGTAATAATTACGGGTCTATCTATAAAACGAAAACAGTTCTAATAATTTCAACAACATCGGGCCATAAACCATGAACTCTTAAAACAATCTCAAAGTTATCAAATCTGTCTATTTTGGTACGTCATTTCATACAAAATTTGACAGAAATGATAATGTTTGACAGATTTGTGATTGTTTTAACAGTTCATGGTTAGGGCCCAGTTCTAATAATGTCAACATCCCTATTGAAAATGGTCGGGGTCTTTTACACGGCTAGTTTAGGTTGTTCATATTTGTCAAAGGATTGATACAACTGAAGGGTTATTTTAACTTATTGGGCCCTTTGACCGGTATAAACGACCTCCGTAGCCGAGAGGCGAGCACGCCGGACTTTAAAGGCGCCGCCATCTCTGAGGTTCCGGGTTCGATCCCCGGTCGGGTCAATGTAGAAAACGAACTTTTCTATATTGTCTCGGGTCTGGGTGTTGTGGTACCGTCGTTCTTTCTGATTTCTATATCACAAATGCTTTAGCTACTTACCTTAGGATCAGAGCAATGTATGTGATGTTGTCCAATAATAATTAATAAACATTTTTAATTTTCATTGGTTTTCAATCCTAACTCAAGGGCATAAAGTTCAAAATATGATGGCAGCTATTTGGCCACCACTGGTTAAAGGTTTAGTACGTCGGAATGAACGAACATTTTCGAAGTAGGAATTCTGGCTCGTTGCGCTTTGCGAACCTTGCTAGTGATTTTTAAACTACTTTTAAGTATTAAAACGAGCCGAAACTCGTTATTTATATTAAATCTCCATTAGAAATGCAGTAATGTGCCTTTTTATTTAGATTTTAAACCAATGACCGTGAACTATGCTGCGAATCAAGCGCGACCCAGTACTTTTAAGGGTTCCGTACCCAAAGGGTAAAAAGGGACCCATTTACTAAGACTCCGCTGTTCGTCTGTCTGTGAGTCCGTCTGTAACCAGGCTGTATCTCATAAACCGTGATAGATACACAGTTGAAATTTTCACAGATTGATAGCTCCAAAACACTACGCTAACTAAAATAAGGGTATTTTTCGTTTTTCATCTAAATCTACTTACCTATCATCGCCGAAATGTAAGTTAATTGATAACATACGCTCTTGTAATAGCAACGCTAAACTATGCAAAAGAAATGTCTATTCCAGTCTGCTATTATACAGGTAGAGTCGACAAATGCCCAATTCTTAAATGCCTAGCATTCTATAAACGCCTTATTCGATGAATGGCCAATTCTAAAATGGACCAATTCTTGAAATGGCCAATTCGTATAAAGACCAATACTCAAAATGGCCAATACTCAAAAGGACTTAAACTGGTCATCAGTTCCATATAATATAACTTTGCTGGCCACTCAGCCACAATCGGGCTTAGTCGACAAATGCCCAATTCTTAAAATGCCTAGCATTCTATAAATGCCTTATTCGATGAATGGCCAATTCGTAAAAGGACTAATTCTTGAAATGGCCAAATCTAAAAAGAACCAATTCTTGAAATGGCCAATTCGTAAAAAGACCAAATCTCAAAATGGCCAATACTTAAAAGGACTTAAACAGGTCATCAGTTCCATATAATATAACTTTGCTGGCCACTCAGCCACAACCGGGCTTAGTCGAAAAATGACGAATTCTTAAAATGCCTAGCATTCTATAAATGCCTTATTCGATGAATGGCCAATTCGTAAAAGGACTAATTCTTGAAATGGCCAATTCTAAAAAGGACCAATTCTTGAAATGGCCAATTCGTAAAAAGACCAATTCTCAAAATGGCCAATACTCAAAAGGACTTAAACTGGCAATACGTTAATAGTATATTACATACATAAATGAATTTTTATATTATACTATCTGTTGCACGCGACTTAATTCCCATTGTCTTTAGTTTTTATTAATTTTCTAATTTTCCGCGCAATTTTATTATCTTTTTTCTTTCATACGAACCTTCTCCTGACAATAACAAAACAACAAAAAAATAATTTGGTAAATCGGTCCAGCCGTTCAGCGGTTTTAGCGTAAAGAGAGATATCAGATAGATTCCAGCTGTGCAAAAAAATTGTCCTTTTAATATCTAGTCCTTTTAAGAATCAGCCATTTTAAGAATTGGTCTTTTTAAGAAGTAGGCATTTTCGGAATTGGGTATTCTACGAATCAGTCCTTTTTTTGGCTGTTAGGCATTTCAATGTATTTCCTGTAATAAATAAAATCAGGCTGACAAAGGTGACTGAGTTTGTTGCGCAGTTTCTTCTCACACCAGCCTATATGTAGTCCCGAAGCGGTGGTAGGGCTAAGTTATATTTTGGGACGTGTATAAGTGCCCGGAGGAGGGCCTACATACAGAATAAATAATTTCATTTCAAATAATTTCATTTCATTTCAAGAATTAGGCATTTATCGACTAAGCCCACAACGAAAGGTGGTTGAACGAAGCCGTAGTTAAAGTGACATGAAAAGCACTTGCTACTAGCATCGGCGACTAGACGTCGCGACGCTCAGGAGACGTATTTTTGAAGCATTCGAAATGAATCTTGAATTCGAACACGAATACGATTCGTGTGCAAATTCTATTTCTATCACTCCCAATTTTACGCATTTTTAAATTATGTACTCGAATTCTGTGTTCCTGTTATGGTAAAATTCTTTAACTATTTTCGTTTCACGCAGAAATTATTTAAAACCGGAATGCAAAAACTTATTGATTTTAAAAACCGGCAATGAATCGCATGGAACGGAACGAAAAAAAAAAGTTTTTTATCTGTGAACCATATGTTTACTTGTCAAAGTCATACTTCTAAACTTTCTACTAGAAGAATCGAAATACGAGTGGGTCGGACCACTCGTTGCAGAATTCACAGAATGAATTTTCAAAAATAGCGATTTTAGTCATTCGCATGTGAATCTTGCCATTTCGTATTCGAATTGGAATTCGCATGATTCAAAAATACGTCTCCAGTTCAACAACGTTTGATTCCGAGAAAACTACATTATCCACTAGGCCAGGCGGATTTAGTTGCCATGTAATTGTCTTGTGTAGATAGTACGGACTATCGACCCACGTCTGATGATGCATTCTTGATAATGTGTGTCTGGCCGATCGGTGGGAACTGGCACACTAGTCGCCCATGCAGGTGTATAAATAATAGATAAATAGGTACTCTTTATTGCACGTCACTTAAATCAAACAAAGAAAGGATACATTTAGAATGGTACAATTTAGGCGGTTTCATCGGTAGGAGCGATCTCTTCCAGACAATCTTCAGGTAGAAGGTAGTTTTAAAAAGTTGGACAACAACATCACATACATTGCTCTGATCCTAAGGTAAGTAGCTAAAGCACTTGTGTTATAGAAATCAGAAACAACGACGGTACCACAACACCCAGACCCGAGACAATATAGAAAAGTTCGTTTTCCACATTGACCCGACCGGGGATCGAACCCGGAACCTCAGAGATGGCGGCGCCATATACAGTCCGGCGTGCTCGCCTCTCGGCTACGGAGGTCGTCAGGTCAGGAGGTCAAGAGTTGAGAGGGGGAGGCGGTGAAGAGTCTAAGAAAGTAATAATAATAATTAGTGTCTTCGTTTGCCAAATATCGAATTTCTCATGAAATCGTTTTCGTGCCCCCATTAAAAATGAGATAAATACTGGCACCCCTTCTTGGTACGCTACACAGTTTCAGCTAGGGAACACGTTGTCCTTTCAGGTTGAGGAATCTTAATAAATCGTCGACCAGGAGCATCAACCTCCCAACTACACAGTATTCTCGTACACTAAAATTATTAGACATCTCAGTTCAGCCTTCAGTTACACAACATATGTAAACTAATTGTTAAGTTTGCATTCAATTTTAGACCATTTCGAAGGTTTAACTACCTACATATAATTTTATGGAAGACCTGTTTAAAATGCAAAAAAAACTAGTAAGGATAATAGCCCAAATAGACAACACTCAATCTTGTAAACCGTTTTTCAAAAAGTTTAAATTTCTAACACTTCCATCTTTGTATATCTACGATATATGCATTATTACTTTCAAAAACATGAAAAATTTTCTTAAAGTTAAAGACACACATAACATAAATACCAGACATAAAAATAGACTCTACCTTCCACAATCTAGAATTAAAATGTTAAACTCCAGTCCGTATTATATGGCAGTAAAAATATTTAATAAACTTCCCGCAAATATTAAAAATGAAACCAAAATCAAAGCATTTTCAAAATCCTTAAAAATATTTTTATTAAATGAAAATACTACTCAATAAATGATTACCTAACACCTGACACGTAGGCTCTCCACCTATACAGGGTCTCTAAAAACATTCCACATTAATAATATAATAAAGTTCTTTTTATATTTTTATAAAGTTCTGTTGTTACATAGTATGTAATATATACCTACTGTTTGCAATACCTTAGCGGTTACTAAGTCTTAAGTACCTACATGTTATTATTTTAAGAACTCTTGTAACACTTAGTTGGCAAAATAAATATTTGAATTTGAATTTGTAAACAACTTTATGAAACAATTTCTTTCTCCCATTTTTAAAAAGGTGCACAAAATTATTAGTTAAATCAAATTATCACGTAAAATTGACAAATCAATCCAAAGTCATAGCAAATTCCAAGCCTATGAAAGTTATCATGTTAAGATTGAAAGTGGAAAATGGCCAAATGGTATCCTACTATGTATTCTAAATAGACTTAGAATTCGCTAGTATACCTATATAATTTTATTGCTGGTTTGATTTGTTAAAATTGTCACTAACTAACTAGTTTTGTCACAATCATATTACAGTCCGCTGATGATTTATTCCTATAACACAAGTGCTTTAGCTACTTACCTTAGGATCAGAGCAATGTATGTGATGTAGCCCAATATTTATATCATGATCATATTTCGTGCGCAAATTTTACGTATAAATAGCGACGAGAATACCGTTTTTTAGTAACTTCATAATTGCATCATGTTAAAATCCTTATATTCCCAATGAATGACAATTACGGGAATTGATCTTTTTATGAATCACTGAAGGAGTCACAAGTTACAAAGAAGTGACACAGTTACCTATATTTTGAAATGGCAATTTCCCGCAGTACGCGAAGCGGCGTCTCGCGCCTCTTTTCTGCCAGGCTGTCTACCGCCGGGAACGGATTGCGTCATGCTTGCCGTCGGATGTTGTCACAAATCCCATTAGAATCTAAACGAAAAGACGTTTTCTTTTACTGCAATCATATGGTATTTAAAATAAATAAAAATAAAATAAAAAGTGTTTATTTCGGAAACAAGAGTCCAGAGTATTAGTAACAATTATTCTTAAAGACTATGTTAGTAATTAAATAAATTAAATAAATATTGGACAACATCACATACATTGCTCTGATCCTAAAGTAAGTAGCTAAAGCACTTGTGTTATAGAAATCAGAAACAACGACGGTACCACAACACCCAGACCCGAGCTAATATAGAAAAGTTCGTTTTCTACATTGACCCCACCGGGGATCGAACCCGAAACCTCGGAGATGGCGGCGCCATTTAAAGTCCGGCGTGCTCGCCTCTCGGCTACGGAGTAATAATAATAATGAAATTCATTTATTCAAGTGACCATGACTCATTTTGTTAGTGTTTGTACTTAATACTGTGTTAGTAAAATAACATCAAATTAAATTAAATCAAATCATAATAGAATTACAATTAAAAAAAAATAGAAATTAATAATATAATTATAGGAATAACATGTTTAATTATGTTTAATTAGTTCAATTATTGAACCTGCCCTTAACCACACCACCCGATATGGCACAGCACCGATTCACGTACGAGCAGTCAAGTCTGCTCGCGATCATGCTCAGGGTGCTGTTGGTGCTCCCCCGCACCCTGCGCACCAGTGACGCGCTGCGCTTGCGCATGATGGTGTAGAAGCAATCTACCCGAGCATCCCGGATGCACTACAGTAACGTGGCAACCCCAGCAGCACCCTAAACCCTTAGTACAGAAAACGGATTATAATTTATTTTAGTGTCCTTGGCGATCTGGACGCGCGTCCAGTGCACTGCGCGCGCTGCATAATGGCACTGTCCACGTTCAGCCTCGCCGCGCCCGTTTTCAGGAGGCTGTTGGTGCTGCCTCGCACCCGCCTCAACAGGGACGCAATGCGTTTTCTAATGATAGCCGAGAGGCTTTGACTTCGGCTATTTAATGGTGTACGAAGAGGTTTATAGTTCCAAAAATATGCACAGTGGTAAGAGCCGATGCTCTTACCACTGTGCCTAATTAAACCTGCATAATTAAACCGAACCGAAAGGTACATTGCCTAAGCTTTTTGTAGTACATGTAGGCACTAATGATTGTGTCCTGTCTCCGATACAAACTGGCCGTTCACCCTAGAGTGGAAAGTCATACTAACTTTTTTGATATTTCGACCCACGTTTCTTTAAACTTCTGGCATTTATTCAAAATTAACTTATAACTTAGTAGCTTTTAACGGCGGTAAATTAACCCTCTTAAAAAAAGATCAAATCTTGTCTCTTCCTCTATAAATGTTTGACGAAATGCCGCTTGTTGCAGCTACATATACCCGACCATGGACGAGCTGGCCAACCAGATCAACTACGTGCTGGGCCACTTCGGTATCAAGTCGTTCATCGGGTTCGGCGTCGGCGCGGGAGCTAACATCCTCGCTCGCTTCGCGCTCGCTCACCCCCAGAAGGTAAATTTCACATTTCTCTTTACTTAACTAGACTCTAGCAGTGCAGCAGTTGATATCAGTCAATAACGGATTGTTTGAGCAGCGAATGCCATTCACTTTAATAAATTACCACAATATACCCGCCGACATGATAAATAGCAATATATTTTCTACTTTCTCTGATATTAATGGTATCAAACTTCATCATCATCATTATCATTTCAGCCACAGGACGTTCACTGCTGAACATAGGCCTCCCCAGTGACTTCTCAGCCGGTTGGATGCGACCTGCATCCTGTATCATACTTACCTATCGTTAATTTCAGGTTAAACAAATTATTGTGATGGTTATTTTCCACGTTTTGATGGGTAGTTAATGTCGGGATGAAGTAGATAATGTGCCTTTTATGTTATTTGAACCCAACTTCCACCCGTCCGAAATCGCAGGGTCATATACAGGATGTAAAAAAAGGCTTAACGAAGCCTTAAACCACGAATTCTATACATAAAACCAAGTAGAATGCAAAAAAAAATAATTGCTGGGAAATGACTTTTATTTTTGGGTATAAAAAAAAATTACTTATTTCTAACCCGCAATGTATAGCGCGCCCGCCACAAACTATGCCTGTGTGTGTAAGCGGATCATGTTTCTTTGTAAAAAAGTTTAGTATTATCAAACAGAAGTCAATTTTGTAAAAATCTTTGAAAAAAAATTGTAACTTTGACTGTCAATAACTCGGTAACCCGTCATTTCCCAGGTATAGTGTAAAAGTAAAAAATGATCGTAATAATACGTAAAATATGTAGTATTTGGCTTCGTTAAGCCTTTTTTTACACCGGATATACAACATGTCCGTACTAAACTTTTTTACAAAGAAACATGATAAAAATTTTCAGTACGTCTTTCTTCAGTGGCGTGCGCGCTATACATTGCGGGTTAGAAATAAGTTATTTTTTTGATACCCAAAAATAAAAGTCATTTCCCAGCAATTATTTTTTTTGCATGCTACTTGGTTTTATGTATAGAATTCGTGGTTTAAGGCTTCGTTAAGCCTTTTTTTACACCCTGTATTTTCTACGGGATTAGTCCACGGTGCATAATTACTTAGGTATTATTGGTCGGGCTTATAAGAATATTTGTATTTTTACAGAAAGGTTGGAACCTGTTGTTTTTTTCTAAACTATCGAATATTTTCGCATTTGTAGATTCATTTTTGCTTTGAAAGGAATTTGCATTCGTTTCAGTCAGGGAAAAATCGAAAGATATCAAATGTAGGATAGTGCTCTGAAATACGTTCCGACACAAAATAAATAGGTACTCGAATCAGTTATTTAGAAAACACCGACTTTGGATGCAATTATCTTTCTTCTAGTGTATGTAGCTTTGTGATTTATTTCAAGTATGTGCATAATTTCAACAAATTAAAATGGTTGTTATTTTTAGGGTTCCGTACCCAAAGGGTAAACGGGATCCTATTACTGAGGCTCCGCTGTCCGTCTGTCTGTCAACAGGCTGTATCTCATGAACCGTGATAGTTAGAGAGTTGAAATTTTCACAGATGATGTATTTCTGTTGCTGCTATAACAACAAATACTAGAAGACAGAATACAATCATTATTTAAGGGGGATCCCATACAACAAACTTGATTTATTGTCGTTTTTAAATGGTACGGAACCCTTCGTGCGCGAGTCCGACTCGCACTTGGCCGGTTTTTTTCCACGCTTTACCGACTGAACGAACATATTTCTTTAAATTTAGATAGCTTAGACGAAACGGAAATAGTTCTTTAGATTTCGATCTAGCTTAACCTAATTGTCGACCATTCACGCCTTTTCGGTGTAGTTTCAAAGTTTACCCAGAAGAAGTCGCTTGCAGAAAGTTCTCAAAGTTTTTAAAGTACCATTCAAACATTCGTAGCAAACAAGATAGTGCCTTCATATATAATAATATGTAAATACCGCCACCCACTCTTATTCCATGTGACATTTGTCAATTCGCCGATGTAAAGTAGGTCAGACCGCAGCGCACCTTGCGCGTATATGATGTGCCGGAGTCCAAGCCAGCTCCGAACAGCGTCAATGCGGATGCCGCGATAATTCTACTTAAATTTATTGTTCCCCATATGTATCTTCTTTATTTACATTCATCTTCGTTAGTCGGTCCTTCAGGGATCGTTTAGTTAGATAGTTGTAATATTTTCTTTATCTTCTTTTTTGCGTGTCGACTTTTATACATGTGAGGACCAAAACTCAGCTACTATCATTCGCCTTGTAAAGATCCCCCGCGTGTGCAGGTGTAGGGACACGCAGGGCATGACAGGAGATGTGCCATTGTCTGGAGGGAAATGCCACATAGACTTGCGCTCTCCTAGATGTAATCCTATCTGTGAATGTTCTCGTTGCTACGGGCTACTTGATTCAATTCGACTCAATGTCAAAAATTTCTTTATGAGGGCTAATATACAGCTTAGGGCCCTAACCATGAACTATTAAAACAATCTCAAATCTGTCAAACATTATCATTTCTGTCAAATTTTTTATGAAATGACGTACCAAAATTGACAGATTTGACAACTTTGAGATTGTTTAAGGAGTTCATGGTTATGGCCCTGTTCGAATTTCGAACATCTTCGTGAGTTCTGGGCCATAACCATGAACTCCTTAAACAATCTCAAAGTTGTCAAATCTGTCAATTTTGGTACGTCATTTCTTAAAAAAATTGACAGAAATGATAATGTTTGACAGATTTGAGATTGTTTTAATAGTTCGTGGTAACCGCCCTGGTCAATGTTTTGCTTGTATTTTGGTATCCAGAAACAACAAAATCGGAACGACGTCAGACAGGAACAGTCGTCCTAGTTATGACTTACCGCTTTGGTCGTCCCTCGAGCTAATAAAGATAGCCCAGGCCATGGTCAATGGTTGATGTTAAACCGCATTCAAATTCTTACTATATAACCTACGGTGTTTCATCTGCACCTTTAAGGTGATGCAAGTGTACAGAGATGGTGTCAATTAAAAATATAACTACTTCTAGGGACGTGAGATCTTCTAAAAAACACTCTCGCTTGCCTATGCATGTCATAACGGCTGATTAAAGTGTAAGAAGGTACGGAAAAAAGTTTTTGAGATTATAAATAAAAGAACTAAAAATGCTTGATTGGCTGAACTGGCTGATACAAACGAGTGTTGGTCCATTACCAATTTACACCGATAACAGATGGTCTATTGCAGGGGTAGCCAACTTTTTTACTAACTAACTTAGACCCAAGATCTACTCTTTACTCATGAAACCCTGTGAGATCTATTTTTGACATAATATAAATATGTTTTTAAGTAACTGTATTAAACTTAAGTTTTTTATGTTTTTCCACGATCGTCTGGACTAATAGCCAAGATCGACCGTTTGGCCACACCTGTTCTATTGTGTCTTTGTCAGAGGCTTATGAAAGTACTGAACTGGTGCACAAATACAACAGATTTTCCATAATTATCGTCGCGAAAATCAAGTCTCCGCCACTACTAAATATATTTTGGTCCTATACATAAAATCACTTTAAGTACGAAGTATTTGAGCACCAAGATGACCTCATAGTGACATCTAGTAAATTAATCATACCCATTTTCACAAAGTGATTGTTGAGAGCAGCAGAACTGCTCCTTAGATATCATTATGTATACCAAGCATTATCTGTTATGTCTGTCTGTTGACGTTGACGTTTGGCTCAGGATCAATTTTACCTGTTGGATTTCTACGCCCCGAAGTCTGGTAATCTATTCGATCAGTTTCCAATCATTCCAGTCTGTCTGTTGGCTTTCTTACCGCTGTCTTAAGTCCCGGCCAAACCAACGCGTGCGTGGTGGCGTGGGCGTGGGATTTTTTCCGAAATGAATGAAGCCAACTACTAGCTAAACAACTACCTTTTTTCTTTCGCACATCTTCAAATAGCTTCGCTCGGGTAACCGCGTTGGAATTAATTAATGCGAAACTCAGAAAATAAATAAATTAAAAACTCTACAAAATATATTTTTTTATTTAGTAAAAGGGTTGAGCTTTTATATTCGTAGTATATCTGCAAATAATCTGATAAACAATTGTTAAATCATAATTTCTAACTATACTAACATTTTTAATCTTCTTTGACTTCATTCATAACTAATCTCTTTCTTGTTAGGTTTATACATCCGAGCGAAAGATACATTTTCGTGCTAGGCCTCCTGAACGCCTAGTGTCCGCGTGTTTGGTGTGAACTGGCCTGCACGCCCACGCCCACGCCAACGCGCACGCCCGCGCCCCCGCGTTGATTTGCCTGTAGCTTTAGACGTCTGCACTAGCGTGACCAATTTAGCGATTTATCGACACCCAGCTTATCATCATATTATCATTATCGTGTTTTGTTGGTCATATTAGGGGGCTGGCTCTGGCTCAGGCCATGCCACGTTAGTAATGGTCATCATGAATTGAATTGTTCTGTTTGAATAATTATTTGAGCATATAAATATTTGCAGGTCTTAACTAGACAAAACATGTTGAGCTTTTAATTAATGTCACCATTGTATTGTACCGTGTTTTATTATTGCAAATAAATTGGTCTTATTCCTATTCTTATCATCAGATTAAAGAAAGTTGGTGATTCATTTTTGGGGAAATGTATAAAAATCTTTATTAAAGTACCACAAACTCTTGCTGACTTGCCTGTTAATGAGTTTTAAAAACCACATTAAAAATCTTTATGGAAAAATGATATTACAAAGTTGAAGATTACTTGAACGAAAAGAGTGCATGGACTTAATTAACCTGCCTAGCTCGCACTTACACTATCTTGTAAATTGTATTTCCTGTAATAAAATCAGGCTGACAAAGTTCACTGAGTTTGTTGAACCGCTTCTTCTCATCACCAGCCGATATGTAGTCCCGAAGCGGTGAAAGGGGAAAAAAAAGGACATGTAAAAGTGCCATAAATGGCCAATTTGCAACAATAAATGACTTTGACTATCCCCCGCAGGTGGACGCCCTGGCCCTCATCAACTGCACGGCCAGCCAGGCCGGCTGGATCGAGTGGGCGTACCAGAAGATGAACAGTCGCTCGCTGCGCGCGCGCGGGATGACGCAGGGCGTGCTGGACTACCTGATGTGGCACCACTTCGGCAGGGTGAGTGACACTATTCGATTCCACAATAATTCATGTATAAGAACATAACCTTTAACTAGTTCTAGAATTTGATGTGTGCATTGTGCCGTTTGTGTACTTACTTGAATAAAAAAAAAAAAAAAATAAAAATAAAAAAAAAATAAAAAAAAAAAATAAAAAATAAAAAAAGTAAGATTTTTCTGCTCAAATGGAACAATTTTCTACATGGAATCAACATTTAAATTGTTGAAAAAAAATTGCACAAAGTTATAAACTAATTAGCGGTGGATTTGCACACCACCGGATACCACATAGTTTAGTACGAGATTAAGACATCATTCTGTCTCCGTCATTGTCAACCAGGTTATTTTCAACCTTAAGTCCGACACATAGAGGTCATTCTCAGTTGTGAAATTTTGACGTTTTGTGGTAAGTTGACAAGCTGTTCTCTGCTGTACATCAGCCTGACATTCGATTTTCATGTGCTGTAAATTTTTGCTGCATAACATTTGAAAATTTATAATTTTGTTTTCTTCGACTGTGACACTTTGTTTGTTGTTAAATTTGGACTAGAATCTCCAACGGGAGGTATCCTATAAGTTCAATAAGTAATTTCACGAGCAACAAATTGTGAAATAGTCCTTAGCGTCGACAAAATAAATACCAGTTTCCGATACTCAAGTTTGCAGTACATTGTTTCCACTTCAGAATACTGTGTGTGCTATGGAAGGCCGAAACAAAGGCTCTCGGTCGCCGTACGACGTTTTTAATTGGGCCTCATTATCTCGTAGCTGGCGACAATGCAAATGCACGATGGATGCACTTAATGAATGCTTACATAGTATACGATGAGCTGTAGTCCACTGCAGTTCAAGTCCCTCTCAATGCACGCCAATGAGCAAGCAGTTTTGCGTATACAGGGGTATTTCAAAAACATTTACAACCTCATTTGTTCTTGGAGTTTTGTCACAACTTAATACATTCATTGAAAATGATTTTCCAAGCTCTTATTGTACTGTCGTGACATTTGTAAGTCTATGTTCCATTCGCACACGATAAGGCGACTAGCGCGACGCGCGCGATGCCATACGCACAGAGATAAGAACTGTATATAAGGTGTAAACTTATCAGTTAACTCTTTTCTAGGGGATGATTCTACTGCTTAAATAGAACAAATTTTTCTATGGGACCAACTTCAAAATTGCAAAACAAAAAACCATTTCCCCATACAAAACGGCAGACCAGCTGAGATCAGTTTGTATAAAGATATGAAATATTTTTTTACGATTTCGAAGTTGGTCTCATACAAAAAGTTGTTTTATTAGGGCAGTAGAACCACCTCCTAGAAAAGAGTTAACTGATAAGTTTACACCTTATATAAGGTCCGATTTTATTAGTGTTCATCCTGTTAACCTGTGACTATATAGGTGAAAAGCAATCGTAAAAACCAACTTTCAAATGTCTATCATAAAAACTAAAAAAAAATAAAAAAAAATTACAAAATAACAACATCGACTTCATATTAAACCATTAAAAACCATTAAAACCAATTTATTTCTGTAAATAGGCTTAAACTAAGCGCTTTTACACGTCCCAATATTTTTTTTCCCTACCACTACTTCAGGACAATTTTGGGCTAGCGCCGAGAAGAAGTAGCGCAAGAAACTCGGTCACTATTGTCAGCCTCTTTTTAAATAGTATATATTTTACATTACAAGATAAATGTACCTGTGCGAGCAGGGCAGTATTTATTTCCAAATATTTTTATCGTTTATATAATCATTAACAGTATAATATCCTTTTTTCATTAAAGTTGTTTTAATATGCGATTTAAATTTTAACAGGGGCAGTTCTACAATAGACGCTGGTAATTTATTAAAAAAGCGAATACATTTTCCCATAAACGAATTACCCACTTTATGCAGTCTGAAATTGGGAACGGCAAGCTTATTCTTATTCCGGGTGTTAAGATTATGAATGTCACTTTTCTTAAGGAATAAGGACAGGTTTTTGCGGATGTACATTATATTTTCATAAATAAATTGGGATGCTACTGTAAGTATATTAATTTCTTTAAACAGTTCTTTTAAGGAGTCTCGGGGTCCAAGGCCGTAAATTGCCCGTACAGCTCTCTTCTGCAGTACAAATATAGATTCAATATCTGCTGCTGAGCCCCATAACAATATTCCATATGACATTATACTATGAAAATAGCTAAAATACACCAATCTTGCCGTTTCAACATCAGTTAGTTGTCTTATCTTTCTCACGGCATAAGCAGCAGCAGCATATTGCATAAACTACCTATCTTCAACTCTTTCTTGCTCTGTACAAGGGGAAGGAATAAGACGGATAACCAGATGGTTAACCGTAGCAAAGATAGGACGAGTTTATGCAATATGAAGTCAATGATGTTGATTTTTAACTTTTTTAGTTTTTATGGTACACATTTGAAAATTGGTTTTTACGATTGCTTTTCACCTATATAGTCACAGGTTAACAGGATGAACACTAATAAAATCGGACCTTATATAGTCCGGCATGCTTGCCTCTCGGTTACGGAGTTCGTCACATATCTCTTATCATAATAATATCATCATAGACATTATAGGCATATCTCGATAATGCTGTCGTTAATAGCAAGTTAACACTTAAAAAAAACTTAACGGAATAATTGCCCAAATTTTTAAAATCATGATATATGGGTTAAGCAAACACTTGAAATTATTTGTGATTAGTATAAGCGCCGCTACTTCATAGACCTTATATAAATGACTAGCAGCCCGTCCCGGCTTCGCACGGGGTAGACAATTATCGCTAATAGTTTCGGCAGCGCATTCGACGAAAGACATTTTAAGACTCATTTTTCTACACCTTCGGTTACATTGTTCAAATTTTACCAAGGATCCCTAATTTTTTTCAAAATGAAATGTAGCCTATGTCAAATTGGAAGAATGTAGCATTCTATTGGTGAAAGAATTTTTTAAATCGGCCCAGTACTTTTTGAGCCTATTCATTACAAACATACAAAAATAGGTACAAATCTTTCCTCTTTATAATATTAGTATAGAAGTTATAGATAAAGCTACTCACTTCTTGAATCTAACGTGGTAACTCAGTTATTTTCACCTATTTCACTCGTTAACTTATAAAAACCTGTTTAGTATACTTCCTTTTGACCTAGACCCGGAAAACTGGCAGCAAAGTCTTCAAACATAAGTTTGGAAATAACACAAAACATATAACAGTGAGCTGAACAGTTTTGATGTAGTTTTACTGTATTGTAACATTAGGAACGGTTTTATACATATTATATACTTCAATTATCTTCTACTGTCAATATTATTAATTGCTTGTTAAGCTGTTAGTTTTAGTTTTTTCTTTTCCTGTCTCTAGTGCCGTGCTTTTGTACCCCTAACGTCAGGGTCCCTGCTGAAAATCAGCGTCGTGATATGTCCCTGGCTGTCACGACAAATGCTGAGCGGGGGCCTTTTTGACACATTTTTTTTCTAATCTTAATTCTTTTGTATTCTATGTATGATGTGTGTGTCAAATAAATATTTTTCTATTCTATTATATTCTATATACTCGGAAAACAAAACAATTTAATAACAATAGCCTCGTCTCACATGTGTGCGTGAACCGAGCTAAAGGGTTATGAACGTATGACAAGCATTAAACTTGGTGTCACCATAACGCAACCCTGTAAATAGATAAAAACCAGACTAAGTGCGAGTCGGACTCGCGCACGAAGGGTTCCGTACCGTTAATCTATAAAAACGGCAAAAAAAATCATGTTTGTTGTATGGGAGCCCCCTTAAATATTTATTGTATACCGTTTTTTAGTATTTGTTGTTATAGCGGCAACAGAAATACATCATTTGTGAAAATTTCAATTCTCTGACTATCACGATTCATGAGATACAGCCTGGTGACAGACGGGCAGACAGACAGACAGACGGACGGACAGCGGAGTCTCAGTAATAGGGTCTCGTTCTCGTTAATAAAATCCAGTCTGGCTCGCACTATGGACAAACGAAACGCAACTCCTCGTAAAAACTAAATCTGGTTTTTTTTTCAACCTCCCTTAAGGCAAGGATGGCATTTATAGTCGACAGTGGTGTTATAAAATTCCTTATATTTACGACTTGTATTAACGCTCGTAATGCTTGTGCGATTGGCTTTGTACTTAATATTATTGGTATTTTGCATTGCGAAATATTTTTTTAAATAAATAAATATTGGACAACATCACATACATTGCTCTGATCCTAAGGTAAGTAGCTAAAGCACTTGTGTTATAGAAATCAGAAACAACGACGGTATCACTACAGCCAGACCCGAGACAATATAGAAAAGTTCGTTTTCTACATTGACCCGACCGGGGATCGAACCTGGAACTTCAGAGATGACGGCGCCATTTAAAGTCCGGTGTGCTCGCCTCTTGGCTACGGAGGTCATCTTATTACTTTTATTATCTACGATAGACCTACTATTTAGCAAACACTTTGACCTTTACAACACTTCGCAAAAAGTTCAAGGCCGATATTCCGCCATTTGCTAATGTATACGCTCAAAGTGCCGTGTGGTGCCGGCACTTTAAAAGAATTGCACCACCCCTTCTCTTCCTATGGGTGTCGTAAGAGGCGACTACAGGAGAACCGCCATAAGAAGACGGGCAGCAGCGTCTCCTCTCCACCATTGGCCAAACTGCGATCGCCAACCCGCCTGCCAAGCGTGGCGATTATGGCAAAATCCTCCTTTTGGAGAGGCCTGTGTCCAGCAGTGGACTGATATAGGCTGGTGATGATGATGATGATGATGACGCTCGAATTCGGATTATCTGCAAAAATATATCTACTCGTATTAAAAAGTCGGCGAGTAGGTACGCTACGGAATTTCCGCGTAGTTGTAACACTACCGTGAAAACCTATGACTTTTGTTTGGAGATAAGATTAGCTGTGCTATGTGAAAATGCGATTTGTGTTTGTAATGCTCTGATTGGCTGTATTGTTTTTTTTTACATTTGTATTTTTGGTTCCCGAAAAATACTTTCCTTAAGACTTGTGCTATTAAAAATGCAACTGCAGAGCGATTGTATGTACAATAGTAGGAATACGATTTAAAACAATATTTTGAACACACAATCCGAAAGTGTGTTTTCGTGCTTATACAGGGTGTACAAAAGAATGGGACACTCCTTAAAACTACGTGATCAGCTGATCATATACAACAACTTTTCCTATGGGAGCAACATCGAAAGCGTGAATTTATTTTCAGATGTTTCATACATTATTATCGAAGTATTCGACTAAGTCTCAAAAAAATCTCGTTTTTGATGTTGCTCCCATTGAAATTGTTGTTGTATATGATCAGCTGATCACGTAGTTTTAAGGAGTCTCATTCTCTTGTACAGCCTTTATACTGTATATTAACCGCAAGATAAACCTTTTTTGTGTGGATATCAAATCAAGATGCATTTTATGTTTTTTTACTATGTTAGTATGTTTGGTGGGAGACAAGATACGCTTTCAGAGCTCTTTTTATTTGATGAAAATTATACTCGCTGTTGAGTATAAGAGAAAAATATATTTATGAACTATTTTGTATCCACAGGTGAAAATTTTTCTCTTGATTTCGATGCAGGTTGCATTTTAATGGCTAGAAAACTGTTACAGCTGTGTGCCCTCGTTTTACCAGTCACCCTGTATATGCATCAGGCAACAAACCAATTGTTATGGTCTACAAGTAAAGAATTAAGTAAAGAATTTAACTAAGATTGTTAATACTTGAAAAAAAATCGTCCGCCTCATGTGGGATCCGAACCCACGTCCTAATCCCACCTAAGGCGGACGATTTTTTTTCAAGTATTAAAAATCTTAGATAAACCTAGCATGGTAATTGCTAAAAACAAAAATTTAAATTGTTTGAGCTTTTCTGTTATTTACCAATAGTTAAATATTTGTAAAAATATTTCTATCGGGTGTTGACGGTAGTAGTAATATACCGCAACATTGATCAGAAAATACGCTGGCTTTGACAGCGAGAACCACTTGAAAGATTTCGTCGAGTTGACTAACGTCTCGGTAGCTTAGTGGTCAAAGCACTCGCCCGGTATGCGATGGACGTGGGTTCGGATCCCACCTGAGGCAGACGATTTTTTTCAAGTATTAAAAATCTTAAAGAATTAACATCCTGTTTGTGACTATTTAGTTAGTATTTCTATAACACAAGTGATTTAGCCACTTACCTTAGGATCAGAGCAATGTATGTGATGTTGTCCAATATTTATTTATTACTAACTAGACGGGTCCCGTCTAACTTTGTACCGTCTAACACCTAATTTAGTTTTGTCAGTTTTTCCAATGTTTTTATTATTTATTTTGCTATTCGGGGCGGAGACGAATCCAACAAATAATAAACCATTGAAAATCGGTCCAGCCGTTCTCAAAGATCGAAGATCATTTATTTGCTAGAAACAGGTTACATAAGATGGTAGGTACAGAGTAGGATCCATGTTTCGCTGTATACATTCCAGCATGCAAACATTGTAAAAAATTAAAATAATAAACTGCAAAATTTTTGAATTCAAATATTCGCTTACAGTGTAAAAATTACAAAGAATTAACCAAGCATGCATTTTTTTTAATTGTTTCCACTATCACACCAATTATCTAGCCCCAAACTAAGCAAAGCTTGTGCTATGGCGACTAGATAACGGATAAACATACTTAAATACGTTTATAAACATCCACGACTTAGGTGCAAATGCTCGTGCTCATCACACTTACATTTGCCCCTCGCGGGATTCGAACCCGCAACCGCCAGGCATTGTAGTCCGGAGCGCGAACCACTACACCAGACGGTCGTCAAATCAAATTATAAGTTATTATAAACTCGAGTTATTGTCTTGAGTTATAAGTGTTGTAACAAACACGACTTACTGTTTTATATTATTTATTTATTTATTTGTTTTATTTTTATTTGATCTCTTCCCGGATAGTTTTCTGTGTATACGCGTCGTTTTCGTTTAATTTACATGCAATACTTCGAAATTGCATATTCATTGAATATACTTCGGGATAAACCACGGGTTTATTGTGTTATTTATTTTGTGCCAAATAAATACTTCTCTATTCTATTCTTACGCCGCTGCGTGAATGGAGCTCCTCTTTGTGGGTAGACGATGTTATACCCTTTGACAGGTATAAACATTTTTAATTTTCATTGGTTTTCAATCCTAACTCAGGGGCATAAAGTTCAAAATATGATGGCAGCTATTTGGCCACTACTGGTTAAAGGTTTAAGGCGGGTCGTTTTGTACAGCCGGCGACAATAAAAAAAAATGAACCCTTAACCAGGCCAGGGACCTAACCATGAAATGTTAAAACAATCACAAATCTGTCAGACATTATCATTTCTGTCAAATTTTGTATGAAATGACGTACCGAAATTGACAGATTTGACAACTTTGAGATTGTTTTAAGAGTTCATGGTTATGGCCCTGGTAGTCAAAATTTTTGATTGGTTTTCACCCGTAAGGTAGGTGAGTAAGGTTCAATATGATGTGGTCCTTATTGTACCAGTGCCTGGTTAAGGGTGTTTTTTCAAATTGTGACTGGTTTGTGACATTTTGACATTGTGACAAATTGTGATTGTGAGTGTGCGTGTGTGAGACTAAAGCAATTATAATTTACTGACATTCAGCCATTTTAAAATAGACCTTTAGCTCGAAATTAAGATTCCCTAATTATTACATTTTCGCAAGACGTCAAAAGCCTTGTAAACCTTTTTAGAGTTCCGTAGTCCTGACAAGGAACCCTTATAGTTTCGTCATGTCCGTCTGTCTGTCCGTCCGAGGTTTTGCTTGGAGACAGTGTGTTTGAGAAACATGGGGCAAACCGTTAAAAATATTTTTGTACTTTCGATCGATCATCCCAAGTCATGTTTAAGTAACAAACGCAAATATTTTACATCTATTTTAAACATGTTTCCCTCAAAGAATGCACAAAATGTCGCCAAAACATAAGCTTTATTAACTAAATAAGTTACAAAGGAACAGCAATTAGCAAAGAGCGAAACGACAACTTCCACAAAGCGGGCGAACCGAAACAACACGCTGTTTTATTAGCTGACTGAAAGGCAAATCCTTTTGCAAATTAAATCACTGCACTGCAATTGGTTAGTTACCTATTTTCCTAGAGCATTGTTGGTTGAATGCTGTAAGCCTGTGCTAGAACAGTTATTTTGTTTTAACTTTCCCGCTGTTTGAATATGACAGAAACGTGTTTTAGTTGAATCTGGGAGTCTAGCGTGAATGTGTATCTTTCGTTCGGTCGTATAAACCTAACAAATTAGAATGGCCAGTCTCATGAGTGTGATAAAATATAACCAACTCAATCTAGCCGTGTAAAAAACCCGACTGAAGGGATAAACGTGCTGTTTAAAAGCTTTCACTGCCACTGGCGCTGTAAATGTCAAATTACCTATCAAATATTGTTTTTTTAAATAATTAAACGTGCTAGGCCTGGGCTTAGAGGGCGGGCCAGGGTTGCGTCATGTGCAAGGTCATTTGTTACCAGCTAACTTTTTAGAAGCAAATGACCTTGGGCTGTTCGCGGTGTGCGTCAAAGGCGAAGCATTTTCATGGTTCGATAGGAGTCACTTCTAGGTCGTTTTTCCTGAGCTTTACTATTCCTGGGCCATAATAATGGGATTGCAGTATTCGCTGTATTTTGTTTTTCGAGTGGAATCGTGCAGGTTGAATCTGTTTTGTAGAATAAGACTTTAAAACACCATTTGGGTTTTAGGTGTGCTCACTCAAACTCAAACTCAAAATATTTATTTGTCTTACTTTGGGTTACACATTAGGATCTTAATTAATGGATTAATGTTGGGCTGGGTCGTCTGTAGATTCATACTTTAGAAAATTAACCATTTAGGTTTAAGGCATGGACTAATTTTACTTAGTCCATGGTTTTAGGTGTGCTGTGTCGCCTTGGGTAAAAATATATTGTCAGGTACATGTTGTGAATTCCTTATCTTCGAGATATTGACACTTAGCTTGTTGTCAGGTGCATTTGGTGTCAATGCAGTATTTATTTGTTCATAAGTTTATAAATATACCTTCATCATAAACCCCTCATTTTTTCACAGTTCCCGGAGGAGCGCAACCACGACCTCGCCCAGATGTACCGCATGTACTTCACCCGGAACGTGAACCCGACGAACCTGTCGCTGCTGATCGACGCGTACGTGCGCCGGCCCGACCTGGGCATCGGGCGCGACGCCGCCACCATCCGCGCGCCCGTGCTCAACATCACCGGCGCGCTGTCGCCGCACCAGGAGGACACCGTGGCCTTCAACGCGCGCCTGCAGCCCTCCACCTCCACCTGGATGAAGGTAGCCCTCCCTAGCGCTGCCCGCACCAGCCTCGCCCGTGCTCAGCATCACCGGCGCGCTGTCGCCGCACCAGGAGGACACCGTGGCCTTCAACGCGCGCCTGCAGCCCTCCACCTCCACCTGGATGAAGGTAGCCCCCCCTAGCGCTGCCCGCACCAGCCTCGCCCGTGCTCAGCATCACCGGCGCGCTGTCGCCGCACCAGGAGGACACCGTGGCCTTCAACGCGCGCCTGCAGCCCTCCACCTCCACCTGGATGAAGGTAGCCCTCCCTAGCGCTGCCCGCACCAGCCTCGCCCGTGCTCAGCATCACCGGCGCGCTGTCGCCGCACCAGGAGGACACCGTGGCCTTCAACGCGCGCCTGCAGCCCTCCACCTCCACCTGGATGAAGGTAGCCCCCCCTAGCGCTGCCCGCACCAGCCTCGCCCGTGCTCAACATCACCGGCGCGCTGTCGCCGCACCAGGAGGACACCGTGGCCTCAACGCGCGTCTGCAGCCCTCCACCTCCACCTGGATGAAGGTAGCCCCCCCTAGCGCTGCCCGCACCAGCCTCGCCCGTGCTCAGCATCACCGGCGCGCTGTCGCCGCACCAGGAGGACACCGTGGCCTTCAACGCGCGCCTGCAGCTCTCCACCTCCACCTGGATGAAGGTAGCCCCCCCTAGCGCTGCCCGCATCAGCTTCGCCCGTGCTTAGCATCACCGGCGCCTGCCCAAGCTTGCCAGAAGTGCCTTCCATCGTTGGCACCTCCCCCCGCGGCTATCAAGCCCTACCCATCGCCCTATAAGCACGACCATCTCATCTGGGTACACATTTCGACATCAGCACTGCCTATACCAGTCTCGGTCATGCTCAACATTTCCTTATACCCCAAGAGCCATATCAAGTCGCGCGTCGTTTAGCAATTTGGGTCGTTCTTGTGGAACGATACCAAACTTGTTGAGATTTACACGTTGCGCCTCATTTATTGTCAGGTTTACCTGTTACCTGCACTAGTGGTTGTTAATGTGTATGTCTACCTCGGGCAAGTGATGCAGTTGGGTAGAGACAACTTCGAGCGGGAAATCGCTAGGAGGATGCTGCTTGGCTGGGCAGCGTTTGGGAAGCTGCGTCATATCTTCTCGTCGCCACTGCCACAATGCCTGAAGAGCAAGGTATGCGATCAGTGCGTCCTACCGGTGATGACCTACGGAGCCGAAACGTGGAATATGACAGCAAAGCTGGCCCACCGACTACATGTCACTCAGCGAGCTATGGAAAGGTCGATGCTTGGGATTTCGTAAAGGATAAAATCCGAAATGAGATTATCAGGCAGAGGACTAAAGTAACGGACATAGTTCCAAAAAGGTAGCAAGCTTAAGTGGCAGTGGGCTGGCCACATCTGTCGCAGAACCGATGAAAGGTGGAGTAAACGGGTTCTCGAGTGGAGACCACGCCTCGGCAAACGTAGAGTAGGACGCCCCCCAGCTCGTTGGACCGACGACCTTAGGAAGGTGGCTGGCAGTGGATGGATGAAAAAAGCGGGAGATCGTGCTCCTTGGCGCTCTTTAGGGGAGGCCTACGTCCAGCAGTGGACTGCAATAGGCTGAGAGAGAGAATGGCACTAGAAAGAACCACAGTAGGTATGCGTTTTATATAAAAAGCTTCACGACCGGCCTTCAGTGTTCTCATCTTTGGGAACCATTTAAATTGTGTTCAAAATTCACAATCCTATCTTTTTCTAAGACACGCCATGTTTCTGTTCCTAGTGTAAGAGTTATAACAGTTGCATAAGCCAATTTAATAATGCTTCCAGATCTCTGACTGCGGCATGGTGCTGGAGGAGCAACCCGGCAAGATCTCGGAGGCTTTCCGTCTGTTCCTGCAGGGCGAGGGCTACGGTAAGTAGGCGCTCTGCGATAGCGCTTCTCGCCGTACCTCCTATACTTAGTAGACTTATAAACACGTGACTACTTAGCGATAAATGTCTATTTAACTAAATACTTAACAACAAATTTTTACTTCAGCTTATAATTTTACAAACATTTTTGTGAAGTAGGTATTTTAAAGACTATTTAACAAACAATTATTTCACGTTTTCTTTACTTATAAATTATAGGAAAAGATATTAATTATGTCCTTTTTATTACATAAAAGAGTTCAGATATTAATGTTTTCCCTAAATATCATTTTGTAAAATATTATTCGTTAAAATAAACGATTTACAAACAATGCTAAGTTCGGATCAGTAAACGGGTCAGAGGATATGAAGGCAATCCCTTTGTATACGAACTGATTTGTTTTAAACTAAACAATTCAAAGATGAAGTAAAAAATGAAAAAAAAACAAATAAAATATTTTGTAAAATGATATCTCGTTTTTAATTTATTAAACAAGTTGTTTAATGTAAAAATATTGAGACAATGTTGAGTAGCCACAATTTTGCCAAACGTTGGTTCCCAAATTAACAATTGCAAATTAATTGACGGCCAAATGATACCATTCATCTGTCTTAAGGCCCGCTGATTCCGTATAGTATTTTATTTTAATAGATAAAAAGATTCTGAAGATGTATACAATGGTGATTAAATTGAAAGAACCTCACCAAACATAATGCCGCAATTAATTATATTACATCCACGAGACGTATTGCTGACAATAGGGATGTTGACCCCATTCAAAAATAATTCTGAGGCATCATTTATTAAAACACACACTTTATTTTAGGCCTAATAACTCGGTACAATTTCATTTAAGAGACAAACTGATTTTTGATTGCTTTAAAATCGTAAAAAAGTAAGGCAGTTGAGTTTATCGGATAGTGACGTCATAATCCGATATCGGCATACAAATTATAAGGAAGATATCCGTTTTGACAGCTCATAAAAAGTATGTCAATTGATTGGTGGTGTCAACTAGCCTATTATTCAAGAATTGTCGATAATTATTCAATTTTATCTTAAAAGCATGATATCTTGAAACGGATGTTCTTCGAAAATTCGCTTAAACGAGATTAGTTTTAATGTTATCTAAAGATAAAGATGAAGAGAAAGATGATAAAGATATCATTAATTATTTATAACGCCACAAATTACATTTTCCATTGCTCTGTATAGTCAGGAATGACGAATAATGTAAACAAACTTTCAATTATCTGTCTAACAATAGACGGGATAGTCACCGGCTACTTGATTCGATTTTAATGTAATTAAGCCATCAAAATAGAATCGCTTATTAATAGATAGATACGGACACTCGTAGCTTGTTCTATCAAATTATAATTTGTTTAGTCAATGTCGTATTTCTTGAAGGACGGATTAAATCCGGGCCTATCCGGAATTCGCGCCTAAGGCAGTTTTCTGATTTGTCGGCGCAGCAGCGGCGCGACATCAGCATGATCGGTATACGCGGTACAGAAAGCTTACCGAGCGCCTATATTTCAATACGTTCCTGATTGGCTCGGTATGCGCGGAAGCGCGGCACAGATTCCATATTTTCTGTACCGCGTATACCGAGCATGCTGATGCGCCGATGCTGTGCCGACAAATCAGAAAACGGCCTAAGGGTTAGGACATAAAGAGGCGGGTTCCCGGTGCAGACAAACCGGTACGGGTAGGTACCGATCCGTACAGGTTAAATATTCCAGTTATCTTAGTTCAAACCGAGACAAAGTTTGTTTATATTATTTGTCAGATTATAAAAAAAAAATTAGCAAAGCCGCGAAAATATTTTGCATAGAAAATATAAGTATTTTCTTGGCATTTTTATTGTTATTTTCGTTCTTCAAAATGCTAATAAAAGCGCTGTAAAGTTTATGAGCCGCATTTTTTTTACAATTTGCACGCGTCTTTAGATATTTTATTTAAAATACTATATACTTTTTAAGATAAGATGAGTGCGGGAACATTTCACATTTTGCGGTTTACCCATTTTTTTATAATAAAAATCTTTAAAAATATTGCCTCCAGAAATATAAGTGTGCAATCCAATATTATAGCTATAAAAATACCCTACTTATTATAAAAATGAAACGAAACGTTTTGTGTAAGATATTTACATAAATCGATGAATCAGCAGACTCGATGCATTCATTTTGTAAAAACCTATCGATGGCGTTAAATTCAATAAGAAAGAGTCTTCGCGGTTGCGGTGCAGTGTGATGGAAAATAACAAAAAACAGACAGACAGAACGACGGACAGCGGAGTCTTAGTAATAGGGTCCCGTCACGGAACCCTAAAAAATAACATAATACAATAAAGTGTAAGACAAAAGATTTCTAAGATAAAACTCTCTCTATTAACTTTCTCGATACTGAAAATAAATCGATCGGATCCGGGATCCCGTTAGCGCGCATCACTATAAGTGTCGTATATAAACAGTGAACTGTCATCGAACTCTTCTTATCTTGAAAGTACTATAAGTATTAGTAATTATTGCGTAATATTTTTATTGTACATTTTTAATTAGGTTATGTTGTATTTTAAACGCTTTAATAAGTCACTTTACAAATAGTTGATTTGAAAGTATTATAAGAACATTCTAATCTTACCCATTCTTGTAAAATTTATAATATTCAACATAAATCGCGTATAATGAATCAATGTTAAAATAATTATAGGTTAAGAATTGAGACAAACTTAATTTATTAAGTGTAAGTTACAGTTAATTCGTATTTTTTAACAGTTATCTTTGTTAATTAGTATTTTGTAACAATTTAGCATTGACGGCATGAGATGGTACGCTGTAAGATAAGGCCACCGCACACCCACGCTACTCGACAGTGCTCTAACAGGGTGCATAGTGCGAGTTGCACAAAACAACCAAGTCGCTTAAATCGATAGAAAAGTAATACAAATCTATATCTATACTAATATTATAAAGAGGAAAGATTTGTACCTATTTTTGTATGTTTGTAATGAATAGGCTCAAAAAGTACTGGGCCGATTTAAAAAAATCTTTCACCAATAGAATGCTACATTCTTCCAATTTGACATAGGCTACATTTCATTTTGAAAAAAATTTGGGATCCTTGGTAAAATTTGAACAATGTAACCGAAGGTGTAAAAAAATGAGTCTTAAAATGTCTTTCGTCGAATGCGCTGCCGAAACTATTAGCGATAATTGTCTACCCCGTGCGAAGCCGGGACGGGCTGCTAGTTGACTATATAATCAAAATCGTCAATCAAATACGTTGACTTTTCGATCAAAGAACGTGACACGATTATTTTGTGGAGTTCCACAAAATTGCACTTAGCCCTCGGGAATGTCAAACACTTATCTGTGGCAAAGATGACTTTGCCCTTTAGCATAAACTGGAATTAACCATGCGTGGTACTCACTCCAGTTTACTCGTACCATGCGTGGTACTTTCTGCCACGGTTTTTTTTTGTCTTTAGTGTCTGCTTTGTGAACTGCTAAAGTGTAAAGGCTAGAGAAGCACTTGGCAGCCTGGCTCCGACATAAGACAATGGCTCGTTTTTATATATGGTCAGATTTTATTAGTGTTCATCCTGTTAACCTGTGACTATATAGGTGAAAAGCAATCGTAAAAACCAACTTTCAAATGTCTATCATAAAAACTAAAAAAAGTTAAAAATCAACAACATTGACTTCATGGTTAAACGTAGCAAAGATAGGACGAGTTTATGCAAAACTCGTCCTATCTTTGCTACGTTTAACCATCTGGTTATCCGTCTTATTCCTTCTCCTTGTACAGAGCAAGAAAGAGTTGAAGATAGGTAGTTTATGCAATATGAAGTCGATGATGTTATTTAGTCATTTATTTTTAACTTTAGTTTTTATGATAGACATTTGAAAGTTGGTTTTTATGATTGCTTTTCACCTATACAGTCACAGGTTAACAGGATGAACACTAATAAAATCGGACCTTATATATCAGTGTCCCACTGCTGGGAACCTCCCCTACATTTTAAAGCCATCAACAGACGAAGGCCCAAGTGTGCCGTTTTGGGAGAAATCGTCCAATCTTTATTTAGAAATACCTACCAATGTAGATTGTTTGATTGTTTTCGTCAATGTTTCATTTGGTATCAAAATAAACACACAAACTTATTAACAAATCGTTCTTTGCTATGTGAAGTAATAACACCTTGCTGTAATAAAATGGTTTCACTCAATGTCATTTTTTGCATCTAAAATTAACGTCTTAAAATCCATTTAACACCTTAAATGCTATGTCATAGTGACCCCCAAAGGGCTCAAACAACAGATTTTCTATTGTATCTAGTTTAAGGCAGTTTATTTAACTAATAAAAATGAATTAACGAGCGTGGGTGTGCGTTGGGCTTCCATTAGCCACTTTGCCTCGGTCCAAAGTCTGAAACGCAGTATGTTTTCTGTCGAGCGGATTGCCTGGCATGGTCTGTGTCTCCGACGGTACGTATACGGCCCGTAGCTCGTTAGGCTTGTGTGGTTGTGCTCGCCCCTGTTGTCTCGATCACTGCTCTTAATATACAACTTGTAACTCATGTTTGGGAACAATAGAAAGAAAAGTTTTTATTTGGTTCATATCACAAATAATACGAAAAACGTAGGTACGATATGTTGTTACGTTTTGAAGTTGTTAACTAACAATTAGTTTCTCAATTCATAAACGAAACTGAGGGCCTAGTGCAAGTTCCACAAAATAATCGCGTCACTTAAGTGAGTTGGTCGTTTATTGGTACTCTCACTAGGCACTCAGGGATTTGCAATCACAGCATTTTTTTTGCAAATGTATGATTCCGCGCATACCACTAAGACTGGCGCCAGCACTGCAAAAATCAAAACGCATTTCTTTTCGTTTATTTGGGTCAACAAACCGTGTACACAAAAAATCTTAGCTACGTATCAGTGGTGAACCTGCTTTTAACTTATGACTAAGTATAGTACAGTGTATGAATGTAGGTAGAATATGTTTTGGTAACTTAAGAAGCTAATTAATCTTATTTATTTCAACTTATCACAATTTCTTGTACCAGTTTCTTGAATCTACCAACGCGCATAGCGAAAATGTCAGTACTATTTACATTTGCACTATACTGCGTACGCACTCGCCGCGCCGCGTTGCGCAGCGCTGCGTCGCGCACTGTAGCCTTAGTGCGGTCAAACCTTAAATGTCTCTGTTGGACACAACCGAATGTTTTGAAAAAAATAAAGACATCATACTGTCTCTGTCATCGTATTAAATAAATATATAAATATTGGACAACATCACATACATTGCTCTGATCCTAAGGTAAGTAGCTAAAGCACTTGTGTTATAGAAATCAGAAACAACGACGGTACCACAACACCCAGACTCGAGACAATATAGAAAAGTTCGTTTTCTACATTGACCCGACCGAGGATCGATCCCGGAACCTCAGAATGGCGGCGCTATTTAAAGTCCGGTGTGCTCGCCTCTCGGCTACGGAGGTCGTCGAAACGTAACGTATTACAAACTGACAGCAGAATGATGTTTATTAACGCGTTAATGGATAGTTCGGGATTAAATTCGCTATTCCTTAGATGCACCATTGCTTTAAATCATTTTCGTGCAAGTCAAGCACTGGGACGACACTGTTTTTAAAAAGAGTTCTGTTAGGTTCCTTCGATGGTGTAGTTCATTTAGATGTTAAGTAAAAAGCGGACTGAATAATTGTAAAAAGATATATTTTAAGACAAAGGGTAACATACAGTGACCGCACACTTTAAAGATTTAGAAGTGAGTAGTTCGGCCGAGCATCGGAGTTAGTTCGCGAACCGAACGTTGCTCGCTGTCGTTCGCCGCCGTTCGCCGTTCCTCGTTCACATTCCCCGGTCTGTGGTACGATGCCCGTGCGTGGACAGTACACCCCTGTCACAGTAGCTGGCGTTAGTTCCACTGGTATTACAGATTCCAAATTTACTAATTCCTTCTATTCCAAACATGGAGTTAATATAATATGATATGAAAAAAAAAACTTCAAAAAACAATTAAAACGAGTGTTACATGTTGTATAGAAAAAGAGAGAAATAGATTGTTCCTGAAGTATTAGATGGTATTCCTTGAGTAAGTTTGTACCATAGGTAGACCTAATGCTAGAGAGATCATAGGGTTTGTTCTATATAAGGTCCGATTTTATTAGTGTACATCCTGATAACCTGTGACTATATAGGTGAAAAGCAATCGTAAAAATCAGTTTTGAAATGTGTACCATAAAAACTAAAAAAGTTAAAAATCAAAATCAACAACATTGCCTTCATATTGTATAAACTCGTCCTGTCTTTGGTACGCCCCTTGTACAGAGCGAGAAAGAGTCGAAGATAGGACGAGTTTATGCACTATGAAGTCGATGTTGTTATTTTGTAATTTATTTTAAAGTTTTTTAGTTTCTATGATAGACATTTGAAAGTTGGTTATTACGATTGCTTTTCACCTATATAGTCACAGGTTAACTGGATGTACACTAATAAAATCGGACCTTATACAGGGTGTACAAGAGATTGGGACACTCCTTCAAACCACGTGACCAGCTGGTCATATACAACAACTTTTCCTATGGGAGCAACATCGAAATCGTGATTTTATTTTCAGATGCTCCATACATTATCATCGAGGTATGCGAGTGAGTTTGTATGGAGAAGCAGATGTTGCTCCCATAGAAAAAGTTGTTGTATATGACCAGCTGATCACGTGGTCTTAAGGAGTGTCCTATTCTCTTGGACACCCTGTATATGCAGTAGATAGACCCTTAGGTATTTGTGTTACCTAGAGCCCTAAGTATATAACCTATCATTTAATAATCAATCAATCATATTACTCTACTACATCAATTACTAAGTAGAACTTTTAGGTTTAAACGTACGTTGTACTTGTGCGTCGGATAGCGTTATATCGTTTTCTGAGCTATTTTCTCTAACATACATTATTTTCTTCTTTGCCCAAAGATGTTTCGTTGGATGTCGATGATTCGCTATATTATATCGTGTTTTGTTTGTCATACAAGGAGGGCAGCAATATTGTCGATATGATCAGTGGGGGTACGTGGTCTATTCAGAGAAAGTATACTTCGGTACTTATAGTAATATAAGAAAACCTAAAATACGTATTAATAAATAATAAATAAAATACCTTTGTTTTATGGTTAATATATCAAATACTTATATAACTTATTGTACGATACATTGAACACACAGTCATATCTGTAAGGGTATATCCGAGGGTGCGAATATATTGCCTAAAAAATAACTTTTCCGTAAATTTTTCACTAAGTAGAACTTTCTGCACCCATTTGCTGATTAAATGCGGATTTTTATTAGTTGCTATATTCTTAATTTAATGTGTTTATTTTAATCAAAGTTTTGAATTAATTAATACACCTTAATTATTACATTTGCTTTTACGTGTTAGTTTTTAAGTTGTTTTTTACACATCAAGTTCTGTTTTACCACTGTTGTGTGCTTAGTTAACCTTTTTTATCCTAGTTTAAATTATTGTTTAAACAGGGCGATTTTTTAATGGGTACACGAGTCATGAATACAATTATCTTTGACTATTAATTAACCAATAGTAAAATTGAAAAAATAACATAAGTTGTTTTATAATTTTGTTCGAGTAGCTCTGTGACTTTTGATTTGATAAAGCTGTTTTTTTTTCGATTTTACTTCAGACCAGTCGTCAAAGTTTTTTATATTGTAATCTTATATTTTTTTTTGATGCGTGCTTTAAAAAATCACCCCGTATAAATTCCTATTTTAATATAAGTTTACTTCCTTTTAATCGGTGATTCGCGCTACACATATAACTAACACTATGGAACTGATATTAAAATCTCATAAAAAGAACAATATTCTCTAATCCGAAAATAGTATCACCATCAGCTGTTAAGGGTTAAATGTTATTTATTTTATTTTATTTTTTTATCTCTTAGTGAAAAGGGTAGTATTTCAATAGTAGAATCACCCTTTAAAAGGAAATGAACTTATAAAACAGGGCCTAAAATATTTTCTTCATACGGTGTTAAAACAGAACAGATGCGGACTCAGGTGTTCTTGGGGCATTTACGTACAATCCTCGGCATCGATGTTGAGCGCTGGGACAAAGAGTGGGGGTCGCTTTGCGCATCTTACGAGACGATCTAACGGTGCGCGCGGAGCTAACAACCAATCAAAGCCGGCGGTGCAGGCACGTCGCACGACAAGCCAATCACGTAATCGTAATGGTCTTGTGAGCCTATTTCGCCCAGCGCTTAATATCCGTGCCGGTAGCAGTAAACGTTCAGTTCTACGCTTTTGTTTAGAAATTATATTTTTATTTTATTTGACCAATTTGAACTCCTGAGTCTGATTTTACCCAGTGGCGTAGTCATATGACGGCAGTGTGGACCCAACGGGGGCTTACAGAACAGAGTGTCGAGTCGGTTTACAAATGAGTGACAGTCAAAGTAGTACATCCACGTCTCAAGTGTTAAACTTATATTTACTCAAAAACAGAAGTTCCAATATCTTAATTGATGGGATGAAATATAGGGCTATGAGAAAACATTAAATATAATTTCTCAGACTACTACGCAACTACAGTACCTACACACTTAAAACTAGAAAAAATCGCTTAGTGCACACAAAATCGAATATATTCAATAAATAAATAAATTAAAAAGCCTAGGTTGCCGTACTTGGTCCATATTATCTCTTTAACTACTTACTGCCTAGTAAGACTAACTAGTAGAATCGTTCGTTTCCGGCTCGCCGTTCTATTCTGCGGACCCCGTTCGCCCCTGCCCGGTATGAGTCCGCCCCTGGCTCACGTAGCGCTAAACTGATTTCTGTTATCCGCGCCGGCGCAGTGCTCAAACTGCGCGCGCGCCCGACGCCCGCTAGTCCCGTCCCGCCCCTTGCGTAGACACAGTAAGTTTGGTTTCACTATTTTTTGTTTGTTGTGTTTTTTTTATGGGGAGACGACTGGCGATGACGTTTTGATCTTTGATTTCTGTCTGTAATGGCTAACGATTTCCGCTCTGATGATCGGCGGGATCTCCGACGTCTGTAGTGCTTTGTCTCTTTTAAAGAAATGTGATTCTGAATACGGAATCACGAAGTTTCCTGCTCTAAGCAGCAGGTAACCTAAACTAAAGCCATGTTAACTGTCGAACATTTAATTATGTTCTTTTATGAGTCATATAATACTCTCTAAACCAATTTAATCATGTAAACGAATCAACAAAGTAATAATTATCTAACCAACCAGAAAAACCGCATATTTGAAATAAGAGTGCCAAAGTACGTACATTTTGAATGTACCTATGTCTATCCCATAAATTCTCGCTCACTGATCAGATTTGAATTAAACGACAGCTTTTTTGCTTCCTCGTTAATGGGATGGTAAGGTAATTTACGAGTTTGTAAACCATCTGACACCTCGATTACGCTTGAGAGAAAGAGACAACGCTCTACAAAAGTGTGGGTTTCTAGTAGACTATCCTGGAACTGGAATTTTATTGAATCATTCGCCGGATAACAATATACAATGTGATACGGGCAGTACTTTTAACCCGTCAAGGCTAAGTTCGGTATCTAATTTTATTGCCAAAAAACGTAATTTGGGGTTAAAACAAAAATGCAGAAAAAAGGATTTTTACGAAAATAATTTCGTGAATTATTCTTTTTCTAGTCAAGGAAACCCTAAACACCAGAAATGAAATTTATGGTCAGTTACTCTGTTCTTTTAGCTATCTTGTGGTATTACTTTTATGTTTCTACGACATATAAAACCTTTGTTATTGCCTAAAGTGTTAAAAAACCAAAATGGCCGCTATTCATAGGGGGTGAGGGTTTGACCCCCAAATTATTATTTTTGTCGATAAAATTAGATATCGCACTTAGCCTTAACGGGTTAGAAGTACCGCCCATATCACATTGTATAAACAAGATTTCCTAAATAGATTTGAATCGAGGTCGTCTTCCCCGTATCTTTATTTGTCACATTTAATTACCGTTGTGCTGAGCTTGGTCCTGCATGCAACAATTATACTTTTACTCGTGTCGACAACAAACATTTTGAGGGCGCAAATCTAGAATGATTAAAGTCTACTTTTGAACTTTTTGATCTCAGATAAAATGAAATTTAGCTAATATATGTGTCTTAAAAAACACACGGCTATATTATCGGAAAAAATTAAGCTCGCAGACTTCTGCGAGTTGAAAAGGTCAGCATTCTAGGTTTGTGCCCTTCATTAAAATAAATATATAATAATGCGTTAATGAAATTGACGAATAATATGAAGATTGACTTTTTAATAAGTTTTAAAATACATGAGCAACAAATTAAAATGTTGGTATTTCCTAAATATCTAAATGTTTTCATGTCGGGATTTGGGATGGAAATTATTATCTTATCATTAAAATAATTGTTTATTCTAATTGTTTTTGTGTGTGTATGGTATGTTGTTTGATGTTATTTTTCATCCTGTTTTACGTTGTTTTTTCTTTTTTTTACAAACGTATTCACGACGTAGGTGCTACAGTGAATGTTGAGAAAGGAGGTAAGTTCAGTAGGCCGAAGTAGATTCATTCAACATTTATTATTACTTAAAAGAAATAGAATTGAGATGAAAAGTTATCATATCATAATTCGTCGTGCAAAAGAAATTAAAATGAGTAATGTCAAAAATCATAGCACATCCAATTCAGTAACAGCAATGAAATTTCGGTATTACGGTTTTTTTTTAGTTTTTGAATGGAATATGTAATTGATTTTGAATTTAAAAGTAGTTAATAAGATTTATTTCTATTAATTGGATAATATGGATAGTTAGTGAAACTAGATACCGTGGCAAATTATTAAACCTGCAAGTACCTACTACTCGTACAAATCTATAAGATAAAATTATCAGCAGTTGGAAGACATCTTCAAATAACAAATCACCTATTACGATTTCTATGACTTGAATCTCTAGCTAGTAGACCCTTCTGTGGGTCTTCGAAGACCCATGCTTAAAAGTGGACTAAATACATTACCGACGATTCAAAATAAGAGTAGCTTAAACAGAAATATCAGTTAGTTGTAAACTAAACACGAGATTTAGTTGACAAGATCCCTCGTCTCATAAGCCACGTCGGCTTTTTGTCTCTGAATTTAGCCTTTTCTTCGGTTAGCCTCCAAAGATTTACTTGGCTATTTATCAAACGACACTTAGGGCTCTTTCAAATAAGACGTTTTGAGCCGGACTTAAGACGTGCGTTTGCAGGACCGCACACTTAAGAAGCCTATTACAAAATATTAACAGTTTTGCGGTTGTTCGGTGATTACTGGTTATTTAAAAGATAATCGAAAATTGGAGGCCGCTACGTACTTTAAAAAAGGGAAAAATACAAGTATCAATAAGATTTTTTTACTAAATCATCATAACCTATTGGGACTAAGCAAAAAAGTCATTTCCCAGTTTTTTGCACGTTCCTATGAATTTATACGGCTCTTGCAGTAATAACTTATTAATATGTTCGCAGTTCGTTCGTTATTTTGTAGTTCGTAGCGGCCTCCGATTTTCGATTTATCTTTTGAATGACCAGTATTCATATGCCTCTTAACTGTTTATATTGGTCTTATTTTTTTAACGCAGTTGTCATACAATATTCCGTGTGCGGTGCAAACGCACGTTACCAGTCCGTTTTAAAGTGTCTAAATTGATCGCACTCTAAAGAGACTTACGTATTATTATACTCAAAAAATATAACGTTCCACTTACGGCTTCCAGTCGCACCACTTTCGCCGACGAAAATCGTCGCGTTCCGGCGGCTGTCGGACGCGGAGCGGCGCCGCCCCTGCCGCCACTCGCCCGTCATCCGCATCACAGAGAACCCAATCTCCGAGGCCGTGGTCTGCTAAGCGCGCACCGACCCGGCCCGCGCGGGAGGGGCGGAGTGGAACACACCTACTCACTTGTAAATACATTGGCGGTTCCGATTGTTCATTTCCTTCAATTTCTAGACGTGACGAGGGTATGCAGTAATTTGGCAATGTCATTTCGTGAGGTGTCCGAAGCTAACAGTTCGCTTATGACTAATTTTGCTACATTTTAACTTACGCAAAGTGTTTAACATTGAAATTCAATTAAGATAATTACTTTCACGCAAACTGTTAGCTTTTGTAAACCAATTAACGTATCGTTTAGATTATCATGTTTTTTATAAATAACGCTGGTAAAATGGTTATTAGCACAGGTTGTAAGACTATGTGACTTAATGGTACCACTAAAACAAGGTGATTTTATTCCCAGGCAATACTAACTTTTAATACTACTGAAGTTCCTTTGCTCATCATGAGAAATTTTAACAATTAACACAAAGGAACTAAGAACACTTTGTTATAGTGCTACCAAATACTCGAAGAACTTTGTGATCAAAAGTTTTGTGATTTGTTTAGTACGAATTGAAAATTACCATAAATATTTTAATTCAAGAATTTACATATTTTACGAACAAACATTGTGTGTGACCACCCTTCCCCTGGGGTTTGTATGAGAGTAATAATGATGTTAGGCGCGCGCGTGCTGCGGCGCGGCCATCTTAGAACAACGATTTTACTTAATCAAAAACTACCCGCGTTGCAGCACGCCCCGGGCCCGTAATGTTAGGATGTGAGATATGATAATATAATATTGGAACCAAAGATAATTCTATGTAAGTGTACATATCCGGAGAGCGCGCGGGCCGGCCCTTACTCACCCAGTGAGACGTTATATCAACTATAATTTTAAGACAATTTTTTTAGAACCCACTGACTATACATAATAATGTACCACTATTGAGCATTTATTGTTATTCAGTTAGGCTAACGTCACATATTACGTACGTGTTGATTTACGCAAGTATGTAAGGATTAGCAGTTGTTTTAACTTAGAAATATAAAGATAATGAGGGCTGTGGCGCAGCCGACGCGCGACCCTCGCTCGCTACCGACTCAACTACCCGCTAAATTAAATTGAGCACCATTTTCACATTTTATTTATACACATACCTAAAATGGCGGGCTGTTTGATCTGTCAGATAGGAAAAAATCGAAAAAAAAACGGAATGTAGGGTACGTACTAAGGATTTAGATAGGAAGTCCGTCTTTTAATGAATTTTTATATGTGAAAAGGCTCAGTTAAGTGTCTGTTCGACTCGGGAACAATGTGACTGGGCTTGAATACTATTTGCAAGTTTAAACGTAACGGCCGCGGGGAGGCGCGCGTCGCTGCGCGAGGGCGTCGCTGGGTGCTATGCTAAGACCAAGACAGATTTTCGAGATCGATCATTTAATGAAAAGTGTTTTGGAAATATTTTTGCTTAGTTTTTTTAAAACGCCTAATATACATCACCTTTTTGGATATATTTTACCATTGATTTTGAAATAAAAGCAAATCACGGCCTGCACTAAGTAACGAAGTGTTGTGATCGATACGAGAAGTTTGTTTTACGTGAGTTTATTTGTCAGTATTAATTCCGGGTGATGATCACACCTTATATTTTATTTAGGATCGATTTATTTTTGTAATGTATTATGTAAGTGCGTCACGCTTGTAGTTCTAACTCTAACCAGTACGGGAGACATTAGTGTAACAGCTTATTGGTACGTTCGGTTCACTGCGTAGGCCGCGGGCATCGCGCCGTCCCGCTCGCACGTAGGCGGCGCGCGCGCACGCGTCTCGCTCGCTCCTCTGGTAGACTAGCCTTGATCTTAGAGGTCAGTAGGGAGGCGACTGGCCGCCTTCGCTTCGTAGAAGTACAATAAGTACAAAACTATGTTCTATAGAGAATAAATTTGATCAAACTTAAAGTTTGTTTTGTAGTGACTATTCGAATCTTATTTTATTAATTTGTGTGAATTTAATAATGGTCTATTAAAAGGTGATTTTATAAAGAGTTTTTGTTGTTTCATTTGTCATTGACCGAACCGATCGTTAAGGAAATAAAAAAACTATTTCTGTGACAGTATATATTTCAAGTACGAGTTATCAACGAGATTTACGTCTAATTGCACAACTCACTTAAATCTAGATTCAGATGTCAATCTGTAACTTCAAACAAGCTTAATTACCTGAGCCACGGTTAGGCTAAATCTAGATTTATGAAGATTGTTCAAGTGGACCTTAGTGTCTAAAACATGGTTGTCTATATATAGGATGTAAAAAAAGGCTTAACGAAGCCTTAAACCACGAATTCTATACATAAAACCAAGTAGAATGCAAAAAAAATAATTGCTGGGAAATGACATATCTTATTTCTAAACCGCAATGTATAGCGCGCACGCCACAGACTATACATGTGTGTGTAAGCAAATCATGTTTGTTTGTAAAAAAGTTTAGTATCATCAAACAGATGTCAATTTTGTAAAAATCTTTAAAAAAAAATTGTAACTTTGTCTGTCTATAACTCAGTAACCCGTCATTTCCCAGGTATAGTGTAAAAGAAAAAAATGTTCGTAATAATACGTAGAATATGTAGTATTCGGCTTCGTTAAGCCTTTTTTTACACCCGATATTTAGTACAATTAAAACCTATTGATGTAAGTAAATATGTTCAGCCTCCTACCAATGTAACAATAGCAATACAATTCCTCAGGTGAACTACTGAACGAGACTGGTTTACACGATGGCAGTGACTGGGCCCGGTCAGATTCAATTTTGACCCGGTACATCGGTTTAGTTACAATTTTCGTAGCGTTGCTAACTGGCCACTTAAAGCCTGACAAATCATGTTTAAACGCGACTGGACAATAATGCCAGTCGTACTGAACTCACTGCGACATGCACATGCGCCAATAACTTATGAAGGCTCGGTCTATTCGCTGCCGGAATCCGTTGGCATCCGCAAGAATCCGTTCAAAAAACGACCTTATTGCTTAAGCGATGGATTGAATCCGCGTTAACCCGGCCCGGTTTCCGGCTGGGTAAAGACCGAGCCTTAGTTTTGCTATACTGCCATCGTATAAACTAGACAATTAACGGAAGAGATGAACCTTTACAAAATCTATCTCAAAAGATGCATGTGTTTGGCTGGAAAATACAGTGTGTCTGGGTTTTGACCGGCGATAATTTAAGGGCTATTACCCCTTATGTTGGGGGCTAACTCTCCTCCCTTGAAGTGGCAGCCATTTAAATATTTTAAACTTATGGTATAGCATGCAATATAATACTATTTATATGGATCAGGAGTGCCTAAACATTATGGAAAACGATTCATTTGAAAGGCAATGAAATTGCCTATTATATAAAACAAGGAGCAATTCGAGAATTAATAACTGTCATAGAGAAAAAAATGAAATTATAAGAAACTTGCTGAAAATTTTACTAAATTTACCAGTTTTTTAAATGTATTACAAAAACTAGCTCCTTAAATGTACTTTATTTTTGTATAATGTGATGCATTATAAGATTATCTACAAAACGATACCACAATTACTATTTTGGATGCCATACTTCAGGAGCTACAGAGTATTTTGTCGATAAAATTTGATGAATTTAAAATCCCTTAAATTATCGCCGGTCAAAATCCGGACACATTGTATAGTAAATGTTACTGGACGTACGTTTGTCACCTAGACATATCCTTACTGATTTTATAAAGATTTTGAAGTACAGGTAAATATATCGACCAGTTACGAATAGGTTTGTTGGAACTGTTGAAAAAGCATCCCAAATCCCAAAAAAAACCAATAATTCACCATAATTTAGCGCTGTAGCAGTTACTGTTTCGATATAAATGCAATGGTGGTACCTAAGTGCATAAATTACAAAAAAAAACTTGAAAAAAAATAACCGAATTATGAACCAATACAAAATGTACGAAACTGACCAAAGCGTCAGTTTCTCTTTATGAGTTATTTGACCATTACTCATATAAGTAATTAAATATACCTTATGTGATATCAGGGTTATTTTTTTTTAATTTGAGATGGGCTTACTCTTGACCCCAATCTTGCTCTAGAGCATAGATGGGATCTACGATGGAGCGAGCTTGCCCAGAAGATGCCTATTCACTCTGGACTTAAAGAGAGTCAGGTTATATGCACTCGGAAATACAGACGCAGGCAGGGAATTCCAATCTTTAGCTGTGCGCATTATAAAAGATGATGAGAAGCGCTTAGTAGTGGTTGCTACGTCATAAATTTCGCAGGAGAATTTCAAAATTAAAATCACAATAGCCATTTTAATATACCTAACACGACCGAACTAAGGCAATGCGTTCAAAACAGACAAAAGGCACATAACGAGTATAAATTTTGATATTTAATAAATAACACTTTGAGATAATTTACAATGTTACAGTAATATTACTTACAGCGTGTAAAATGTGGATATTTTAACGTATTGCATTCAAAGATCCATGGCCCACCGGTGGGTCTCAGATGACGAAAATTACTTCTAGGCCCGTTGGTTAATGTTAACTTACTGTTAGGCTGGGTTGCTCTATCTTACAACTCACTCCTCGACACTCCTTAAAACCACGTGATCAGCTGGTCATATACAACAACTTTTCCTATGGGAGCAACATCGAAATCGTGATTTTATTTTCAGATGCTCCATACATTACCATCGATTGAGTTGATAAAATTGTTGTATATGACCAGCTGATCGCGTAGTTTTAAGGAGTGTCCTATTCTCTTGTACACCCTGTATATATCTATACAGTAAAGAAACTACATACATAGAATATATGTCTATTGTGCTACATATTAACGGACAAAATGACGTACACACATGTGCACGGCTTAGCCAGAAATCTCAGTAAAATAAGTGTACTGAGAGTCGTGGATGCCGAATACTGCCGATACGAGACGAGATGCTGTCAGTTGTCATTGTCGCTGCAGAACGTAAAAACGTAGGATTTAAATCCTCTTTGGTCAACGCTTTTTGTTCATTTCTATTGTTTTCAGTTCGCGCGGTTTTTAATCAACTTTTAAGACAACCCTAACGCCCCATTGACGTATTTGACGTATCTCGACAAACAGGCCTAGTTTCCATACTGTATAGATATATGTACTGTGATCTTACTTTAACTTAAACAAACGTCAAAAGTCTGTCAAACTCCATACAACAACACCGGTTGGTTATGGTTAAAATTAAGGTGATGCAACTCATTTTAGTGTAGGTTTAGGTTCTGTAGAAGTATGGTTTGTCTTTGGCAACCGATGGTGGGCGTTAGAACACAACAACATACATCGAGAAACATTTTTTTTTAATTGTTTCCACAATCACACCAATTATCTAGCCCCAAACTAAGCAAAGCTTGTGCTATGGCGACTAGATAACAGATAAACATACTTAAATACGTTTATATACATCCATGACTTAGGTGCAAATGCTCGTGCTCATCACACTAACATTTGCCCCTCGCGGGATTCGAACCCGCAACCGCCAGGCATTGTAGTCCGGAGCGCGAACCGCCACACCAGACGGTCGTCAAAAACATTTTACATTACGTGTTAAATAATTAACAACTACATACAGTGTAGGTAGAACAATGTTTAATTTATCCTCTGTCTATTATCCTTGACTTTTGATTAACTGGAAACTTTGAGAATAAATATTTAGGGTTCCGTACCCAAAGGGTAAAACGGGACCCTATTACTAAGGCTCCGCTGTCCGTCTGTCACCAGGCTATATCTCATGAACCGTGATAGTTAGAGAGTTGAAATTTTTACAGATGATGTATTTCTGTTGCCGCTATAACAACAAATACTAAAAACAGTAAATATTTAAGGGGGCTCCCATACAACAAACTGTTTTTTTTTTTATAGATAATGGTACGGAACCCTTCGTGCGCGAGTCCGACTCGCAATTGGCCGGTTTTTACTGATTAACATCAGACTGAGGATATATTTAGTGTTAGATTCGCTAGGCGATGCGAACAGGCGAATATACCTGACGTTTCACAGTACTCGTGGTGGACAAATAACACAATTTCAACTTGCGAATATACATACGAGTTATGATAGAAAGAAGAAGAGTGTAGGTTGTATGAAGCGAGCCTGTACTGCGGGGCAACCATGAACCCTTAAAACAATCACAAAGCTGTCAAATCTGTCAATTTTGGTACGTCATTACATACAAAATTTGACAGATTTGAGATTGTTTTAAGAGTTCGTGGTTACCGTCCTGTACAATGGTTGCGGAGATAAATTCTTTCTTACATATTATTTTACAGAACTTAAGAATGATAAGAAATTTAATGATTTTCTATATTATATATACAATTATCGTGAAATCTTATTTCCTTGTACATGATTTTATTCAAAATGCAATCCAATATAATACGAGCTTAATAAGATAGTGTTTATATATTAATGCGGTTATTTATGCGGTTCTTACTAGTTACAACTTACACCGGGTTCCTATATTGTACTATGCGTAAGTGTACATCAGCAACTGATCGTATTGGTGTCAAAAGTAACGAGCCGTTATAGTCGTTCCTATAAAATTTGACGAAGCGTCATTTATAGGAACGATTTTGAGTATGTCAAGTTGACAATTCCTACCATCCGTTGGCGAAACCAACCGTTTCTCGGATATAGGAACCGGGCTTTAGTGGATTTTATCTAGTGGTTTAATTTGTGAAAATAGATAATTGTTGCCAGACTATTTATTTAATTTATTGCTTTTATTAAGTCAGGCTTTAATTAGTCGGTCCTCCAAATTCAATGCAATATAGAATACAGTAGAAGCTGAAAGTTCAATAACATGGAAACGTCAAGTATTTCTCGCTCTCTCTTTAAGTCATTAGTCAACTAGGAAGTATTGATATCAACAAGCAAATCACCCCTAAATAACTTTCAACCCCTTTTGAACCCCGTTAGGGGATGAATTTCAATAATATACGAAACACGTCTGCCATCAATTTTTTTAAAGAATGTTTATGGAATACTTGAAGTAGATTGGACCAAGGAATCACGTTGTCCCATACAAACTTTGCACCCCCTTTTCAACCCTTTAGGGGTAGAATTTCAAAAAATCTTTTGTTATCGGATGCCTACGTCATACAAAGAATACACTCTCAAAGTTTCGGGTCTCTAAGATCAGCGGTCCAGGACAAAGCATTTTGTATGTATATATGATTTGTGATTGCGCTAAAGACAGATTATAGTATGATAAATGATACCTATTACAAAAAAACTGCAAGTGGATGCAATTTCTGTCAAGCGCTTCCCGGCGGGACAGTGTACACAGGCAAAACGTTTGTTCGTAGTCATTAATAGAGAGGTGTCTACGAAGATATAGTTGAATTTTTAATTTGAAATCACAAATGACTTCAGGAAAAATCTCTAGCAAAGCTCGTTATTATGTATTTGAGACTATATTTTATTCAATATGCTCGATATCGATTTTAATTAAACCATCATCACCTGAATGCCGATAACCGATAACGATACCCAAGCGTATCGTTCGTTCGGTCGTAATATCCGATCAAATTAAAATATCCATTCACTTGTATCAAAGTTTTGACAATTTATGACCAATTGAAAACGGTCGGGTTTTTTACACGGCTAGATTGAGTCGGTCATATTTTATCAAAGGATTGACACATGAGACTGGTTATTTTAATTTGTTAGGTTTATACGTCCGAGCGAATGATACATTTTCGTGCTAGGCCTCCTGGCTCCTAAGGTATCTAATTTACATTGAATCAAATATTCAGTAAACAACTCGTATTAACGACAATGGGGACGATTTCATTTTATCTATATTTTTTATATATTTTATTATACATCCATGTTATAATATACTCTAGACGACAATATACACCGTGAATTTTTAATTACCCGAGAAAATTAACTAACATACTCAGATATCAACATACATCGAATTTGGCGAATAAAAAAAACGGAACGGCGTACGGCGTTGGCGTACGGAAGGAATAACTATGAATGAAAAAAAATCATTCATAGTTATTCCTTCCGTACGCCAATATTACACGACCAAATTAGGTAGATTAAATTAGCAGGACTTTTATGGAGCATATTTTTTAAGGAATGGTAGGAACCTTTTAAATAAGTTTCTTATAAAAAAAAAATTTTATTCGCCAAATTCGATGTATATCGATATCTGAGTATGTTAGTTCATTTTCTCGGGTAATTAAAAATTCACGGTGTATTACGGCTCAAGCTAATTAATAATTATAAAAATATTCCTACGATACGCATTACAGTAAATTAACAATTTATTGCGATCTTTTACAATTTGTATTATTTTATCACTAATGAACAAAATTTTAAAGGCAGTTTTAACTACGACTTACACGACAAGTTTATTTGGTATGTCGGTATTATACGACTGAATTAATAGTCACTCGAATCAGTTAACCTTGGACACAACACTAATATTTGTAATTGAATACTCGATTAGTTAACAATTCAGAGTTTTTTATATGATAGTAAACACATTTCTGGAGGATATACTCATTTATTTTGGTCGTAAAAGTCTGCTTATCGCGAAATGAAATAAAGAAAAATGATAAGAATTTATAAGGTCTTATTTTATCAGTTTAAATGTTATCAGGTATTGTCCTCTCTTCAAATACAACTTTGTCTACGTCAACAATATTGTAATCGACATTAAAATACGATACTTTTAAACAGTCGTAGAGTACCTGTTACGGATTTCAGAGGAATTATACACCATTTTTAAAAGATTTCGATCTCTTTCTCTCTGTAAAAATTATTTTGTTTCCCTTTTACTAAACAAATAGGACCTTATAATGTAATAAATCAATCGTTCATGAATAATTATATTAAAAATAAGCATATACAAGAATGCTTCAGTATTAACTCAAATTGTGAAATGTGGGAATCTTATAATCGCATTACATTTCAAATGATCCCACAATTTTATTCCCTCATCGCTCAAAACACAATTACATTTAATAAAGCATTAGATTTATGATTAGTATAATTTATGGGAGCATAATATTCAAATGATCATTTCTTTTGAAACTAGTTTACAGACTAAATTAATAATAATACACAATTAATAGCACATACCTACAAAAAGTACATACAGATATGAAGAATAGTTAAAATTAAGCGTTATGTAAAATATACAGGCTGTACAAGAGAATAGGACACTCCTTAAAACCACGCGATCAGCTGGTCATATACAACAACTTTTTCTATGGGAGCAACATAAAAATCGATAAATTTTTTTCAGCTTCCCCATACAAACTCACTCGCATACCTCGATGATAATGTATGGAGCATCTGAAAATAAAATCACGATTTCGATGTTGCTCCCATAGGAAAAGTTGTTGTATATGACCAGCTGATCACGTGGTTTCAGGGAGTGTCCCATTCTCTTGTACACCCTGTATAACACAGCATCACAGGTGAATACAAAACAGATATGTATACTAGAAAGGGACCATTTAATTTAATAATTACTACTAGGACAAAAAATGTTGTTTCAATATTTTTTTATTGTGGTGTCACATTGTCAAAATTGTTATAGCAATAAAAATCCGGAACACATATAATAATTGCAAATGTATGTCTAAATACTAAAATGAAATCAGAATTTGAACATCATGGTTTAAAAAATATACATCTTCATACAAAACTATTAAATTGTAATTAAATTTTGTACGGCACCATGACATCAAGTTTCTGACTCTACCATTTGTATGCTTATGTCACCACAAACGGGTTTTGAATTTATTGGTCTTATTACAAAAAAAGATAGGCTAGATTCAAACCATGTCTACAAAATAACCAAACAATTTACAAATGTTGACACATCAGACATATCTCGGTAATCATCATCATCATCATATCAGCCTGTTGCAGTCCACTGCTGGACATAGGCCTCCCCCAAGGAGCGCCACAGCGCACGATCTCCCGCCCTTTGCATCCAGTCGCTGCCGGCTGCCTTCTTCAGGTCATCGGTCCATCTAGCCGGGGGGCGTCCTACACTACGTTTGCCTAAGCGTGGTCTCCATTCGAGAACCTTCCTGCTCCACCTCTCGTCGGTTCTGCGACAGTATCTCGGTAATAATGACACATATTTAAAATTGGTTGGCTAATCTTTAACCTAGTTTAAACTTTGTCTATCTTTTTTGTAATAAGGCCGTATAGGATCACACTTACGACTGAAGTATACATTAATAACCGCGCTAACCAAGTCGGGTTTCCGGTCGGGTATGGTCCGAGCCTACCGTCAGGGTCCCTGCTGAAAACCAGCGTCGTGATACGTCCCTGACTGTCACGACAAATGCTGAGCGGGGGCCTTTTTGACACATATTGCTTTTTATTATCCTGTAAATGTTTTTTCCTTTTGTATTCTGTGTGTGTCAAATAAATCTTTTTCTATTCTATTCAATTCTATTCTAATACTAGCTGACCCGGCAAACGTTGTTGTGCCATATAAATAATTTTTAATTAAAGCAAAATATTAAGGTCGGACAACCCTTATCACTAAGGGGTATGAAAAATAGATGTTAGCCGATTCTCAGACCTACTCAATATGCTCACAAAATTTCACGAGAATCGGTCAAGCCGTTTCGGAGGAGTACGGGAACGAACATTGTGACACGAGAATTTTATATACACGGTGTTACTTTGCATCCTTGCCATATTTACAGAGGTAACTATATCACTGACAATGATAACTAATCAGTAAAAAAAGAAAGACCTAATTCTTTTTTTTTATCTTGAGTATTTTATTTTATCGACAATCTACTAAACACAACACTAATTATCGAAACGCATGCACATCACTATTCTTATTCATCGGCACAAAAGACTTTGTAGTATTACTTGATTAGTGATCGCGTACCGTTCGAGACAAAATCGGTTTATTCCTATGTGTACTGCAAAACCAAATTTACTAAAAACTTAGTGTGCTTTATTTATGGGAGTCTCTAGTTTATCTAAACAATAGGTATTGTTCCCTACTTTTATCTCTGCGAATATGGCAAGGATGCAAAGTAACACCGTATATATACAACACCGTGTATAAGATAAATACCCGATATTTTTATTGTATTCGTCATTTCTAAGTAGATATACTTACTCGAAAGTAATGCTGTGTACTCGCTAAAAGTGCAACGAATATACATAAATATTTTAACAAGATAATAATATTGCATCGGTTTAAGATAGGATAATTTTTGCACCGCACTTATTCAAGTCTTATGACCTTACTGCAAAAAGATAGACTAGTGTTAAACACTTGTCTAAAGATAAGTCAACCAATTTAAAATATATGTTAATATATGTCTCGAATGTCTGATGTGTCAACATTTCAAATAGGTTGACAAATTTTAGACAAGTGTTTAACCCTAGTCTATCTTTTTTGTAGTAATACCATAGTGCAAGGATGGCGAACCTTTATGTAACAACGTGCCATTTTTTCTAAAGAAATGTTTAAATGAGGTCATAGATGTGCCATCAAATAATTTGACTTTGTGATCATGCGGTTGATCGTTCGCTCGTCATATAATACCTACTTCACACCTTTTTTCTCTTAGTTCATAATTAATTTTGTGATCGGTGACGTGACCAAAATATTCTGTCGCGTGCCACCAACGGCACGCGTGCCATTGGTTCGCCATCCCTGCCATAGTGTTTACGATATATTTAAAGCATTACATCCTACCCCACCCGGTGGGCAGACAAAATGTTACAATTTACGATAATACGTCACTTATATTATAAAAGGCATAATTCATTGCAGGTGGTTTCGGTACGTCGAATCATAGGTCTGATTTAAGGCTTTAGCACGCTTGAATGACCTTGACGCGTCGCGCCCATACAATTTCGCGCGTGCGGACCTCTAAAAATCGGATGAACATGTTTTTTTATGAAATTAATGCCTTTAACGAGTATTTTCAAATAAAACTCTCAATTCAAAACATGTATATTTCCAATATCTTGTTTTGCGTGAAAACAGTAATGAAATAGCTTGTGCCGTTTAAGAGAACATTTGCAATTTATGAAAAAATAGACACTTTTTTGTGCATGTTTTAATCCAAGGGACTTAACGGAAAATCAAAATTTTTCAATTCAAGATGTTTATTAAATCCTCTTCTAGCATATCGTATTTAGATTTTTAGATTCAAGTAACAGGTATTCTGACAATTTGATTTTCATATTCGAGATTTTAGGCACTTGGGTGGTGTTAAGGCCTTAATACTATTCGATCAATCTTTAATTTTTAATTTAACTATATCTTTCTCGCTAGATGATGAATGTAGAACTAACACTCCTTAAAACCACGCGATAATATATCAGGTCATATACAACAACTTTTTCTATGGGAGAAACTTCGAAATCGATATATTTTTTTCAGCTTCCCCATACAAACTTACTCGCACACCTTGATGATAATGTATGGAGCATCTGAAAATAAAATCACGATATCGATGTTGCTCCCATAGGAAAAGTAGTTGTATATGACCAGCTGATCACGTGGTTTTAAGGAGTGTCCCATTCTTTTGTACACCCTGTATAAACACTATTGGACAGATTAAAATCGGTAACAGCGTAATCGCTGTCAAACATATTCTTATCACGGTATTCTGTTATTTTATTAACGTGAAAACAGACCGAGTTTTGCTTATTTTATAAATAGTAATCATCTCATAATCAGACCGATGTTTCGCGCACCGACGAAATCTACGATAAATCTATACAAACGAGCCGTAATTGCCGTGAGTGAAGGATAACACGATTATACAAATATTATTACATTAAATACAATTTACATTAATATCCGCTATCTTACAAAACCTAGTCGGCTTTATAGGTCCACTCAGTAATCTGACATTAAGGCCACAGGTATGGCGACAAAGGTTTTTAAAAATAAATATTGGACAACATCACATACATTGCTCTGATTCTAAGGTAAGTAGCTAAAGCACTTGTGTTATAGAAATCAGAAACAACGACCCGACCGGGGATCGAACCCGGAACCTCAGAGATGGCAGCGTCATATATAGTCCGGCGTGTTCGCCTCTCGGCTACGGAGGTCGTCACATCGTCGTCACAGGTTGTGGTGGCACATCGAATATTACTGCTCACAATACACAAAGTAACGTACTTGTGACGCCTGCCAGAACACCCAGACCCGAACCAATTTCGAACAGTTCGCACTTCGCTCTCTAAGCGAATGAAAGGAGGCCTAGTACGAAAATGTATCCTTTGACGTATAAACTTATCAAATTAAAATAACCAGTCTCATGTGTCAATCCTTTGATAAAATATGACCAACTCAATCTAGCCGTGTAAAAACCCGACCGTTTTCAATTGTTCATAAAATGTCAAACATTGATACAAGTGAATGGATATTTTAATTTGTTCGGATAATACGACCGAATGAACGATACGTTTTCGTATTAGGCTTTCGCGTCGTCAGCATTTATAACTCTCGACGATACCTATTGTTTAAAATGTGGTTTTAACAATTTTTATTACTTAATTTTGCGGTGGTTCTAATATCAAACTACTGACTACAAGAATAAAACCGATATAATATAAGGTCCGATTTTATAAGTGTTCATCCTGTTAACCTGTGACTATATAGGTGAAAAGCAATCGTAAAAACCAACTTTCAAATGTCTATCATAAAAACTAAAAAAGTTAAAAATAAATTACAAAATAACAACATCGATTTCATATTGCATAAACTCGTCCTATCTTCAACTCTTTCTCGCTCTGTACAAGGGGAGGAATAAGACGGATAATCAAAAGGTTAAACGTAGCAAAGATAGGACGAGTTTATGCAATTTGAAGTCAATGTTGTTGATTTTTAACTTTTTTAGTTTTTATGGTACACATTTGAAAATTGGTTTTTACGATAGCTTTTCACCTATATAGTCACAGGTTAACAGGATGAACACTAATAAAATCGGACCTTATATATTATACATAACATCTACGAGAATTACATGGGGCGATCGCAAAACAAAATGTGTGATTGGAGCTTGAAGTATTAATTCAATTTCAACTAATTACGCACCGAAATATCAATTGAACTGAACGCGAACGCACAGATTGATGTATGCTTGAACCAAATGCTACAAATATTGAGGTCAAATCCGACACAAATTGAGTGAAATTTGTCTTCGAATTTGACCAAATTTTGATTGAATCAACACTAAACATGTATTTATTGACAAAGTATGCAAGGCTAAGGCTAAAGTTGTGATTTAAGCAGTTTAAACGATATTTACAATAATTAATTACGGTTTCTGCCCCTCTAGCATGTAGAACAAAACACGATATGATACGATATGATATAGCGATTTATCGCATATTTTTTTGTCAAAATCGAGCATGACCGTGATGTCGCCGGCACGGACATACTCACTGTTTCGATAAAAGTTCATTCATGATGGCGGCTATGTTATCATATCTTGAAAGTTGGATGTCGATAAATCGATATATCATATCATATCGTGTTTTGTTGCTCATGCTAGAGGGGCTGGACCGATTTGGCTAATTTTAGTTTTTAAATATTCGTGGACGTCCAGAGTTGGGTTAAACGGTGAGGAAATATGGAAAAATTGCAAGAAATAACTATTTCTATCGAGCACAAAACGGAGAAGAATAACAAAATAACAATATGGCAATTCTAGAAGTGAAATAGTTTTTGAAGTATTTGGTCAACTATCCTGTTTGCTCAATTAACTCAAGTACGGACAACAGCACGTCGACCTACCACATGTCAAATTTTCTCATTTGAAAATGATCTCTATATGTCAGGCTTAAAGTTGAAAATCTATCGGAGAATTTTTGACTTTTTGGGGTAGGTCGACGTGCTGTCGACTGTACAAACTTTCCAAAGCGCCCTATACATACATACAACATACTTAACCTACAAATAGATACATTATATTAATATCGACCCTATTTATGTCCTTTTCTTCAGTGTCCACGTGGTGTGCTTCGATGTGATTATTTTTATAACGATTCACTATCTTCAAGCCGGAATGTGTCAGGCGTTAAATAACAAAATCAGTTTAAATTATGGTAGTATGATACTGGACAATTTATTTTGTCTAATTTGACTTCGCACATATTGAATTTTAAAGCAACCCTTATTTGATTCAAAGATTTTTTACAGATATATTCAACATATTTTAAATATATTTTGGAATACGGTTGTCACATCACCACTGACATAAAGCAACGGATCTTATGCAAAAATAAAGATTTTAGACTAAAAATTTGATGAATCAGTCATTATATTGCTCTGCGATTACAGATTAAAAATATTACTATTTATCGGCCATAGATAAGTAATATAATAATTCATCAAAATCGTAGTCAAATCAACTTACGAGTAGACAACAATCTCGAGCATAAATTAAATAGATTCCATTGGACTTCGAACCTTTTGCAATAATCTACGACGTGTTTACATTTCATTGCTTTCGACTCTAAATAACCTTAAAATTATTCTCAAGTAAAAAATGACCTAAGTGGGGGGGTAATCTAAAACGTATAAGTCAGAAATGTCGAAAAAAAAATGTTAAGTTATTCAAGAAACTGGAATACAGATTACATATCTGATATTTGACCGTCTTTAACGCCATTTCTATAGACTTGAAACGAGTGAAGGTCATAAACCATGTCACACCGAGCACGCGGAGAACTGCTAGGTGGCGCTAGTAGGCCTCTCCGAGCCTCAGTGCCGGAACACGATGATGAGGATGATGCAGATCACGATGGCCAGGATGATAGCTATGTACACCTTTTTCTTCCTCAGCTTGTTCTAGAAGGAAACGTATTTCTTTTAATTGAAGATAAATAACACTTGAAAAAATCACCAACCTCAGGTGGGACACGAACCCACGTCCCCTCGCAAGCCGGGCGAGTGCTTTACCAACTAAGCTACCGAGGACGTCACGTGACACAGTGAAATTTCTCAAGTGTTCTTTCTCGCTGTCGAAGCCAGCGTATTCCGATCAATGTTGTAGCTATATGTATAGCTGAGTAGTATACTACCGTCAACACCCTATAGAAATATTTTTACAAATATTTGACTATTGGTTAAGATCAGAAATGTCGATGATTTTTTCAAGTATTATTTATCTTCAATTAAACCTTGCAGGGAATAGCTAAAAACAAAAAAAAACAGTATTTCTTTTACTCTAGAATCAGCGGGTCTAAAACGGCCGCATTGGATGTTTCATATTCCGTTCATAATATGTTTCATTTAGCAAATCATAAAATGAAATGTTATTTGATGAATCATAAAATGAGCCTCGAACATTTCATATTTGCAGTTCATCTAATTTGACAGTTTTGTATGGAAATTCGTAATATGGTCCACTTATTATGAAAAGAGTAATTCATATTAAATGTCAAATTGGTGAACCACCATTTTAATGTTATTTTTATTATTATTTTGTATTGATATTTGTAGAACACCTAAAACTTGAGTATTTTGAAACATTTTGTTTCTTTGTGTTGTTAAAAACATTCATTTTCACAAAAACCGTAAAGTAAGATTGGACGCGTCACTATATATTTTTTAACGTTATCAAATATGATCCATTTGATGAAATGAATTGCATATGATTCATTTATTAATGTGGCCGTTTTAGGGTTTGCAAATCATTTCCGCTACATTTCACTAAATGAATCAGATTAAAAATGAAACATCCAATGCGGCCGTTTTAGACCCCCTGGTATACGACGACCAGTCGATGGTCAAACTAATACACCGAGACATTTTAGTGGTTGTTTTCCCGCGGCAGAACGATTTACCTTTAGTAGTACTATCGAAAGATGTGAGTTATTTTTTTTTATAAATAATAAAAAATTTTGTTCTCAACTTATCAAAAAAATAATCATCAACTCGAAAGCGTGAGAAACGATAGTTTCTTTTACGAGATGTGACGTATCTGGGTACTGGCTACCGCACAAAATAAATGTTTAAAGTAAAAGAAGCTCCCGCACAAAGTAATACAGCATAAACTGCATCGCACGCGCTGCAGGCGATTTGAATTTGAATGCCTACAGGGGATTTGAATCAAAAAAACTTCATTAATCTATTGCGTGAAGGTCATACGACATAAGACTAAGGTGACTGATATTGTCCAAAAATGTAGCAAGCTGAAGTGGCAGTGGGCTGGCCATGTCTGTCGCAGAACCGACGAGAGGTGGAGCAGGAAGGTTCTCGAATGGAGACCACGCTTAGGCAAACGTAGTGTAGGACGCCGGCTAGATGGACCGATGACCTGAAGAAGGCAGCTGGCAGCGACTGGATGCAAAGGGCGGGAGATCGTGCGCTGTGGCGCTCCTTGGGGGAGGCCTATGTCCAGCAGTGGACTGCAACAGGCTGATATGTTGAATATATTGTACTACTAAGATAAAATCATTTTACTGCTGGAAAACAACCACTAAAAACTGCTGGAAAACAACCACTAAAATGTCTCGGTGTATAAATAATCAGTAACTGATTATGATATTTTTCTTTTGGATATATTTGTGATGTTTACAAACTCGATCATAGCTAGGATTATTAGTATTATGACATTACATACATCTTGATGTACTTTACTTGTTTATTATATTGTAAGTAATACATTTTGTGTAAAAAAATTGTTCAAGTGTGAATGATGAACGAATGTATTAGCCTACCAAAATTTTTGAAATCCATTTTCTTCTAGTTTGTCTTGAAATGCTTTAACAATTCAATTTTGTGAAGAGAGTGTCAAGGCCAATTATTGCTATACAGCGTGTATAGGGCAGCATGTAGGTAAATTAAAGTCAAGGTAAAATGAGAAGTCTAGATAATAGACAAAAATATTTCACTAAATAAATTTAGACATGTATGAAATTATCACATCGGGAACCATTCCGCAAAACGACCGAAAGTCATGGGTACAACGTTAGCCGGGCCGTTATGTTTATCAATTGTTTGTAATTGTATGGTACGCCGAAAGACGAAAACGGCCCGTGGTAAAGCGAGCAAGCGAGTACCATAACCAAAATTTAAGATAAATGTGGATAGTCTCATGAAAATACAAGTACGGTACGGTACGGTTTTTTTTTATTGATTCATGATCAGAATCGTTTACTGAGTTATCTCCTTAATTTACCTACGCGCTGCCACTTACATCCTGTATGACCCGTGTCAATTTGGCGACAGACACCTTTGACATTAACCGTATACAATATGTTCATTCATTACCTCATTCAAAGAACTGTGGTAGGTAAAATTAGAAATTGTCTTATTTCTAAATTAAGCATTGGTTTACCCTCGAGTTTACAACTTACTCCAGCTTGCTCGAATCCGGCCTAAGACATCTTTCTGTCTCTGTCATCTTCATTCAAACTAACAGCTATGGAATGAATTCTATAATACTGAGTTTGTTGCGCCGTTTCTTCCCATAACCAGCCTATATATAGTCCCGAAGCGGTGGTAGGGCTAAGTTATATTTTGGAATGTGTATAAGTGGCCGGAGGAGGGCCTACATACAGAATAAATAATTTCATTTCATTTCATTTCTAACCCGTGCTAGTGGATAATTCGGTACTAAATCCGTTAATCCTGAGATGCACAAGTATCCGTAATTTTTTTTCACAGAATAAACGTCATATTATTTAATATTACCTTGTAAGTGGCGGCCTGCCTTAGCTCCTGCGTGGCGGCCTCGACGTCCTGCGAGGCGTACTCCACGCAGGACTCGATGGAGTCTACCACGGCCCCCTGCTCGTGGATGATCTGACCCAGCTCCTTGAAGATCTGGTTCACGTCCTTGATATCGCTCTGGAAGTATTAACGGACCGGTAAGTGTGGGCGTGAATAGTTAACTAGTACGGTATCGTTTGGATTGAATAGGCTAGTTGACACCACCAATCAATTGACATACTTTTTATGAGCTGTCAAAACGGATATCTTCCTAATAATTTGTATGGCGATATCGGATTATGACGTCACTATCCGATAAACTCAACTGCCTTACTGTTTTACGATTTTAAAGCAATCAAAAATAAGTTTGCCTCTTAAATGAAATTGTACCGAGTTATTAGGCCTAAAATAAAGTGTCTGTTTTAATAAATGATGCCTTAGAATCATTTATGAATGGGGTCAACATCCCTATACGACTAGACATTCACCCGCTTGCAAGTATTCTCTTTGATTTTAATTTTTTCTTTTCATAGGTAATTTTTGTCTCATATAACTACTGTCCCTTTGACTGTGTTTTTTAAAGATGTGTATTAGTATATACAGGGTGTAAAAAAAGGCTTAACGAAGCCTTAAACCACGAATTCTATACATAAACCAAGTAGAATGCAAAAAAAAAATTGCTGGGAATTGACTTTTATATTTGGGTATCAAAAAAAAAACTTATTTCTAACCCGCAATGTATAGCGCGCACAGACTATGCCTGTGTGTGTAAGCGGATCATGTTTCTTTGTAACAAAGTTTAGTATTATCAAACAGAAGTCAATTTTGTAAAAATCTTTGAAAAAAATTTGTAACTTTGACTGTCAATAACTCTGTAACCCGTCATTTCGCAGGTATAGTGTAAAAGAAAAAAATAACCGTAATAATACGTAGAATATGTAGTATTCGGCTTCGTTAAGCCTTTTTTTACACCCGATATAGAATCCATTATTGGCTGTAAGTTAGGTATATATGTGAGTTGTACCTTTTTTAGAGCTGTGGATTATCTAAGATTTTTAATACTTAAAAAAAATCGTCCGCCTCAGGTGGGATCCGAACCCACGTCCATAGAAAACCGGTCGAGGGCTTTACCACTAAGCTACCGAGACAAATGATGTGGATTTTATAAAGTGAATGTGGATAGCGAGCCGCCGACAATCCAAGCCTTTTCAGGTGTACACCGTCACCTAATGGGGTTGGGATTAACCCCTTTTCCGATATAACAATTGGTATGATTTCAGTGAAAGCTATTTCACACATTTTGGTAACCTCGTGTACTAGGTTCAAGTACTCGTTTTTCGGTCTCGGCCTTCACAAGGTTCTCGTCATGAGGGATAGTGAGTGACGTCCACTAAAAACACCTTTGATTGCGCCCGGTCCATCAGCACTATATCAGGCTTATTCGCAAGAATAGTCCTGTCAGTGATGATGGGCCGGTCCCAGTAGAGCCGATACTGTCACTTTCGAGTACTGGCTCCGGCGAGTACTTATAATAGGGTAGTCTCTGGCTCACGAAACCGTACTTCAGGGCGAGCTCTTGGTGAAGAGTTTTGGCTGCTTGGTTATGCCTGTGCAGATACTCAGCTGTTAGCTGTTAGCAAGAGCCGAACAACTCGAAACCATATGGCGGAGTGATTTTCCAGGATGGCGACAGGCCCGACAAATGTCCACTGTGCCATCTTTTATGATGTATTTTCGGTAATTGTTAGTCCTGATAACCTGGTCTTGTATCGCACAAGCAAGCCCCTCGGTTTCCCCAAAGAGGTTTCCAAAGCGCAGCCAATGCACGGAAGCTTTTCGGTCCACGTAAGGCTCGTGTAGTCTTGAAAAACCGTCCGTGCAGCTCTTTCCCTTTCCATACGGTCTCGCGATTAGATACACTTAGTATCGCCGGCGACTGCTATGACTCGTTGGCCAGATCAAGAGGGGTGAGTAATTTATCACATTTTATGACATCACAATGCATCGTTGAGTCGGTCTTTGCCAGGAAATACGCTCTAAGGTTAGATACTTTGCGGTTGTGCATGGTTTTAGCACTTAACAGGCCTCGACCACCACATTTCCTCGGGATATGTAGCCTCACGACCGACGATCTGGGGTGATGCATTGTATTTAGTGTCATAGTTGTGTGTATCTTTCGGTTCAAAGCGTTTAATTCGGTCTGAGTTTATCCGAGTATGCCAAAGGTGTATAAGAGAATAGGCATAACTCATCCGTTATAGGCTTTGACCTTATTGATCCCTCGACAAAGAACTATTAAGTACCTCTGTAAGGTGGTTTGAAAAGGTTTTATCAATAGATTGTTTTATATTTGATTCCTCACATCTATACTCTGTGACATACCCAGATACCGGTACGTATCAGTTTCGGAAAGTGTTTGCAGTTGGACGACACCAAGGTTAACCTCCTGCGACCGAGTAATCTTTCCCCTCGTCACATGGATAACCGCACACTTATCAACCCCGAACTCCATTCGGATGGAGCTACTAAAATCAACAACGATGTTTAGTAATTTTTTCAGGTTTGGAATTGTTAAGGTTCGATTCTTGATCATTCTTTCTCCGAAGGTGAAAAGTTCTTCGAATTTTTAGTAATTATTGAGAGGGTACAGGGCAAGGTAGAACCAAAGTAGACTCAGACAATCGCCCTGGTATATTCCCCTCCTAATGCTTTCTGTTTTCGGCATCCGCCATTCTCCCGCCCTGGAGACTAAGCATTGTACTCCATATATTTCCCGAGGAAGTAATCCCACGTCCCGCTCCTCGAGGGGCACCCCGAGGCGGCTCGCGAGCACCATGACGCTGTGCACCGCGCTCTCGCCCTTCTCCTCGGGGAGCTGCCCGATGTCGAGGATGTGTGAGCAGCGCCTCCTGCGACAATGAGCTACCCCTACCCCTCCATCCTCCGCTCGAGCGCCCCGATGCGCGCGCTCACGTCCGCCTCGATGACACCGATCTGGTCCCCGGCCCCGACAGCTCCAGCACTAATGTGCCTGCCTTATCGTGCGATTATGCATCAACATGGATGACCTGAAGCTGTTAGCCCCAACGGCTCCAAGGCTAAAGAAGCTACTAACATCTTTTTTATTTTATTAACTCCATCAATATGCAAATTTCAATTGTTAGGTGTGCAGTTATCCATATAACGAGAAAATAGATTACTCGATCACAGAATAGTCCAACTGCAAACACTTTCCGAAACTGATACGTACCGGTATCTGGGTATGTCACAGATGTAGGTGTAAGAAAATCGGACGTAAAATAGTCTGTTGGTAAAACCTTCTCCAACCGCCTTACAAAAATGCTTAATAGTTCTTTGTCGAGGGATCAACAAGGTCAAAGCCTATAAAGCATGGGTTATACCTATTCTCTTATACACCTTTGGCATACTCAGATGGACTCAGACCGAATAAAACGCTCTGAATCAAAAAGTCCACACAACTATGACACTACACAAAATGCATCACCCCAGATCGTCAGTCATCAAGCTGTATATCCCGACAAAATGTAGTAGTCGAGGCCTGTTAAGTACTAAAACCATGCACAACCACGAGGTATCTAGCCTCAAAGCGTATTTCCTGGCAAAGACCGACACAACGATGCATTGTGATATCATAGAATGTAATAAAGGACTCACCCCTCTTGATCTGGCCAACGAGTTATGACAATCGCCGGCGATACTAAATGTCTCTGATCGCGAGACCGTATGGAAAGGGAAAGAGCTGCACGGACAATTTTCAAGGCTTTACACGAGCCCCACGTGGATCGAAAAACTTCCGTACATTGGCTCCGCTTTGGAGATCTCTTTGAGGAAACCAAAGGATTTGCTTGTGAAATACAAGACCAGGTTATCAGGACAGACAATTACCGAAAGTACATCATAAAGGATGGCACAGTGGACAGTTGCAAGACCGAAAGCACTTGTGTTATAGAAATCAGAAACAACGACGGTACCACAACACCCAGACCCGAGCCAATATAGAAAAGTTCGTTTTCTACATTGACCCGACCGGGAATCGAACCCGGAACCTTAGAGATGGCGGCGCCATTTAAAGTCCGGCATGCTCGCCTCTCGGCTACGGAGGTTGTCAAAAATTAGAATATATATTCTATAAATTAGAATTAATATTGGAAAATAACACTTATATTGCACTAAAATAACAAATTAAAGCATTTCTGTTATAGAAATAAGAAAAAAACGATGGCCCCACATCACCCATACCAGACAATATACAGAAGTTAAATCTCTACATTGACCAAAATGTTCCAGTCCAATGACCTAGTGCTCGTAGCTCAGTGGCGGCAGCGCTTTAGTATCGATTACTAAAGTTAGGCAACCATCGCCGCGGTTGTAAGTGGATGGGTGACCATTCCGACCATATTTAGTGACATTTATCACGAGCATCTCCGTGCTTCGGAAGGCACGTCAAAAGTTGGTCCCGGCTGATATCGCTTGATATTGGTCGTGAAGCCTAGTCAGAGACTTTTGTATTGAACAAAATAATGTGATAAGAATTCAATTCATAATGGTATGCAATTTTTCATCAATGTATTATTATGACGTCATCACGTAAAATTATCGTATGTAAACCGTATCTTCAGCAGTGGGCGTCCTGTGGCTAAAATGATAATGATGATGATGAAACCGACTTTACAGACAACCTATTTTTTTGTTTTTACTTAGCTGATCTAAAAGATCTTACCTTAGGATCAGAGCAATGTATGTGATGTTGTCCAATATGTTATATTATTATTATTTAAGGTCCGATTTTATTAGTGTACATCCCGTTAACCTGTGACTATATAGGTGAAAAGCAATCATAAAAACCAACTTTCAAATGTCTATCATAAAAACAAAAAAAGTTAAAAATAAAAATACAAAATAACAACATCGACTTCATATTGCATAAACTCGTCCTATATTCAACTCTTTCTCGCTCTGACAAGGGGAAGGAAGACAATGATCAGATGGTTAAACGTACCAAAGATAGGACGAGTTTATGCAATATGAAGTCAATGTTGTTGATTTTGATTTTTAACTTTTTAGTTTTTACGGTACACATTTAAAAAATGGTTTTTACGATTGCTTTTTACCTATATAGTCACAGGTTAACAGGATGTACAATAAAATCGGAGCTTATATATCTTGCTTTTCCTTAAAGGCCTCACCTCGAGTTGCCTGATGTCTCTCTCTCGCTCTTCTAACTCTAGCAGTTCGCGTTCCGTTTGACGCGTGATCTGTTCCTGCTTGCGTACGTTTGTGTCACTCATTTCTACCAACTGCTGGTCAGTGTTGCCACCTGGAAATGAGTTATGATGATAGTTTTAGTAGTTTTGATCAAAACTCAAAAGTTTATTTGCTAAAAACAGTTAAAAAACCGGCCAAGTGCAAGTCGGACTCGCGCACGAAACGTTCCGTACCATTATCTATAAAACAAGGGTAAAAAAAATCACGTTTGTTGTATGGAAGCCCCCTTAAATATTTATCGTATTCTGTTTTTTAGTATTTGTTGTTATAGCGGCAACAAAAATACATCATCTGTGAAAATTTCAACTCTCAAGCTATCATGGTTCATGAGATACAGCCTGGTGACAGACAGACAGCGGAGTCTTAGTAATAGGGTCCCAGTTTACCCTTTGGGTACGCAACCCTAAAAAGGTAACAAAATTCATCATATACCGACACGTGTTCAGCCTGAGTCTAGATTATCCAATTGCATAAAATAATTTTTTTACAATTAGATTAGATAAATTTTATTATGAGTTCTTTCCATAAAAATGTATTTTAAACACCTTGAACTGGTCCTTATGCTGTTTTAAGTATAGAAAACACCATACTTTGTAATTGCGTATATGTGTGTGTGTGTATGACTCATGTCTGTGTGCGTGTGTGTTTATGCGCCGTACTACAAAAAAGATGAACTAGTTTTAAGCCATGTCTAAAGAATAACCAACCAACTTGAAATGTCACGTTATTAAGTCTTGGTTAAATAAGTAAATTAAATAAATTTTATAAATTTTGGACATCATCACATACATTGCTCTGATCCTAAGGTAAGTTGCTAAAGCACTTGTGTTATAGAAATCAGAAACAACGACGGTACCACAACATCCAGACCAGAGACAACAAGTTCGTTTTCTACATTGACCGGACCGGGGATCGAACCCGGAACCTCAGAGATGGCGGCGCCATTTAAAGTCCAGCGTGCTCGCCTCTCGGCTACGGAGGTCGTCAGTAATATAAACGTACATTTCAAATTCATTGGCTAACCATTAGACATGACTTAAAACTAGTCCATGTTTTTTGTTGTAAGCCCATAATGGCCTTACTACAAAAGATAGACTAGTGTTAAACACTTGTCTAAAGATTAGTCAACCAATTTGAAATGTTTGGTAATAATATGTCTCGAATGCAGATGAGTCAACATTTCAAATTGGTTGACTAATATTAGACAAGTGTTTAACCGTAGTTCATTTTTTGTCGTAAGTCTATATGTCTTTAAGTGATAGTACCTATTTTATAGCTAAGGAAACTTTAGTCATACAATGGGCGGTACTTCTAACCCGTTAAGGCTAAGTTCGGTATCGAATATTATTGACAAAAATAATAATTTGGGGTTACAAATTTGCAAAAATAAAGATTTTTTTCGAAAATAATTTATTGATTTTTTTTAGCCAAAAAAAACGAGAACACCTAAAATGAAATGTATGGTCAGTTACTCTGTTCCTTTAACTATCTCGTGGTATTTCTTTCATGTTTCTACGACACATAAATACTTTGTTATTGCCTAAATAGTTAAAAAAACAAAATGGCCACTATTCATAGGGGGTGAGGGTTTGAAACCCGAAATTATTATTTTAGTCGATAAAATTAGATATCGCACTTAGCCTTAACGGGTTAGAAGTACCGCCCATCATCATCATCATCATCATCACCAGCCTATATCAGTCCACTGCTGGACACAGGCCTCTCCAAAAGGAGGATTTTGCCATAATCGCCACGCTTGGCAGGCGGGTTGGCGATCGCAGTTTGGCCAATGGTGGGGAGGACACGCTGCTGCCCTTCTTCTTGTGGCGGTTCTCCTGTAGTCGCCTCTTACGACACCCATAGGAAGAGAAGGGGTGGTGCTATTATTTAAACGTGCCGGCACCACACGGCACTAACCGCTATACCACATTGTATACATACCTCCGATCGCGAACGGGTCGCCGATGTTGATGGACTGCGCCTTCACCTTCTTGACATCTTCTTTCGTTTTCTGCGCCGCAGAACGCTGCGTCGTCTGGGGAACGGGAGAAACGAACAGGTTTTCATATGTTTGTATAAAATATACAGATATGTATTTATTTATTTATTATTATTTGACTACAAAGCCTCAAAATAACGAATTAACATCATTGGGATGCAAAAAAACTTATTGTTAATAAAGTATAAAGTTTTTAATCTGTGAATCATATGTTTACTTGTCAATGTCATTCCGAGCTTTCTACTAGTAGAATCGAAATACGAGTGGGTCGAACCACTCGTTGCAGAACTCACGGAATAAATTTTCAAAAATTAGGATTTTAGTCATTCGCATGCGAATCTTGCCATTTCGTATTCGAATTGGAATTCGCATGATTCAAAAATACGTCTCCAGTCCATCTGCATCTACCACTTGACGTTAGATGTTGTTCAGATGTTATTGGTTAGTTGTGTGTATAGAAGTTAATGAGTAGCATCTGCTTAGATATACATGAAATAATGTATGTTCAGATATTAATGGTATCTTGTAGTGTATGGAACTTATTGACATTTTAAACTGTTCAGAAGCACAAAATAGAAAAAATACAGAAGGTCCACTCCCGATTGATTTGATTAATTATCAAAAATTTGAAGAACGTAATCACAATTTTGTTTTGTATTCAAACATCCCAACACACTGCAGCAGTAATAAAAACGCTTATTCATTTTTTGCACGTAACAATGATCAATGCGTAGTAAACTGTCGTGAGTGACAGCCCGCTATAGCTCTATCCCCGATCGTCCGAGATTTCGTGTAAACGCAATTGTCAATCTGTGCGTGACGATTATGACGCTTAGTTCCGAGTGGACTATCTGTCTAACGCGGCGGCGCTATAAGTAATTTGTGTCAGAAGTTTGGTCACCTTGTCTGCTACAATATATCTGATGACGACTATACCTTCAAAGCAACTAGTAGAACGCCAGACGGTTAGTAACACATATGGAAACAGCATTCCACAGTGTCAATTATAACATAATATCTCGGTATTAAAGTTATGTCATAACATAATTATTTTATATACGGACGACCGTCTAGTGTAGTGGTTCGCGCTCCGGACTGCAATGCCTGGTGGTTGCGGGTTCGAATCCCGCGACGGGGCAAATGTTAGTGTGATGAGCACGAGCATTTGTACCTAAGTCATGGATGTTTATAAACGTATTTAAGTATGTTTATCCGTTATCTAGTCGCCATAGCACAAGCTTTGCTTAGTTTGGGGCTAGATAATTGGTGTGATTGTGGAAACAATTTATTATTATTTATTATTATGCTCGCTACAGCACCGTGTATAGAGCGGTGCGGTAACGCTTCAAAAATTAGACGATTTTGGACTGAAATCCGTCTTAAAAACTACAAGGCACTAATTGCCCTTTAAGAGTTTTTTTAAACAAAACCCTAACCTGGGGTTTCTTATGTACTTCCGAAGAAACCAAATGCCACTGCGGGGCAAGGGAGTACAGTGTCTTCTAGTCCCTCGGGAATTAAAATCGGAGGGTGAGGGAACCAAATTTAGTGGCACGAATTTCGGGAAGAGGTTCGCGCAGGTCCAGTCTGAACCGGAATGTGAACAATGCAGCGCGGGCTTTTTAAAATTAAACCGCCAAAATTGAAAATAAATAAATAATATTGGACATCACATACATTGCTCTGATCCTAAGGTAAGTAGCTAAGCACTTGTGCTATAGAAATCAGAAACAACGACGGTACCACAACACCCAGACCCGAGCCAATATAGAAAAGTTCGTTTTCTACATTGACCTGACCGGGAATCGAACCCGGAACCTCAGAGATGGCGGGGCCATTTTCAGTCCGGCGTGCTCGCCTCTCGGCTACGGAGGTCGTCGTGTAAGTGTACGGTATAATTAAAATTTTTGATCAAAGTAGTCGTTAAACTGAACAGTGGTCGAGTTCTAAAAAGTAATGCGAAAGATGGCGTTTGCTATACAGGGTTGTTTGAAAAGAATCAACAACCTCGCACGACTAGATAGCTAACATCATAAACAACAACATTTGTTCTTATCTCTATGCGTATCACATCGCACGCGTGGCGCGTGCCGTCTTTTTCGTGATGAATGGAACATAGACTTACAAATGTCACGACAGTACAATAAAAGCTTGGAGAATCATTTTTAATGAATGTATTGAGTTATGATAATACTCGTAGAACAAATGTTGTTGTTTATGATGTTAGCTATCTAGCCGTGCGAGGTTGTTGATTTTTTTTCAAATAACCCTATATATATAGGCAGTTTATAAATACTCTCACCTTTCAACATCTATTTCACCTTGCACTTCGCCAACCTTCCACGTGTTCGTTCTGCACTAACATTGCCAGCACGTCTTTATAATATTTTATTTTAACTACTCGAAAGCGCAAATTCAATAACGTTTATTCAAGATACTATAATACTTAATAAAAATCGATCGCCTCAGGAGGGACCCGAACCCACGACCATCGCATACCGGGGGAGTGCTCTTCCAACTAAGCTACCGAGGACGTTAGCTGATCTAACGAAATTTTTAAAGTATTTCTCGCCGTCGAAGTCAGCGTATTTTATTTAATAAACATTGTAAGGTAAAATTGCTAAAAAACCAATTATAAACAATATATTCTAATATTTACACAAATATATTAATAAATTAATAAACTAAAACTATGTATTATAAAGTAAATAATATTTACAAAAATATATATACAATTTATATGTGATTTTGAGTTTTTGTAAACTTTTATATACATTATTTTTAAACTTTCATATACATTTTTGTAAATTATAAACTAATTAGCATTATTTATAAATAACCGAAATAGACGAGTGGACTACATGTGTAGTTCTCGCGACCAGTCCAGGGTACAAACTGGCAGACCGTTAATAAAAACTTACTTAAACTGCAGGATTTACAGGTAAGGAAGAATTTTACAAATTCTCAAACATATAATTGGGTCGATTATCATATCATTATAAACAACAGTTCATGTTTTTCACAGAGGAAAATAATGTACGAGATATCCGTATAGGAAAACAGACTTTAAATTTATCTCGTTATGCTTATTAGTTATTATTAATATTATATAATATACTATTCTCGTACCACGATAGGCTTGGGGATATACCTAGACTCAATTTTTATAAAATGATAGTTCATCATTTCATCCACAGGACGTCCACAGCTGAACATAGGCCTCCCCCAGTGACAGCGCTATAAAAAGGGCTATGCTCGGTGTTTCTTTGCGAGATCAAATCAGAAATGAGGAGATCCGTGAACGAACAAAAGTCGCTGTCATAGCCCGACGGATTAGCCAGCTAAAGTGGCAATGGGCGGGGCACATAGCACGTAGAACTGACGGCGGCTGGGGCAGAAATGTTCTGGAATGGAGGCCGCGTACCGGCAAGCGCAACGTGGGACGTCCACCCACAAGGTGGGCAGACGACCTGGTAAAGGTTGCAGGACGACGCTCGATGCAGGCCGCTTCCAAAATGATAGTTAACAGACTAAAAAACCTTTTTGCTACTCCAGTCGGCAATTGCCGTTCGGTTGCTCATTGTCGAATTTGGATTAGTGAGTAATAAAAACAGGTAGTTTAGCTGTAGGGTCAACGGGTGAAATAAATATTTAGTGTTGGCAACCCAACATTAGAGCTAGTTAAAAAAACCCCGTGTTTTTAGTCTACTCCTGGAAAGTTTGATCAAAATTCGTTAAGTAGTTTTTGCGTGAAAGAGCAACAAGCATCCATACACAGAACATACAGGATCAAATTCTGTACATTGAAGAGATATTTTAAAATTTGTTTTTGGGGGTCAATCTATAATAATTACTAAATATTAAACACAAGCTACATTACATTTAACTTATTTAAAATAGAATCCATTATATAACATTCACCTTCGGCTCGGGCCCGCCGTTATCCTGTTAGTTTTATTAAATGACGCTTATCGGTGGCCGTAAAACTTTCAATAATTAATCCATTGTTGTGGAGAATGTTGCTTTTATTTAATAAAAAAATACTCGATTTGTGTGCGCACACACTAATGTACAATCGATGTTGACCTACCCAAAAAGTTAAAGGTCACTCAACTGATTCTCATCTTTAAGGCCTGCACATAGAGATCATTATCAATTGGGAAAATTTGACGTTTTGTGGTAGCGACCTGTTTTCTGTACCACAAATTTTTCGGAACCTATAAATCAATTATAACCTTCTGCTTCTACTTCCAAGAGCCTCATCATTAAGTACCAGAATTGCCTCAGCCAGTGTGCCGTGTGGGGACGGCCGTAAAGAATACACTTCCCCACCGCCAACAGGAGGCGTGTCGTAAGAGGCGACTAAATCCTGTAGCACGAGACGGGGACCGGCGTCTGCGTGAGAAATAATAAAAAAACTGCGCTCGCCAACCCGCCTGCCAAGCGTGGCGAGTATGGGAAAAACCCCCCGATGACAAAAGTCACTGGGGGGAGGCCTGTGTTCAGCAGTGAACGTTCTGCGGCTGAAATGATGATGATGATTGCCTCCGCCGGGCTACAATCATGTCAATCAGTGCTACCCCCGGGTTACGAACCTGGAAAGCGTTGAGCGTGGCCATGTACTCGTCGCTGAGCCGGTCCCGCGCCAGCCGCGCCGCGGGCTGATCAGCCGGCAGCCGCATCATCTCCATCAAGAGGGACGACGTATCCTTCGCCAGCTTCTGGGTGTAGTTCTGGATCTGCCGCCTGAAATTCCGTAGGGGCACAGTATAAATATCTATACAGTAAAGGAACTAAATAAAAAAGTATGCCTATATACGTCCCACTGCAGGGCACAGGCCTCACCTCAACTATGAGGAGGTTTGGGCCACACTCCACCACGCGGGCCCGGTGCGGTGCGGTGGAGGGGTGTTGTAAGGCCAGTGACTAAACCTTACTGTCAGATGTTATCAAGCCGCCTTAAGGCCTCTGACTAGGTTTCACGACCAATATCAAGCGATATTAGCCGGGACCAACTTTTAACGTGCCTTCCGAAGCACGGAGATGCTCGTGATAAATGTCACTATATATGGTCGGAATAGTCACCCATCCACTCACGACCGCGGCGTTGGTTGCTTAACTTTAGTAATCGATACCAAAGCGCTGCCGCCACTGAGCTACGAGCAAAATTAGTGATAGTTCAAAATGACGTACTCGCACATGTGCACGCCTCAACAAGAAAGCTTAGTAAACTAGGAGTACTGAAAGTCGAGGATGCCGAACACTGCCGATACGAGATGAGATATGCACTGTGGTAGGGGTGTGGTTATGTAATAGGTAGTAGTGGCTACGTGAGCACGGATACATCATGTGATGATACAAACATCAAATATCGGTTATTCGTCCATAGGAAAATGTATTTAATAAAACCGGCAAAGTGCGAGTCGGAATCGCGCACGAAGGGTTCCGTACCATTACCTATAAAAACGGTAAAAATGTGTGGTTGTATGGGAGCCCCCTTAAATATTTATTTTATTCTGTTTTTAGTCATATGTTGTTATAGCGGCAACAGAAATACATCATCTGTGAAAATTTCACTGTCTTACTACCACGGATGATGAGATACAGCCTGGTGACTGACAGACAGACGGACAGACGGACAGACAGACAGACGGACAGCGGAGCCTCAGTAATAAGGTCCCGTTTTACCATTTGAGTACGGAATCCTAAAAAGATCCCAAATCATCGCATAAATACTACGACATGATGTCCAGAACACACGCAGCATTTTCGTGTTGAATAGCCAACTAATAATACTAAAATCTACGAGTATTACCTTATTTTTACTATCATTATCATCAAACGATTAACACACTGAATGTACAGTCGGCAGCAATTAGTTAGCGACATCCAAGGCTGTCAAATAGTTAGATACAGCCAAAGTGATCAATAACATCGATGCAGCCAGTGTTCAAATAGGCTAGTTGACACCAACAATCAATTGACATACTTTTTATGAGCTGTCAAAACGGATATCTTCCTTATAATGTGTATGGCGATATCGGATTATGACGTTACTATCCGATAAACTCAACTGCCTTACTTTTTAACGATTTTAAAGCAATCAAAAATCAGTTTGCCTCTTAAATGAAATTGTACTGAGTTATTATGCCTAAAATAAAGTGCCTGTTTTAATAAATGATGCCTTAGAATTATTTATGAATGGGGTCCACATCCCTATATAATACGTAATTGGTGACATGCGCGTTCCGTTACTTTTGACGAATGAAATGTCTCTATCTATATGAGCGTTTTGGGTGTATCGATATTTTTGACCACTTTGGCTGTATCCAACTATTTGACAGCCTTGGATGTCGCTATCTAATTGCTGCTGACTGTACTAATATCACGAGTAGAATGTGTCATTTACCGTTTCATAAATAATTTCGCATTGCCCTATAGGTAAGCACAGCAAATAAACAAAACGCCAAGCACATTAGTAGCTAGTAATTGCGTAAATAACATATAATAGCATATTGATTGTGTAAAAATGACTATGAAACCATAATATACACAAGTTTTTAATCTGTCCTCTACCTGAAGGTTGTCTGGAAGAGATCGCTTCTAGCGATAAGACCGCCTGAATTATACGATTCTAAATGGGTTTTTTCTTTGTACTGTTTTTTTGTGTGGTGTGGAATAAAGATTATTATATCTAAAGAACATAACACATACGTAAATGAGTAATGCTCTGCGCAGACGAGGGATTTTGGTCCGCAGATTTTTTTGTCCGCTAAAATAGATCGCTTACAACTGTATCGAGTAACGCAAACGAGGGATTAAAAGTACCGCGTACAAAAATTCCCCCGAATAACCGAGGACATGCAGAGAGCGGACCGGACAAAAGTACCGGGAAGTCCCCGAAATAGATAGAACTCGTGTAAGTAGGTGAAGCAACGCACATGGCGGATTTTAGTCCACGTAATATCCATTTGTTAATCGATCCGATAAAAGGGGATGGACCCAGTATTTTTTTTTTAAATGTCTTTTCTTTTTCTTAAACTTCATGTTAATTGCAACACAACGTAATCTCTGAATATTTACTTCCATAGCCTGCACTTCTCTACATTTCCGGGCAACAAATGATCAAACACCGTGTGCGTTGAGTTCGCGGTAAATCCGCGGCCGAGTTTTTATCCGCGGAGCGTACTTTTTTCTCCGCCGCGGAGAAAAGTCCGCCGTCTGCGCAGGCCATAAAGGTGAATTTTACCGAAAAACCGCTTGAGTTAATGAGAGCGAGCCATTTCGTTGTTTAGTTCGTTCATGTGTTCTAAGAATGATCGTCACTTGTTTACGGAGAAGTCTGCGAGTAGGTGTCTAGAGAAACAAGAATATCAAGCAAATAATGATCAGCTCGATGGACCGACAACCTTAGGAAGATGGCTGGCAGTGGAAGGATGAAAAGAGCGAGAGATCGTGCTCATTGGCGCTCTTTGAGGCTTACGTGCAGCAGTGGACTGCAATAGGCTGAGATGATGAATGATCATGGCTTTGTAATTCTATGATCGTTTGAGGGGCTTTAACTTGAATGGCAGTGGAAATGTCTAGACTGCGCGTGGGTGTTAGCTTGCAAGCGTGGGATTCGCTAGCCTGAACTGAGCTGCGTCGGTAAATTCTTTACTTTGATTTTAAATCCACCTTTGAATTTAAAAAGTTCGCAATCTCTTATGCACTATCATGCTTATTCTACTAACTATAAATACGTATAAATGCATCAAGCAATGATTCGAGGAATCGAACCCGGATCTATTTTGCATTTAATGCAAATATCGCGTCACTTCACTACACGGGCGCCATAGATTGACTCAAGTCGGGAATCGAACCCGGAAACTTTTGCGGCGACGAGTTACCACGCTACTTTGCAAATCAAGGCCTTAACATGCTTGAATGACCTTGACGCGTCGCGCCCATACAATTTCGCGCGTGCGGTTGACCTCTAAAAATCGGAAAAACATGTTTTTTATGATATTAATGCCTTTAACAAGAATTTTCAAATAAAACTCTCAATTCAAAACATGTATATTTCCAAAATCTTGTTTTGTGTGAAAACAGTAATAAAATAGCTTGTGTCGTTTAAGAGAACATTTGCAATTAATGAAAAAATTGACACTTTTTTGTGCTCGTTTTAATCCAAGGGACTTAACAGAAAATCAAAATTATTCAATTCAAGATGTTTATTAAATCCTTTTCTAGCATATAGTATTTTAAAATTTTTAGATTCAAGTAACAGTATTCTGACAATTTGATTTTCATATTCGAGATTTTAGGCACTTGGGTGGTGTTAAGGCTTTAAGCGGCTCAGCTGTATACTATGTAATGCACCCAATATGTATTGAAAATAAGTTGCTAGTATCCTCATTTTGAGAGCAGTCATGCAAAATTGGGTTACTTTTGCAACAGGAAACCGTTCAAGCAACTGGGGATTTACCAGAAACGAAATAAATAAATATAGGACAACATCACATACATTGTTCTGATCCTAAGGTAAGTAGCTAAAGCACTTGTGTTATAGAAATCACAAACAACGACGGTACCACAACACCCAGACCCGAGCCAATATAGTAAAGTTCGTTTTCTACATTGACCCGACCGGGGATCGAACCTGGAACCTCAGAGATGGCGGCGCCATTTAAAGTCCGGCGTGCTCGCCTCTCGGCTACGGAGGTCGTCATCAAATGAAGTTAGTCATTCTTTCAGAGATTCAGTTTTACAACAAACATGACAAACATCGACGAAATCTAACATTTTAAAATTTCTTGTTGCAGTTTTCTCAAACTAACAAAACGTGTCGGGAAAATAATAAAAATAGGTATGTGTTGCACAAATACCCCTGTTCAAAAGTTTATATTTTATATCTTCTTCCTAGCGTATTGTGACAAACATAGTCGGAGCACAAAATAGAAAAAATACAGAAGGTCCACTCCCGCCGTTCTCGAAAACAACTGCCCAAATTGGGTTGACTGCCTAGGGTTGCTATTCTGATTTTAGAAATAAATAAGTGTGCCTTATTACACCCATACAACGATTAGTTTATTCATTCTTCTTATCATACGTCCAGGCCTAAATGGGAAGACAGAGCAATAATTACTCTCCCCAACTTGGCTTCTTCAATTACTGTCGTTTTTAACAGCGGCGGCAGCTGCGTGTTGTTAGAAATTATACGTACTATATAACTTCATTACTTAGGTACTGTTATGACATATACTGACATTTCTAGGTAGCGTATTTATCCTAGCAACGACAATGTAAAAAAATAAATAAATAATTTAATATGTTTATAATTTTTTATTCAACGCTTACCTAAAACACTGGTGTTAAACCAATGACGATTTATATTGTTTACCGGACTCAACTGCTAAACTTTTTATTGGTTTTAAAGCAATAAAAAATGTGATTCTTTAAATAAATGATACTATGTACCGTGTTATCGGGCTTAAAATAAGGTGTTCGATTTGATAAATGATGAAATTGCCATCTGACAAAGTGGGAAAATGTGGGCAGGTTACGTAACCGTTAGGTTTCTCACCTGTCCACTTCTGGACCATGGACACGGTGATCTGAATGTGTAGATTTCCTTACGATGTTGATTTTATATAAAACCCTAATTTTACCGATAGACAGCCGGATAGTTGATTTTACTGTAGGCGGTAACGGTACCACAACACACAGACCCGAGAAAATACATAAAGGTACGTTCTCAACATTGATCCGACCGGGAATCGAACCCGGAACCTCATTGATGGCGACGCTAAGTCCGGCGAAGTCCGGCGTACTCGTCCAATGACGGTTACGCTCGTAAAAATGTCGACGTTTCGCCAGCCCGCCTATAGCTAACATATCATATCACATATGCCCAAGCGCAGATAATGATGTCGTAGCAAACAGTTACCGAACACAATACCGACATATTTACAAACAGCATCAGAGCGTCGTAAACAAAACATGCAAAACAATGAACAATTTTCGCTTCTGCCAGTAATGTTTAGTTAGACTTTATTATGGATTTTGCTGATTTCGAGCGTTCCGCAACCTGAAGGCAAGAACGGAACCCATATAATTTCGTCCAGTCATTCGCGATCGGTCAATGATAACAGCTTAAATTTGGTATGTTTTCTGTTGCTTAAACGTTTAGGAAAGAATTTTTCATAAACACTAATCTCCAAGTCTTATGACGTGACGGGTGTAATCTTTAAAGTGGGGACGAAAGAGGCATTTTTTAGGGTTCCGTACCCAAAGGGTAAAACGGGACCCTATTACTATGGCTCCGCTGTCCGTCTGTCACCAGGCTGTATCTCATGAACCGTGATAGTTAGACAGTTGAAATTTTCACAGATGATGTATTTCCGTTGCCGCTATAACAACAAATACTAAAAAACAGAATACATTAAATATTTAAGGGGGATCCCATACAACAAACGTGTTTTTTTTGCCGTTTTTTTAAAGATAACGGTAAAGAAACCTTCGTTCGCGCACGAACTCGCACTTGGCCGGTTTTTATTAAACGATGTCACCATAGTATAACACACATTCCATAAACGTTTTAGGGGGTGAAGGAACTTACGTAGTTTTCCCTCATAAAACTTTATTGCATTAAGACCTTAACACCACCCAAGTGTCTAAAATCTCGAATATGAAAATCAAATTGACAGAATACCTGCTACTTGAATCTAAAAAAAATAAATACGATATGCTAGAAGAGGATTCAATAAACATATTGAATTGAATAATTTTGATTTTCCATTAAGTCCCTTGGATTAAAACATGCACATAAAAGTGTATATTTTTTCATAAATTGCAAATGTTCTCTCAAACGGCACACGCTATTTCATTACTGTTTTCACACAAAACAAGATTTTGGAAATATACATGTTTTGAATTGAGAGTTTTATTTAAAAATTCTAGTTAAAGGCAATCATTTCATAAAAAAACATGTTTTCCCGATTTTTAGAGGTCATCCGCACGCGCGAAATTGTATGGGCGCGACGCGTCAAGGTCATTCAAGCGTGTTAAGGCCATAAAAGTGGTTTATTTGAATGGAACAAACATTTGGCATCTCATATCTAGCCTAATATATTCCAAATAAACATTCGTTGATGTTTCGCCGGATGTAAGACAAGACGCACCAACCAATCAGCTACTAGTTTTATGTATAGTTCGATGAACATATTTAACCAGACTCCTAATTATTTCAACCATCGATCCAAACATCCTTTGATTTTTAAATCAGTTGAAATCAATTTGAAATAATTATACTTTGTCGCTGTCGTTTCATGCAGAAAACTTGAAGACTAGAACTCTATTCATTGGTTTTCGAAAACCAGGATTAAATGGTTAGAAAATGATAAAATATTTTAATACTTGAAAAAAAAAAAAAAAAGATTTCGTCGAGTTGACTAACGTCTCGGTAGCTTAGTGGTCAAAGCACTCGCCTGGTATGCGATGGACGTGGGTTCGGATCCCACCTGAGGCGGACGATTTTTTTTTCAAGTATTAAAATCTTAGATAAACCTAGCATGGTAATTGCTAAAAACAAAAAAAAAAATTTAAATGATAAAATGTCATATCGCACCTATAGAATTACAACGACGCAAGTGCAAAATATCGTTAAAATTAGTTAGGTATAAGAAACGCTTTAAAAAGTGATGAACTATCTTAAGGAACATTGACTCTTTTGTAATTACAATAAATACCGCTAGATGGAAGTAGCGCCAGCGTCAAATTTGGTGAGAATTGAAAGCAACAACGCCTGATTGTCCAGTTACTCGCGGGGAGCTGGACGAGTTAGTTGCTTCACAGTGCTACAACGACGCTAATGTAATAAGGCCATTTTTATTGCTGTTATAAGAAGAACATTGACTCAAATGTAACAAAAGCAATTTTTCCAAAATATTTTTTTATAATATTTATAATAGAACAATGACGTTTATTACAATTTAGGTCATTGGTCGTCTAGATTTCATAGCTTGTTATTGTGTTTTAGGTGATAATAACGTAATGGAGCATCTTTTTAACGTTTTTCTTTTTCTTTTCGTACTTATAATTATTGAGATAGTAATAAAAAATATTTTTTAATTTTACCTATGTTGTACATTTACGTCATTTTTCGTCACTATTTTTTACTCTTTTAAATATATTTCAATAGGACAATGACTTAACTGTAGGTGCTCTGTATTTTGAAAATTTGTATTAATTAAACTACATTATACAAAATCATTATGTTTTACTAATATTAAAGTATATATGACCAGGTATTTGTATAATATTATTGATCTTTAAATATTATTGTAAAAAAAAAATATTGAAAAAAAAGTAAAAAACAAGATCAAATGCATTTTTCTCAAGTGTATAGTATTTGCACTTATGTCATTGTAATTCTAAAGGTGCGATATTCAAGTTTTTTAATTACTAATATTGACAATAGATGTATACAAATGACGTAACAATTTGTATCATTATACTTGAATGCGCTGTATGCAGTGGTGAATTTATACGAAGACTTATAAATGCTAATTATGGTTCATAATGTTCTTGACTTAATTACGCGTGGACGGCATTCTTAAGTAGTGTCCATTTTGTCGAGAAACCTCTTATATTATTAAAAGGTGCAGGTGGCACCAATTTAATCGATCCACCCCGCATTTGGCTAGTCCGAGCGGGAACCATTTAGAAATCCTTTTCATTGGAAAATAAGTAGGTTTGATTGCTCAGAGGCAATAAAATAAAATCTAATAAGTCTACTGTACTTAGCTCTAATTAACTTTATGCTTCATATCTAGGGTATTGCAATTGAAGACAAATATTGCAATAAATAAGACATGGAATTGCTAAAAACAAAATTTATAATAGGGTATTGCAAGTTCAAATGCCAACATATTTATAAGAATTTATCTAAATTTTTATTACTATATATATATATAGATTTTACTTTAGAGAGTGTGCTCATGAGCTGCATGAGCTCATACCACCGTCATCTTTCTTCCATCGGACATCCAGACGCACGGCCGGCTACCATCCGTTCTTAGTTGATATACCCATAATCCGCACTAAGCGCTTCTCATCATCTTTTATAATGCGCACAGCTAAAGATTGGAATTCCTTGCCTGCGTCTGTATTTCCGAGTGCATATTACCTGACTCTCTTTAAGACCAGAGTGAATAGGCATCTTCTGGGCAAGCTCGCTCCATCGTAGATCCCATCTATGCTCTAGAGCAAGATTGGGGTCAAGAGTAAGCCCATCCCACAAATAAAAAAACTATCTAGACAGAGAGGGATCCGGAAAACATAACTATGAAACTTGCAAAAGTTAAACACTATATAAAGGAAGACAAATCACAGATAAGATTCCCCTTTCCAAGAATGACGAAGTACAAAAGACGAGATGACAATCGATGCAATATCTCGAGTTGCCGCATCTAGCATCTAGAAGGCGCTCCGAATAGAATCGATTTAAATTACTAGAAGGTAAATGAGTCATTGTCGTCAGATAAGAATTTATTAACGTTTAATTCAGACTGGCTTGTGCCAAGCTTTGCATGTCATGGACGTCCATATTCCACGGGATGCCGTCATTGTTTACTTTTTCAGAACTGCATGTATGCGTGATGAAAAGTAGCTTTTTATTTTTTTAAATATTGGACAACATCACATACATTGCTCTGATCCTAAGGTAAGTAGCTAAAGCACTTGTGTTATAGAAATCAGAAACAACGACGGTACCACAACACCCAGACCCGAGCCAAAATAGAAAAGTTCGTTTTCTACATTGACCCGACCGGGAATCGAACCCGGAGGTTTTCCGGTCGGGTCCTCAGAGATGGCGGCGCCATTGCGTGCTCGCTTCTCGGCTACGGAGGTCATCAAAGTTCGTCAAATCGTCAAAGCTTATGTCAGTGGTTCCCAAACTTGATCGGGCTCCGACCCACCTAACAAGAACTTCTAAATTCGGGACCCACCTCTTGACCGACTTAAAAAAAAGAGCATAAAATATTGGTCCGGCTGTTAGCCCGATCAGTCGAGTTATCTTAAATATTCGCTTGCGCCCCACCAGTGGATCGCGACCCATACTTTGGGAACTCCTGGCCTAAGTCATAAACTCGTAATATGGTTACTAAGAAACAGTATGTGTAAACATTTTAACATTCAACCATCTATTTGCAATTTAAAATCAAATATTCTTAGCAAAATACATATTGCGTTGAACAATTAATAACAATTAATATCAAATTACATTCTTAATTAGATCCAAATTCATTCATTACATTATTTAAAATGTCATACTTAATTACAAAAATCGTTTGATTGAAATAAACTACTACGCATTGTTAAATAAATTACAAATATATGTCAAAGGGCACTGATAATAAATCGTCAATACAAAAAGTCATAAAAAATCGAGTAAAATTCGTCAAAAAATAAAACTATCTATTTGTTCTATCCTCAAGGTACTCCACCACAGAATAATAACATTTTCTCAAGAGTAATGACTTAAGTTCTCTTTTATAGACTGATAACTTGTTAATGGATTTCAGTTCTATCGGAAGTCTATTATAAAGACGCGCTGTCTGGTATCAAGCACTATGTTTAAAAATATTCAATTTTGGCCCGTCTGCGTCTCCTCTAATGGGAATATCCTTTCTTCTGGTTGTGAGTCGTTCCTCTCTCTCTAGGGGTGAAAACCAATACACTTTCATCATCATCTCAGCCACAGGACGTCCACTGCTGAACATAGGCCTCCCCCAGTGACTTCCAGATCGGCCGATTGGAAGCGGCCTGCATCCAGCGTCGTCCTGCAACCTTTACCAGGTCGTCTGCCCACCTTGTGGGTGGGCGTCCTACGCTGCGCTTTCCGATACGCGGCCTCCATTCCAGAACCTTTCTGCCCCATCGGCAGTCAGTTCTACGCGCTATGTGCCCCGCCCATTGCCACTTTAGCTGGCTAATTCGTCGGGCTATGTCAGCGACTTTGGTTCGTTCACGGATCTCCTCATTTCTGATTTGATCTCGCAAAGAAACACCGAGCATAGCCCTTTCCATAGCGCGCTGTGCAACTTTAAGCTTCTTAATAGGGCCCATAGTAAGAGGCCACGTTTCAGTTCCGTATGTCATCACTGATGACAATAAACTTTATTCACTAACAATCGGCAAGATGGAAACAAGTAACAACACGATGCTCGCATAGGCCGTTCCATAACGTCGCAGTGATTTTTACTTTTCTGACTATAAAATTAAATCAATATCCACCGCCTACGCGCAGTACAACCTAATGAGCTTAAATGAGCATTAGTGCCGTGTGGTGCCGGCACGTTAAAAGAATAGCACCACCCCTTCTCTTCCTATGCGTGTCGTAAGACGCGACTACAGGAGAACCGCCACAAGAAGACGGGCAACAGCGTCTCCTCTCCACCATTGGCCAAACTGCGATCGCCAACCCGCCTGCCAAGCGTGGCGATTATGGCAAAATCCTCCTTTTGGAGAGGCCTGCGTCCAGCAGTGGACTGATTTATAGGCTGATGATGATGAGCATAAGTACCTTTATTACATTATATATAATACTTCGTTCGAAGTAGACTAGAAATAAGCTAGAGAGTAATCAGTATCGTCGTAACAAAAACCGGCCAAGTGCGAGTCGGACTCGCGCACGAAGGGTTCCGCCCGCCCCATTATCTATAAAAACGGCAGAAAAAAACACGTTTGTTGCATGGAAGCCCCCTTAAATATTTATTGTATTCTATTTTTCAGTATTTTTTGTTATAGCGGCAACAGAAATACATCATCTGTACAAAAATTCAACTCTCTAACTATCACGGTTCATGAGATACAGCCTGGTGACAGACGGACAGACAGATAGATAGACGGACAGCGGAGCCTTAGTAATAGGGTCTCGTTTTACCCTTTGGGTACGGAACCCTAAAAATGGACAAAAATGTCCACTGAATCTGTTATAGCGTGATTGAGTAACAAACATTAAATTTATATAAGGTGTAAACTTATCAGTTAACTCTTTTCTAGGAGGTGGTTCTACTGCTCAAATAAAACAACTTTTTGTATGAGACCAACTTCGAAATCGTAAAAAAATATTTCATATCTTTATACAAACTGATCTCAGCCGATCTGCCGTTTTGTATGGGGAAATGGTTTTTTGTTTTGCGATTTCGAAGTTGGTCCCATAGAAAAATATGTTCTATTTAAGCAGTAGAATCGTCCCCTAGAAAAGAGTTAACTGATAAGTTTACACCTTATATAGTAAAGCCATAATATTGGCGTTGAAATGCTGCTTAGTTAAAATCAACATAACCAACAACGAAGCATTATCTAACTAATCAAATGTTCGAACTAAATAAATGACTAAAACATAACTTGATGTATTTTTTTTTAATTCACACCAATTATCTTGCCCCAAACTAAGCAAAGCTTGTGCTATGGCGACTAGATAACGGATAAACATACTTAAATACGTTTATATACATCCATGACTTAGGTGCAAATGTTCGTGCTCATCACACTAACATTTGCCCCTTGCGGGATTCGAACCCGCAACCGCCAGGCATTGTAGTCCGGAGCGCGAACCACTACACCAGACGATCGTCATATTTTGT